>JAWWEE010000074.1:143916968-143987122 GCA_035221455.1 Xenops minutus | reverse complement strand
ATAGGACAAAGGGAAATGTTTTTAAACTGAAAGAGGAGAGGTTTAGATTAGGTGTCAGGAATAAATTCTTTACTCAGATGGTAGTGAGGCACTGGAACAGGTTGCCCAGAGAAGTTGTGGTTGCCCGATCCCTGGGAGTGTTCAAGGCCAGGCTGGAGGGGTCAGAAGATGTCCCTGCCCATGGCAGGGTGGTTGGAACTAGATAATATTTAAGCTCCCTTCTAATCCAAACCATTCAATGATTAGTTGACTCTGATTCTATGATACTATGTATTTTGTGATAACATAAATTGTTTTTTCTGAGGGTGGTTGCAAATTTGTAGGATGTTGAACTTGAACTTTAACAGAAGTAACTTTCAAATAAAATGTTCAGATATGCTTGGTAAAAGAAACAGAATATGGAAATGACTTTATCCCATTCCTCTAGTTTTATCATTATAATCTGAATCCTGTGCAACAAACTCAGAGTCAGCATCAGTAGGTACAATTGTGCTGTTGCATTAAGGTTGATGACAATGGCCAGATTCCCTTTAGATGTTAAGTCTTTCACCAGATAATATCCACATATATTTCATCAATATATTACAGCCATACTGACCTGGGGACCTCTGGATAATTTAAAACCTGAACATGCTCATTATTGTTCAAGAAAAAGCTTTCTATAGCCAGATGAATTGAATGAAAGTTCAAAGTGATATGAAGTCCTTAGAGGTTTCTGAGTCTCTAAAATCTTCAGCTGACAGATATTTTAAACACAAATTAAAGAAGTTAAAAGCAAAGTCAGTGATCCTTGGAATCTTTGCTGTAGTTCTTCCCTTCTGTTCCCACTTCCCTCTTAAACATTATTCTTAATTATATATTCTTAATTATATGTTCTTCAACTTGGTTGTTCTACTGCAATTGTTTATTCTGTGACAGCATCTAACTAAAAAAAAATTTAGCCCTTTATAATTTGCATAATTCAGTTTGTAGACTTTGTAGAATCTACCATGTTTGACCTATTCTTTTTAAGGTCACCTATGAGTTCAGTGCTGCAGGAGCACACTGGTGATCCAGTAAGCTAAATCATGGATTCCTAGAATGGTTTGGGATGGAAGATACCCTAAAGATCATCTCGTTCCAACCTGCCTGCCATGGGCCAGGAAACCTTCCACTAACAAATGCCTTTGCATGCGTCTTGCATTCTGAAAAATTGCTTTTCCATTCTCTCCTCAAAAGCAGATTATTTTATCACTAACACCTGAGAGAATGCATTTCCTCCACATGACTTAGTTTTCTGATTTATTTGTACTCTCTTGGCATATTTTGCATAGGAATTTTATATGGATCTGGTAGAGAGTTTAGATGTGTTCTTGAATTGTGGTACATACTGCATTTCAATAATTGACAGGCAGTGTGGAACTTTTTAAAATTCCACACCAGGTGATTTGGTTTTTTTCCATTTTGACAAGAAGCAAAATATTCAGTAAAAATTTTGTTATTTTCAATTGTTTCTGTCACTCTTCTTTCAATAATGTACATATTCCTGCCTCATAAATAGTAGGCCTTAGGAACCTATTTCAGTGATATTTACATTTCACAGTTTTCTAATAAAAGTCCGTTAAGGTTTACAAGGAAGTTTATACTTCTGTGAGCAGCCAGTTGACTAGGGGAAAAAAAGAAAGATATGGGTACAGTTTTTTCATGTGGTTTTGTATGGATTCTCATCTCAGTGCTGCTAGAGGAATTGTTTGACTTCAGATTTATTTAAATAGAAGCAGTTTTGAATGAATGATTGCTGAGAGATTAAAGCTGTCCCCAAAGACCGACGTTCCTGGAGCTTTGCAGCTTTCTGTGCATATAACTGAGATGCCGTGGTACTGCTTTCACTGTTCTGCCTAGCTATACACTCATTACTCAAAAGTGCTCACATTTTCTGTAAGACTGACATTTTCTTTCAAAACTATGTGATTGCTAATTCATGTGCTGTATTTCCATTACCCATCACAATAGTGGGTACTTGTTGGAAAGGTGAAATTTCTGTAACCTCTCCAATTTCTCTTTAGGTAAAAGAAGAGGAGCAATCAGCCAATCACACCTTGATGATTCAAGAGACTCTGCAGCAGGCGTCAGTGGAGCTGTCTGAGCAGCATCACCTGGTGGTCTCATCAGATGAAGTGGAGGGAATCGAGACAGTGACTGTCTATACACAGGGTGGAGAGGCTTCAGAATTCATCGTTTATGTTCAGGAAGCTGTGCAACCTGTGGAGGAACAAACTGTGGAACAATCAGTGCAGGAGCTCTAGAGAACAGTGTTCAAAGGAGATGGCTACTTGATTTGCCAAAGCCAGAAGTTTGGGTTTTCTTTTCCCGACCAAAAGCAATCAAGCTGATGGATTTTCACTTAATTTGTGAAGTGATCTAACTAGTAGGATTGCATCAGTAATTTAGACACATTATGTAGAAAACTTTCTCAAGGCTTTTTTTTTTCCTAAAAAAGATGGTCATCTTTTGAGGAAAAAGTATTCTCCTTCTTAGAAGATCTCTCACTTGATTCCTGTAAATCTGCACAAATATTATCTGTTCGAAGCTGTGGTATCCCACAATAATAAAACATCCATAAAGGTAGCTAGAATGTCTAGAAAAGCCCATGCATCCCATTTTACACACACTTAATCTGTGCGTGACTTGACTTGAAGCAAAGTTGTTTTTTCTTTAAATTAAAAGGGCCTCTCATTTCTGAGTACATGCTTAGAAAGTGTCTGTCAAGTTGTGGTTCTAACCCAAACAAAGGCTCAAGACTTTAATTAGAAACATACCACAGTGGACTCTAGCTTGTACTTGTGAGATGATCCTTTGAGTTTGGGAGGTATTTTAAGCCATATATGATAATTCTGGGTACAAGTAGGATGACTGTTTTTTAGATATTTGAACAATGTTAACTCCTTACATCCCACTGAATAAGTACATACCCAGTACCATAAGATGAAACCAAATCTGTCAAATCAAGGAAATATTCTTTTGTTTTGAAGAAAAATATATTCAAAAGATTTGTAAATGCTATAAGAGATGTATGTTCATATGTTTTAAACAGACATGCTTGTAAATATGAGTGTGTGAAAAAACTTGTACAAAAAAATGAAGTAAATATTGACAAGAATCTAGATATTCTTAATTATGCATGTATATAGTTCCAGATTTTTCTTCATGAATCTTGAATTGTTTCTGGCTTAATATTTTTAAATTTGAGCTATAAAATTATTAATTAATAACAAAATTGTCATGTTTTCTTCTAAAGCTCTAATTTATTAAGTGCTGGTTTCCCTTTCACAGCTAAGTAAAAAATGCTGATTTACATTGACTCTGACAAATTAGTCCTCCAGTTAGTAGTGTTTAATCAAGAAAGTGGCACCATGAAGTCCAGGAAGACTTTTGTATGTGATTGAACTTATTTGTGAGTGTTCCAGGTAGAAAAGTGGAAAAAAGCTTTTTACTAAGTGGATGTAATGTAGTGAGGTGGTTGCCTCTCCTGAGGTTGCCGGGTTCTCTCAATCCTGAACAAAATCAGAGTGCAAACCCTTAGTGGTAGCTTCTCCCTTAATTGTGGTGATAGGGAATTTAAATTTGTTCATTGAAAAGAACTGAGAATTGTTTGACTTTGATGGCAGCTGTGTTTCCTCTGGTTTAGTCTTGAAAGAAGCCCCAGGGATGTAAGTTTGTGGGATGGAGACCTTGTTGCTGTTCTGTCACTGGCTGGAGCTGGTCACTGGTGTCAGAACTGATTCCTTGTACGTTCAGTAAACTTGACTGGAATGAGCCATGAAGCATTTGATAACATTTGCAATCTCATAGAAACTGATACACCAAATGTATCAACTTAATTAATCTGCATAAGAAACTTTGGTTTTGTAACTACTGGTTGAAATTCAGTGTTGATTTGGAAGAATAATACTTTCTGTTACCTAGAAGAGAAGAAAGCAGTCTCAAAACCTTAGAATTTAGTGAATTATTCACAGCCCATTGGTTGTTAAAAACACATTTGGAAGAGCATCATGGTCATATGTGGTAAGAGTGATGATCTTAACATAAAATGTCTGAATCAGTTCAGCAATGTATTGTGTTATTGTCTGACTGGGGAGGGGACAGAAAAGCATTGTACTATGCAACACTCAAGAATTCTTAAGTAGATTATTTCAAATAGACTGGATAGTTCTGTCTATGAGAGGTGTGTCTTTTTGGAGGAAGGGGTTTGTTTTAGTGCCACTCTATCATGGCCATACAAACCTATGTAATTTAAGGCTCGATTTATAACTGATGAGTTATATCACATTTGCCTTTACTAAAGCATAAGAACTTACGTGAATTGTCTACATCCTTTAAATTTTATTATTTTAAAAATACTTTTCAATTGAGGCCTTTTGTGGAGTTCCATTTTTTTTCACCCAGTTCTGCTTGGAAGTGTAATGGTTGGAAATGGTCAAGGTAGAAGACAAGAAGCTATGTAGAGTAGTGCACGTAGGTTTCTTGCCTCCATAATTAATACATTTTCTTTCTAGAGATAAGAGCTTCCTCTTTAATGTAAACCACTGTACTTTACAAAGTGAGTGTCCAAAGATTTGTTTTTTTTCAGAAGCATAAAGAAAATTGAGAGCTTTGTTTATACCAGATATTTATTTTGAGAGGCCTTGACTGTTGCAGTTGTCTATTGTCTGGATTTGGAATCACCAAAAAGGTAAGAATTAAATTTTTTACTTGGCAAGGTCTGCTTTTGTTATGATCTAAACAGCACAAATTGTTTTCACTGTAGATTCAACTCCTTTTATCCATTTAATCTTTTCTGGGGTTTAAGCGACCTTTTCAGATCAGGAGAGACAAGCAGTTACAGTTTTAAGATAGTCAAGTAGCTCCTTTTTCTGAAGATTATACATTCTTTCCCCACACTAGGGATATTCATTAGCCTTTACTACACTGTGATTTTCTGTTTTTTCTTTCTGTGACACCTGAGGAGCATCCTGCCTTTAGGCTAACTCTTGGTAAATATAACTCCTTAAAAGCTTGTGCATGCATAAACTGAGTAACTGATGGTCTGCACAGCTAAGGACAAATGTTCTGGGAGCATGGAGCACAGAGAAGGCTTTTGGAATCGTGCAAAGGCATTAAAAAAAAAAGGAAAAAGGGAGCTGCAAATAATTTTAGTGGCAGCAGAGTCCTATGTAATGAAGGCTAAGGTTATGTTGCTTGAAGCTGACTCTTTCAAAAGGTCTCATAGAAATTAGGAACACTATTTGTGGAAGGACCTCAGGTTGCAGAATGGTGGAGGTATCTGTACACAGAGGGGAAAACTGGACCTCACAGGGAAACAGGGACAGGAGGGGGAAATGGAGGTTTCAAAATTTTTTGCATCCCTGATTCATTATATCCTCAGAGGAAAGCTTCTGTAGCCTGAGTAGAGAAGAAAGTGGGACTTGCCTTCCTTTCTATTGTGGTTTGGTTTCTGTGCTGGTTATTGTTCCTCTCGATCCCAGCACCATTTCTTGATAGTGATTTTAACCAGCTGTTGTAGCATCGTCATTTACATGTAGCAGCACTAGCAGGTTTTGTATTGGTTCTGTATTTATCTACAAAATCCATAGGATGAAAAATAGAAAGGAACTGCATGTTTTGCTGTTTTACCTCAAGTTTTGGGTTGTATGGAATTTCAGCTGGAGACGAGTACTACAGAGATGAAAATGTTAGGCCTATTATTCCTACTATAATAAGGAATTACACTTCTTGAATATATATACTTGAAATTAATGCTTTTAATGGCATGTTTTCCAACAAGATTACAGAAGTAATGTTGCTGTAGGTCTGAGATTTTCAAAGCATTTTAAAGATTTTTAATTCTTCTAAAGTTATAAAGTCCTTAGTCCACACAGCATTCTAACACTGCCATATAGAATATGGCACTTCATCCATTTGATGTTAATAAAGGAAAATGATTTCACGTTCCCATACATTTTCTCACAATGTGGACAAATTCTAAAAAAACCAAACTCAAAACACAAAACGCCCTCTCCTGTATCTCAAGAGTGAGCAGTACAGTTAGCACCGTAGAGAAGGGAAGCAAGTAGTAGAAATCATACTGCAAGATATTCAAATGTTCAAGTAAATGTTTTAAGATCCAAGTGGGCAGAAGATTTGGCATGTGAAGGAACCTTTTGGAGCTGTGTTTAGCTTGCATGATCAGGACTTGATTTTTGGCTTGAACTCTTTGTGCCTTCCTTTTGGAAGAGGCTGATCATGAGCTGCTCCAGATTGCGTAAGCTTCAATGAGGTCAATGCAGATGTGAAAATTGACCCAGTGAGAAAGTTTTAACTTCCTGACCCTTCTGAAAATCAAATTCTTGGGATGAAAGTATACTGGATGTTTGAGACTTGAATGCTTAGGAAGAACTTTTTTCCAAAGTCACACCTAATCTTTTACAGTTAGGAGAATTACCAACCAGTCTTGCACCTTAAGAGACTGCAAGACTATTTTCTGGTCTTGCTTACATATAGAGTTGGATTTCTGTAAGAGCAGTGAGGTTCAACTGAGGACTGTGCTACTGGTATTGAGTGCAAAATACTTTAGTTTTTTTATTTTTCAATTCTTTTCACCTGAAAATAATACTAACAGTTATCAGAGTTCACATAGTAGAGCTGAATGAAACAGATGGTATATACAAATTCATAGTTTATAGATTGTTATAGTTGTTTTGCTTTTTGTAGGTATGTTCATGCTGCATCTGAAAGTTTGAACAGGGAGTGACATGAGCTGATTTGCAAATGGCATCACTAGCTAAAATGTGGTTTGTTTAGGTAATGCTAGTACTGCAGCCTTTGCTCATAAGGCACTAAACTGCAGATGTTCTTTTCCCTTTTGTAATGCAATGACAGTGAGGTTACTGAGTGGTACTGCACGTGGCTTGACAGCTTCTCAATTTGCATTTCCAGCTTTCCTGTCATTAGCAGACATAATTTCCATCAATAGCAGCACTGCTCCATTTGTCTTTTTTTCTTCCTTGAAATGAGGGCAACTTTTAATCTGGGAAGACTTTCATGTTCAGTCAGTCACAGAGAATTATTTTGGCACATCCTGAGAGGATCAAACTTGCTATTATGACATAAATATGCAGTATCATATTCATCTCTGCTATAGTTCCACAAGGCAGAGGTAATTGATTAAGGTGATCTTTCATGTGTTTCTGTTCTCGACTGCCCTGTGTTGTGTTTTAAGTGATCAAAAGCAATGCCACACGTTTCAAAGGACAGTGCAGATTACAGAGCCCTTGTTGTGTGTTCCTCACAAAATAATCTGCTCAGGTTCATTGTATCAACCTCCAAGAAAGTTGAAGCAGAAAAAGAAAGCCATCATGTGTTTCTCTCTTGATAAATATTTGTGGACAGAAATGCTTTGCTTGTAAACTAATTCCTTGGATTTTAACCCTTGGAATTGAGTTCTGGTTTGTCCAGGACTGAAAACTCCTATAAAAAGCAGATCTCAGTGCAAACTCACCGTCCCAGAATGACTTTTTCTTAGAAAAAGTTGCTGGTGACCTCAGATTAACCAGCAAAATCTTTCAGAGTATGGAACATGTTGATGCTTATGTGAATGACTTGCCATATTGATAAAAAAGGTATTAGCTATGGGTACAGACTCAGCCCTCAGTTACAGGGGAGCTGAAGTTCAGCACAAGAAGGAGACTCCTGCAGCTGCAGCAGCATCTGGTCGGCAAGGGACCCCAGCTAGTCTGGATATTCCTGCTCTGACAGTGCTGTGGGCAGGAGGGGACTTCAGATGAACAGTCCAAGAGTTGCTTGTTTCAGTGCAGCTGCCTATTTTCCTCTCTCTGCTCCCTAAGTGAAGTTTAAGATGATTATATAAATATTAAATTGTTTTGAAGCCTTTTTTGTGAAAAAAGGGATGACAATAGTTGTCCTAGTTTTAAAAAGTACATTCTCATATGTGCACATGTTGCTCCCACAGCCCTGACTCCTCTTTCCTGAGGGTACAGGGATGGACTGGGACTGTGGTCAGTCCCCTCCAGCTCCTCTGGGCTGCTCCTTCCTCCTCTCCCCTCTCCCTGCCCCAGGTTGGGCCCTTCCCTGGGCTCCAGTTCTTCAGGGGCAGCTGCTCCCACCAGAGCTCTCTATGGGCCATGGTTCCTGCAGGGGAGGGGATGTGTAGTAGAGCCTGGTGAAACTGAGGTTGACCTTTTTTATTTAACTCAGTAGAGTCTTTCTGCGCTGTCCATATCACCCTGCAACTCCTGAGGAACCAAGAGAGGAAGGAGTTGGAGCCAAGGATTACTGAAACTATTCCTTGTCCATTCCCCCCTCTCTTGACTGAGCTTTGCATCAGTTGACCAGGTGATTGATACCAAATCTCGATGCTGTCTGGACACAACCCTGTGCAGTGTGCTGTAGGTGACCCTGCTGGAGCAGGGAGGTTGGACTGGGTGACCCACTGTGGTCCTTTCCAACCTTACCCATTCAGTGATTCTGTGAAATGCCCATTTGTACCCTGACCAACAATATCTAAGGATTCCACCAGAGAATGAGCAGAGCTTGCTGTGATACAAAACCATGGAATGATGAGATTGTCATCAAGGAAAAAAAAATACTAGGCCAAATAACTGGATTAAAATCCTGTTGGGGAGAACTATTAGCTTGGAAGGTGGTACCTAAAGTAGCAGGAGCTCCTCTTCCTGAGTTGCTCTGTTATTAATCTGAGTAAAATACAGCCAGACATTAGGAATGACCCTGGTGGGAAAAACAGGGCATCTGACCTCAAAAGTTTCTCTTACACCTCATATTTCTGGGCATTTAATGACAGCAAAGGAGAACAAAATGACAAAAGACCTTTATTACATTCAGAGCGACACCTAACGAGGATGGTTGTCAGAGCTCACTCTGAAGGAATTGATGAGATGGCCATTGATGGGATGTTAAATAAGAGCAAAATTGTCACTTACATATTCTTATTCTTTGTGTCATGAAAAGTTCAGTGCAAGGCTTGAAGTGAGTACTGGCTGCCAGTATAATAGGAAAACAAAATAAATGTCTCTGACAATGCTATAAATGACCTTTTTATTCGTTATAAAAATATTTTTTTTTACATGCTTGTTTTATAAAAGTGGATGAAGAGAGAAATTACAGTCAATATGTTACACAGTGCTCTTCCTGATTTTTGAAACCTTGCAAATTTTTCTGGAAAGCGGAAATGGCTATCAGCCTAAGTAAATTAAAAGGGATCAAAAGGTCTTCACTGTTTTGGAATGAAAATTACAGGAATTTATAGGGCAAGCCTTGTTACAGGTTTTTCTTCAGTTCAAGTAATGTTATCTTCTGGAAAATAAGAGATCGTTTTGTGTTGTGCACCCAAATGAAATACATTGTAAATGTATTTTACAGGAACACATAAAGATATGTGAGAATGAGACCATAGGAGCTACCTCACGGGTAATATTGTTTATGGGCTAGCAGTGAAGTAAGGGACAAAATATCACAGTGGATTACAGAGCTAGTCGGTATTTTTACAGTTTGTTTTGGAAATAGTTCTCCTTTTCGATTAGCCTTGATAGTATTTATTTTGCTACTACCATTAGGAGTGAAAATACTTTCTGGGAGCTGGAAGCTAAATGGGCCTCAGGTGTTAAAAGTAGAGTGCAGACTCTTAGTGCTAGATAGTTTATTCAAATCCTTATTTAAATAGTAGTAATGAAGTATTCATTTCATTTAAAGGTAACTGAGTTAAGGAGTTCATATCCAATATATATGATAGAGAAGGTCCAAATGAAAAAATCTCTATGGAGTTGTTTTGTGATACCTTTTACCCCTTGGTCAAAGGCCAATCAATTTATCCAGAAGAAACAACCATCCTTCACTTCCCAGAATTTGCTCAGTGACATTCTGCTTAGACTTTGGGTTTAGCTGTTCAGGTTGCATTTTCAATCTTTAAATAATTAACTGCCTGTGAAGCCTTGTCTATTTAGAGGTCAGTCCCACTAGTGTGAATAAGCTTTCCATTTCTGTTCAGATGATTCCCATGCCTTGGGTGTTGACTTAAACTCCTGGGTGCTGCCACAGCATAAGAGCGTTTTACTACCAGTCCTAGTACTTGCAAGTTCTTATGCCATAATTTTGTTGTTTTATGAGGTCAGAACACTTAAACTACAACAATTATTAACTGAAGTGCTAGGATGCCCGCTTTTGATAAGATTGTGTGGTCCCCAGGTGCTGCTGTCTCCACTTGCTAGTGTTGACTCATTAGCTTTTCCAAAAGAAGAGGTTTATTGGGGTTGCATGGCCAGATCTTGGTAGCAGGGGGCCTACAGCATGGAATCCATTCCTGGTATTCTGTACTAAGGAGGATGCACTGTGTGCAAAAGTTTATTAGGGTTTTGGGGTTTGTTGGTTGGTTTGTTTTTTAGCCATCACCTTAAAAAAATGTTACAGCAGAAGGCCAAGTGTAACATAAGGTATGACAAGAATTAATAGAAATAATATACTTTACTATGTCATATTCTGGAGTTAATATAGGCCTTTTTATTTTACTATGAGTTTGTAATAGATCAGAATTTAATCACTGGTTGTAGTAGGTGGCATGAAATCAGAACAAAAATGCTTGCCCCATAGTTATTGCTGTCTTAGTAGGTGGGATTGGTATGAGTTCTTAAAAAATAGTGAGTTTTTATGTGTGTAAAGGGAGAATTAGAGTAGGGGGTGGCTATACATCTTGTGGAGCCAAGAAAAGCCAGGTTGCCTTATGTTATCTTTCCTCTTGAAGCATAAGGAAGTTTCAGAAAAGCCTACAGGCAAGTGGAAGGAAACAGGTTTAGATTAAATATTAGGAAAAATTCCTTCAATTAAAGGGTAATCAAGTCTCAGAACAGGCTGCCCAGGGAAGTGGTGGAATTGCGATCTCTGGAAGTGTTCAAAAAAACACGTAGATGTGGCACTTAGGGACATGGTTTAGTGGTGGACCTGGCAGTGGTGGATTAATGGTTGTCTCAGTGGTGTTAAAGGTCTTTTCCAACCTAATGATTCTATAATTCTGTGTGGGATTCATCCTGGAAGAAAGCCAAAAGGGGTCTTAACTGGCATTCCTCTCTGCTATGCCTTTGTGTCTTCATGCAGTGTGGCCTGGAGATGGTGCCATACCTGGTTGTGTGGATCTGTAGCTCTGTGAGCAAGGGAGGGCCTGGAGCTTCTTGAATCCTGGTAACTGATGTTTCCTTGGCAAGTGAGTGGAAGAACAAAAGGACAGACACTGGCTGAGTGATGGCAGCATGATTTCAGTTATGCTGTTTTTCAAACAATTACAGTTTTGGTTAGTATTCTCAGCACGGAAATCTATATGGGAGTGACTTTGAATATCTGCAGATACACAAAATCAGTGTATTTTGTCATATAGCTCCTGTCTAGCCTCTAACAGACTTAGTAGATGCCAAAGCAGCAGTGTTTGCACCAAAGCAAGTGTAAATACAGGTTGCAAAACCATGTGCAAGGGATATTCCTGAAAAGTCCTATTTGGTAGTATTGCAAGATAAAAGTAAGTCTGTCTTGAATTAAGAATATTAATGTGTTTAGCAGCAAAACTCTGCATTTATAGTTTTCTATAGGGACGCCACTGAGACTTCTTTCCTTCTGTCTACACCTCAAAGCAACAAAAGCGTTTTGTCTTACAAACTACGTGTTTGCCTTTCCTCTCTCTTTCCACAGCCATGTTCACCAGCCATTAGTGTCTGTACTTTAGGCTCAAGTTGGCTCACAAAGACTTGAGGGCACTGAGTGCTGCAAGGCATCAATAAGGTTTCTAGGCTATGTGTCAAAATGTCTCACATCACAGTTCAGCATAAAACCAGATTGTCGTTTAATTGCATATTTCCCAGTTGAGCCAAGATCCATCTGACTTGGACATTCATGCTTATTCCCCTGTGCTGTATATTCAGAAGAATGCCTTGCCACTCTTGCTCTGCTTTCAGACCCCTTGACGCTCCTTTGTTATGCTGAATGCTGAGGTTGGTTCATTTTTCTACTGCTGTTCAAGGCAGTTTGCCTTATCCACATACTCAGAAATGTGACAGGGTTCTGTGTATTAAAGGATTTTGCTTGCTCTGAGACTATAGATCCTGGTTATAAAACAGAAGGCACCAAGACTTGGATACTGTGTGATTTACTGCGAACCTAAACCATTTCACTGAATCTGACACCACAAGGGTATATGAATTTGTGTTTAAATCACCCTCCCAGTGATTTAGAATGACTAGTTAAATACCTGATTTAGAAACTAATAATTGAGCCTATGTGAGCTGGCAATTATGCATGCAGTAATTGAATGTGCTAGGAGCATATATCACAAAAATGGGAACCAATGGGGTTATACCACTTCTGAGCAACAGCAAGTATGGTTAAAAACAAAATTTGCTGTGCATCCATAGAGATTATAAAGCATCAGCAGACAAACATTAGAACTAGTTCTCCAGTGCTAATGGTTGGGAGTTTGTTGCCACTAAATGAGCATCCAGTTGCATGTGGGTGGAGGTGGGATTTGGGTCACTGTGCTCTTGACATGCAGGTGGATGGAGGACTCTTGCAATATCTGGAATAGGAGATGAAGCTGCTGTATAAAGATGTAGATGCTCAGGGCTTGCTGAAGTGCTGCTTTCTGAGGTCAAGTCCTGTTTGCATGAACCAGAGCATTGCAACAGCTCTCCAGACAGGTAACAGCCCCTGGAGATCCCAGTGTGCCATGGTGTGTTTGAGCCAAGTGCCCCTGTGGTGATTTTTGCTTTTGGTGCTGTAGGCACGAGGTGAGCTTCCAAGAAGTCAGTCCCCAGAAAGAGGTAGTTTAAAACTTTCACCAGAAACATGTAGCTCATCCTAGCAGAAATGCACAACTACCAATGAAGCATTTCTCCCTGGGTGTAACTCTTACGTTTCGTTACACAAAACTCGCTAGGCTGTCTGTAATAAGGTTGTCTGCTGACTGCAAAGTCACAATCCTTCTAAGTTATTCTTGCCATCCTTCTTTGACATTCATGGACCTGTTGGAGCAAGTCCACAAAGATGATCAGAGAGCTGGAACACCTCTCCTGTGAGGGCAGGCTGAGACAATTGGGATTGTTCAGCCTGGAAGAGAGAAGGCTCTGTGGAGACCTAAGAGCTTAATTGCATAAAGGAGCTACCAGAAAGCAGGAGAGGGACTTTTTACAAGAGCATGGGATGATAGGACAAGGAATACTGACCTTGAGCTGAAAGAGCATACGTTTAGATTAGATATTAGGAAGAAATTCTTCACTGTTTGGGGTGGTGAGGCACTGGAACAGATTGCCCAGAGGAGCTATGAATGCCTCATCTCTGAAAGTGTTCAAGGCCAGGTTGGATGGGGCTTTGAGCAACCTTGTCTACTGGAAGGGGTTGGAACTACATGTCCGTTCCAACCCAGACCATTCTATGATTTATAAGATATCAAATAATAGAGACCAAAGCAGTGTCAGGCAGCTACAACTTAAATAAGGATGCAATTCTTTTTTTTTTTTTTTTTTTTTGATTGAAAATGAATTTTAGGTAATCTTGAAGAGGAAATTTGAAGGATGATGATACTGAAGATTGCAGAGAGATAGATGTTCTGAAATGTCTGACTATGTCCGAGTTTTCAAAAATCAAGAGGTCTGTAATACAACCTGGACTTCCAGTCTTAATTTCTCCTTTTTGTGTCAGGAGTACTTACCTACACCATGAATAGTATAACAGTGTGCTTATTAAGTCTGCATGATTGAAAACCACCAGTCAACAGAAGTATTTTGGAAGCTGGGATCAACATTGCAAATGTCATGGATATTTTGGAGATGTGTCTGGCCTTGTTTGCTAAAAGAACCTTGGACACTCCTTGTAGGTCACTTGTCTCCAGTCCTGCCTCTCCTCTGGTCTCCTGGTCTTAGGTCTGATTAACAAACTGAATACAGCAGTTGGTTCCTAATGCATGACAGGCTTGTGAGTGCTACTGCAATGTGAGCATTTGGGAATAATTAGCTTGACCATTTAATTCTGTATGATGCTCTCTGGGGCTTTTTGTAGCTGCAAAGCACAAAACCAAGCTAAAGCAAGTACATCTATCCCAGCATCTATGGCAGAGGGTTGGTACAAGATGGTCTTTAAAGGTGCCTTCCAACCCAAACCAATCTATGATTCTATGAACTTTGTTGTATACATTTGTAAGTAAATACGGCTTTCCTAAATGCTTTTAAAATTTGTAGTGTGAAATTAGAGCTTCAATTTATAACCCCAAATTAAGTTGGTTTTTTGTCATTAAATAGAAGTCTGGAAAATTAATTTATCTCTACATTAAGAACTTTTTTGCATTGGAAGACATCTTACTGCTGTTTTAAAGCCTGAGATGTCACTGGAATTTTGAAAGAAGAATATTGCCTTAGTGCAAAGTAAATCTCTGGTTATTTTTTTTTTCCTAATCTGCATATTAATTACCATCACACAGCTGATGCAGTGGGCTGCAGCTAGATTCATCCCATTTAAATCAGTTTAATCCTTTGCAAGCTTGCAAAAGCAATTATTCTGCATTTCCATCTAACACTGTCTAATACAAACTTCAGTCTGTTCAGCTCCTGCTCGAGACCCTTGGTGACCTTTCTGCTTATACAACCAGCAACACTGCAATTAATTTCTTCTCTCATTGGGAACCTTTTTGTATTGACCTACACTTCATAAAAGATAGTAAACTTCTACCTGCTGGGTCACCCTTTGAAAGATGTTTCTCTCATTTTTATCAACTGCAGTGTTTGGGTCATGCATTTCATGGCACGGCTTTCCTGTTCAGTGTGTAGACCATATTGCCATTAATTCCTGGTAGTGTTTCCTCGTGTTGGCCAGCACTGCACTCTGGGAGTCCAGCAACTCCTCTGCATCTGCTCTGTGTGTTAACATTTCTGCCTTGGCAATGAGACATTCTGTGCCACTTAATTTGTCCTTTGGCTGGATTTGTCTGCTTTGTCAGCTTGATTTAATTGACCATCTACTGAACCTGAGGTACAAGCAGCGGGGTACGGTGGGTGCAGCCACTTTGTGGTGGTGATGCACCAAATGTATTAATGTGGCAGACATCTCTCTTAACAGGCTTGAATTCCACTATACTTTAGGACTACATAGTCCACAGAACACTGCAGTAAATCACTTCCTCATGGATTTGGGTTTCAGACTCTCCCATTTATTACTTACATCTTTTGCAAAATTCATTTCCAAATCAGATCTTGTGGAGCTGGAGCCTTTCTCCTGTGGACCATCATTAACACAATGATGGTAATCACTCTTTCATGAGTGTTGCTGTTATCTTGCCTGGTTTTCAGAAGTATTAAGAAAAAACAGCAAAGACATCACTTGATGTCAAATATACGTGTTTATATGACATTCAGATGAACTGGATGACTTGCAGAGCTGTGACTGTTTCTGGCAATTGCCCAGAACAAGAATTCTCCTTACAACTTTCTTGGAGCCTTTCTTCTGGCCACAGGTGACAGTTTATTGCAGTCATTCTACAGAGCTAAACAAGATGTAGATAATATGCAGCTCTATAAAAGAGGGAAATTTCAGCCTTCACAGAAGATTCAGAGGTTAGTCCACCTACAGTTTTTAGTATGTTATTTTTTATGGGTGTGTTTAATCCTTTTATATAATCCTCCTTACTTCTTAGCCTTTCATGGAAAGATAATTACAGGTTTTTGAACTGATGTGGAATCTCAGCCATATTGTGACTGGTGGGGATCCAACAGTGATGCCAAAAGGTGAGCAAGATGGAGCTTATTCCAAATGCTATATTCATTTATGTGCATATTTTAAACTAAGAAACACCATTTTACTACACATTATGAAATTACAGAGCAGTGATAATAATTTAATTGCCATTATTAACTATTTCTGTAGCTGTAACAATTGAAACCTCAATTGGGGGCCTTCACAGTTATCAGAGAAATTACAGTCCCTGTCCAACCAGTCTGCAAGTTGTATTCTGAGGAACTTGCATTGTCCGGTAAAGTACCTCAACCTGTTCTGTATTCTGCCAAAATTGTTCAAAGTGTTATTGGCCTGCAAACAAAGGCCCCAGTGATTGCAACTTGGGAAGGATATAGAGAGCACAACCCTCAGCTGCTGACCCTTTCACACTCTCCCCAGGGTTTTTTCCTTGTGAAGCAGATGCTGAACTTCTGATTTGCACTCTGATGACACCAGGTAATCTCATACCATGTTTCTGTTGTTTTGGGTTCAGTACTTGTTTCAGGAGCAGCTGAGCTGTTCACAGAGCAGGAGAAGGAACATGAAATGGAAGGCAATGTCAGCAGCTCCTGCAGTCACTTAGATGTGCCACCTCTTCACCAGTCAGAGCCTTACCGGTATGAAAATGAAAATTTGGCCCCAAATGGACAAGGTGAAAGGAGAGGAAATTTTGGTCTCCTAATGTAGTCACTGTTGGATTAGTTTGTTAATCCCTGATCTCAAGAAGTTTTCTGGATAATTTCAGACGCAAAACTCAGTGCACTTTCCTGGCATGACACTGGAAGACAGAGCATCCTAGATGAACATAGAAATATAGAAAAATGTAACATTAAATCAAATTTTCAAACATTTGAGCAGCAGATTTCATTCTGCATAAAGAAGAAACTCATTTGGCAGCTGCTGATGATTCAAAATGTCAAAGATTACATGTTAATTGACTTTCTAGCTAGGACTTGCTTATTACCTTTCAGTAAGATCTATGTGCAAGACAAATTGAGCTTTGAGCAGCACACGAACAGCAGTGAAAGTACTTAAGAGGGAAAAAACATCATGAGCAAAGGACATCAAAGTCTGTCCCTGTTTGCTGTTCTGCCTCATTCTTTCTCCTTTTCTAGTTTCTAGTAGTTTCAGCCCTGCTGTGCAGTGTTTTAATTAACATCTCTTCTAAAAAGGCAGGGAGAGGGGGGTAACACTGCCCCAACCTCCTGTCAACTGGCTGTATAGATTGGAAAAAAGAAATGGTCTCTAGTCACAAACATGAGACAGAGAAGTAACAAAGGAATGGGAGAAAAAATAGCAAACTACTGCTTTCTAAACCATTAGGTCTCTCTGAGACTGATCCAAAATCCAATGAAAGAAAGGAGATCCTTTTTTCATCGGCTTCTGTGGGCTTTGGAGAGAGCACTCTGCTCGAACAAGTGCCAGCTGTTCTCCTTTGGTGACTGTAATTGGTAACAGCGCTGCGGTAGTGAAGGATAAAGGAAGCAGCATTCAGTGTCTCCATGGGAAAAAAGATGCCTGGGTAACATCTTGTCCCCTGTGTTTGTAGCAGCAGCATGCAGGGCACGTTTGCAGAGGGTGTTGGTTGAATGCTGGAAATGCCCCACAGAGGCACTGCAGCCTGCTCTGAGGGCATGGTGGAGACAAAAGACTGGCATTGGCATCTCTGGCTGTGATGACTTAATCCTTGTTTTGCACTTGCCTGCATCCATTTATCTGGGAAGATCAAAGTGCTGGAAAATTTGGAAACTCTTTAAGACTCCCAGCCCTTTCCTGGAATCAGCCACCCAGAACAGGTGCTGGCAGCTCAGTAATGGATATTGCACATTAAGGGAATAGAGCGATTTTGGCAGCACTCATCAAGCCTGTGCTGCCCTGTTGCAGGCAGGGAGGGAGGGTGCAAGTTTCTGTCAAGAGTCAGAGGGAGCCCCAATACACTTTCTGCTGCCCATGAAAAACAAACCCACCACCTCCAAGCATCTGAAAAGGGAAGCATGGTTGTTTTCTTTACAAACCTGTGCAGAACAGCTTGTGCTGCTTCAGCACATCAGGAAGGGACTTGGCACGTCCTGTCTGCACTACCCTGCACAAGTTTTGGGAAGCCTCTGGAGGGGTTACACCATGCCCCACCAGCTCAGGCCCAAAAGCTCTTTAGCACAGATGGAAAACACACAGTTCTTTCCATCTGTGGTCTCTTATTGCCTGTCCTAAAATCTAGTATTATCACCTATAACTTTTGCTAAAAAAGGGCCTTTTTTCCCCCCTTGCCACCCTGGGGACACCATTATCACAGAGTTTTTAACTGGGTCCCAGAGGAGCATTTAAAGTCTGTGCTTCTTGGAGCAGTCAATCCAAATATGGGTCCAAAGGAGAAGCAATGAGCAGAGGCAAACCTGCACATCAGCAGCAGCATTAACATACAGCTCCTTCTTAGGGGCACAAGAGTGCAGGGCGTGTATTGAAAAGTGGCAGATTTCTGTTATCGGGCGGTGAAGGGAATGACAGGACAGGCCAGCATTTGTCACAGCCATGTCAGGGATTGAATGACGAAGGACAGTGTTGTGTCTCTCCAGGCAGATAGTCAAAGATAGTGGCCTGGAGTCAGAGCCACCGTTGTCACTCAGGCATTGTGAGATGTGACAAAGCAGCAGTGGCTGCCCTGCTGTTTAAAGTGGCATGAATTATTAATGGACCACTTGTACAAGTAAGTCACCAAAAAAAAGAAAAGGAAAAAGTCAGCATGCAGTGCTGCAAATGCAGTGATAACAATTCATTTTCCTCTCCTTTTCATTTTGGTTTTTAATTGGAAGATGGAGCATTCTGGGTTGGTTGCTTCTATTTCCTTTTAATAAGTGAGTGGAGCTGGAGTGGCTCAGCCTGAGTTCTGGACAGATTCTGGACAGATTTTCCACAGTAAATAGTCTGGATCTTTCTCCCTTTATAAAAATCATTATATAAAACCCTGAACACGACCAGTAAAGTTTCTCTTCCCCCTCCAGCCCTATTCAATTCTCTCTGTCTTCCCCCCACCCATCCCCCCCTCAAAAAAAAAAACAGTTTGTCATGTTCTGCAAGCTGCCAAGATAGGGTCTGCTCTGCCATTAAATTTTTAGTGGGATACCTATTTTTCTCCCCAAAAAGTATAGAAGATTGTGTCATGAATTGGATTTTAAAGTTTAATCATGGATGGTCTGTTGTCCAGAGAAGTTTCTCCTTAAGTGCTGAAACCGAAGGGCAGCTGTGTAGGCAGGCAGTAAATAACAAGCTTGAGATGATTTGTATTAGTATTTTTAAGGGAATCAAGGATTTATAAGCTATTACTTTGTACCAGTGCTCTTCTAAATCCCAGCTGCAGGATTTCTTTGAATTAGTGATGTGCTTGTGGCAGCCTTTAATTTTTTCTAAAGTGCTCTTAGGTTCCTTCCTTCTATTTCCCCTCACAAAGACATGAAACTTGGGTCTGACAGCTGAAAACATTGTTAATGGGTTGGATTTAGCCCCCTTTTTCACCTCTGTTGTGTCTGAGGTGCACTTACAATGCTGGAGAGGATTCGTAACCGAGCTGCCAACAAGGAACTGGGAAATGGAAGTTCTGAGTCATCATTTCCATAAGTGCAGTTTATAGGTCACTGTGGGGACCCTTCTGGGGTGTAAGTGGTTTTGTGCTCCACCGGGTTGAGGGAGTTACTCTATATGTCTGTCTTCCAGTTCATTATGGTTTCTTGTCAAGCATTTGTTTGTTCCTGGTCCTCTTTAATCCTCAGTTTATAAAATATCTCACATATTCCATCTCCTCCTCGCTGCTGTGCTGCACAGCTGCAGGCAGGCAGCTGAGCCCATCTGTGGTGTAACCAAATGGGAGCAAGCAGAAAAGGGCATCGACAGCACAATCAGAGATTGCAGGGGGTATCTGGATGTGATGTTTTATTAAGTTCATACTCGACAGTCATTCTGCGGAGCTGTTTTGCTGGGCTCTGGATAACTCTCCCTTAGGAGCAGCAAGGATAAACTTCACACGGGTTTAAGGAAAGGCTATGATAAATCCAAGCCAGGTTAAATGTGATATAAATATCTGTTAACAAAAGAGCAGCTGGCAGTGGCTGTATCTCACAGGGTGAGGTACACAGTGAGATACAGGTGGGGTAGTGGCAGCACAGGCTCTCTGTGAAGAGGAGATGTTGCCCTACAGCCCTCTCACCAGAAGACAAGGAGAATGGGGGCATGGGGGATGTTTTATGGACAGATGAACACAGGATTTATGTTATGGCATTGTTTGGTACTTTCTGACAATGTTAAGTACAGAAATGTTTTAAAAGAAAAAATAAAATCCTCACCTCCTGCAAGGAGTGAATAGAAATATGCCTTTTGCTACTGCAATGCTGCCTATAACATAAATAAAACTTCACACTTCTCCAAAAGCTCTTTTATAGCCATTTAATGTCACGATAAACTATTCTTGGTAGTAGATAATAAACTTTTTTTCATTATTCTGAGTGACAAAAAAGCAGAAATGAATGTACACCGTGGTCAGCCATGGGAAAAACCTGGCACTTTTTTCATTTGTTCAGTTTAGTTTCATTGCACTAAATTTTCAGATACCATTTTTTTTTTTTTCAAACAATTTTGAAATTAAATGAGTCCTCAGCCTGGAGAAGGTGGACAGAAATACCATCCTTCTTTTTCAGTCCTGCCTTGTGCCAGGGCAGTTTCTGATCCTTTGGTCATGGCAATAAGGATCATGGATCTGTCCTCTTTAAGCCTGGAAAGGAGAGAAGACCCAAATTGCATTTTTGGACTGTAAGGGATGCTTTATGCATGAAATACTGTGAGAAACAGAAAGCAATTTTCCTTTCAAAATGTTGGCACTGTTACATCCAGCTGAGATGTGGCTGCACAGGAACGCATGAAAATGAAAACTTACTTAGGGAGAAGGGGATTGAACTAAATATCCAAGCTCATTCCAGTGACACAGCATGGCTTTGGAAACACAGATGGTTTTCCAAATGCTACCTCAGCCACCTCCATCCCCTGGCCCAGTAGCCGGGACAGTGGTGTGATTAGGAAGAGAGATCATCTTCTCTGCAGCTAAATTTAACAAGAGTGCTTTGTAGCAATGTAATAATTCTCTCTGGGAAGATGAAGAAATGATTAATTTACCTTGCTTTATAGAAGTGTCTTCCAATAATAATTTTCTTCCAGCTTATCCTGTTGGGTAGATACTGGGCACAAGGGCATTTTGAATCTCTTCACCTCTGCCATCAACAATACATAAAAAATTGTAGAAAGGGGAGGAGGAAGGAAGTCTATAATAACAAATCATTTACAACAACTTTCATGTGCAGCTTGCAAAGAGGTCTCTCTATGATGTGACAGCATGCTTCATCACTTTGAGGTGGTACACTGGTGGGAAGACAAACACAGGTGAGCCTTGGGACTGGACGGGCTGCCGTCCACTCTTGGGGTGGGCAACAGTTATCCACTTGCACATAAATCAGAAAATATAAATTGGAATTTTATACAAACCAGATCAAAACTTTACCTTACTGAATTACTTTGCTCTTGGCTTTGAGTACTCTGGATCAAAATCTAACCTGTCTTATATCCCCAACTCCTTAGCTTTGTTGTTCAGCATATGGATAAATATATACAAGTGTGAATGCTGGGAGCTGTGGTTTCCTTCCCTCCCCCAAGGCACTTAGTCACTGCATGATAAATGTAGAAGAAAAATCAAACGTTATCATTCCTGCCTGAGATGGCATCATTGAGATTCACAGCAATGAAAAGAACTTTGTTTTCTATTACCTAGTCATGGCTGCTGCTATTTCAAATGAACCAGAAATGCTTTTGAATTTCATCCTTCTAAGTTATCACACTTTCCCTGCTGAGCTGAATGTAGTAAAAACTTCATTTGTCAAGAGACTGGAGAAACTTTGACAGGAAGGTTTCAAAGAGAACACTTAAGGAGACGTCGATCACGAGCGCACACACCAGAGGCCCCTGGGGCTTTCTCCTCCTCCTGGCTTTATTCCTGAGGTGATTTATCTGCGGTCTCTGAACAGGTTTCCAGTCGTCCTTTCATGCAGTGACTGGGATATTCAAGCTTCTCATTTTATGCCCAGATGAAGACAGTAGTTTTAGCAGAGGGAATGCTTGGCACCTTCTGAAAAACACGTGTCTGCTGTTTGAATTAGACACTGGACTGGGCTCTTGCAGTAATCTTTATTTTGGGGAAACAAAGAACCCAGCATTCTTAATACACATAGTTAGGTGAATATTACTTTCTGCCCAGTGTATCTTCTGTATGGGATTCATGGATCCTGTATGAAATAATGTAATTTCTCAGGCTTAAGATTATTTATCTTGAGTCCGAGTTACCTTCTCATAACTCAAGGAAATGGGTTTATCAGGTCAAATTTTCCACTTGGACTTCACTGAAGCCCTGCCTGCTTTTCCTAGCAATGCATTTCACCTCTTGCCCTTAATTTAAAGATATTTTGCTTGCAGAGACATTTATCTAACAGGAACCTGTAAAGGAAGAAAAAATTTGGTTTACAGATGACTTGATTCCCTCAAGGTACGTGAATCAATCATGTAAATAGCAGCATGTTCTGCACTTCGGCTTCAATCAATAGGGGATTAAACCTCTCCTTTCAGTGTGGGGAAAATAAATGCCCATAATAATGCTATTAATAACACCTGGGATTACTAAAAGTGTACTGATGCTTTAAAAATCTCACTTTTTAGTGTTTATGTGCCTTGTTTGGTATTTCCACTGTTTCTCTCTGCTGCAAGGGTGAGAAGAGAGGAAGAACTTTGATTTATCCTAACTTGCTGCCAGGCATTGCTAAAAAGGTTTATTTCCTACTATTTTTTTTTCCCATCTGCAGTGATTAACTTATTTTAGAATAGTTTGTTTGAGATCTGTTAAGGTCTGTACGGCCAGGGGACAGGGATAGCTCTGGTGTCTCCACAAATTACTGTCTCTGGGAGCAGGCCCCTCTCTGGGGACTCAAACATGGTTCTGATAGGATATGGGGGAGGTTTCTTTCACTGACTGGGAGCAGCCTGGATGCAAACGAAGAAAACAGAAGTTCTGGTGCAGTGTTACATGTTATGCTTGTTGGTCTGCTGTGTGGTCAGAGCACTTGATCTTCTTGTAGAGACAATACCTATGTTATATCATCTCTGTTGAGACTAGTCAATGTTGGATGTTGACTACCTCTCCCATAGCATGTCCGAAGTCTAGGATACCTCCATTCCATTCCTGCCACAGGACGAGAGAACTCAGGCTTGCATCCCCATCACCTGGATGGGCAGTTTCTTTACAAGTCACTTGGTTCACAGCTAAAGCCACTGAGCCACATGGGAGAGCAAACAGCAGGAGGTCGTGCTGTGTGCAGTAGGCAGATTATTGCATCCTGGTCCTTTTTAGTGTCTGATATCAGACAGGATACTTCTGACAATTTCACAGGGGCCCCTTGACAAAACTTGATCATTTGTCTGCCTTTTTATAACCTTTTGGTTTTTATATAGGGCAGAGTCCTTCCCCCAGCTCGGGGCCTGAACGGCTTGTAAGGAAATCAGGAATGCAGAATGTATAAACAGTATACATGTTGCCCACCCCAGTACTGCTATTTTACTACTTCTGTTTCTTGAGCTGCATCTGTATCTTCACTAGAGGCTGGTACTGAAAAAAAAGAGACAGCAGTAGGTCTTTATTTTTTAAACGTGCAAAATACTCTGTAAAGAAAGGACCAATATTGAGTTTAAGATCTGCTGCTGTGGCATTTACTGCGTCTTCTGACAGGCCTCTCCAGTCCTAGACAAAAAGCCTAATTTCCTTATATATTTTTTTTTGCTGGCCCACATCTATTATCACATATTTTGGTCTTTTGTATTTGGAGAATGGAGATAAATATTATATTTCTTCAGAAATTAAATTGATAGAATATATTATGCCCCATGAAACATTATTTCCATATCAGTGTGCTTTTGAGCCAATAAGTCCATTGCAGTGATTAGTGAGTTTTAGAATGATCTCGTCTGCCTTAGATGGCAGTCATTGACTTTGAAAAGGGCTTGATATACATAAAATATAGTACTGTAGATTGCATGTATTAAACTTTGGAGACTTCTGCTTTAATTTACTACAGCTCCAAAATGCTTTTGGCAAAGGAAGCAGCCTGCCTCATGTAGGTCTGAAACCAGATGTAATTAGGAATGTTTCCCATCAGGAGGAGTCTGTCCTGGCTCTTTACATGATTGTTTTTGTATCATCATTCTCTGTGAAAGCTGTTTCAGGCAACTGCTGTCTGTTTTCAATGCAGTCTGTCAGTGACAGGGAATCTTATCAGCTTTTTAGTAAATTTTGACTCACCGAAGGCAAGATCAGCGTTAGCCAAGCCATCCTGGCAGATGACGATCTAGCCTGCTTGTAGACATCTCTGAGCAATATGGGCTCCACAATTCTCACACACAGAGTTCTTGCCTGAACTGCTCAGGATGAAATAAAAAATCCTGCACTTTTTTTCCTTCCTGCATTTGACCTATTTCTTTCCTAAATTACCCAAAGCAATCACCAGCTGAGGTCTTACAAGGGCTGCATGAGGAAAGAGGTACTCTTGTGGCTGCTGTCTTTTGCTGTTGATGCACTGTATCCATTGATCCACTTGTCATAGCACGACCACAGGCTTGGTTTGGTAGCAAAAAATTCACCCAGACTTATAGGTATGGTGGGTTGACCCTGGCTGGGCACCAGGTGCCCACCAAAGCCTCTCTGTCACTGCCCTTCTCAGCTGGACAAGGGAGAGAAAATGTCACAAAAGGCTCATGGGTTGAGACAAGGGCAGGGAGTGAGGGACACTCACCAAACACCATCACTGGCAAACCAGATTTGACTTGCAGAAATTCATTTACTACCAATCAAATCAAATTGGATAATCAGAAATAAAAACTAAATCATGAAACACCTTCCCCCCACTCTCACTCTTCTTTCCAGGCTCAATTTCACTGGCAGATTCTCTCCCTCCTCCCCTGCAGCAATGCAAGGGGACAGGGAATGGGGACTATGGTCAGTCCATCACGTGTTGTCTCTGATGCTGTTTCCTCCTCAGAAGGAGGATTCCTTATACTCTTCCCCTGCTCCAACATGGGGCCTTCTCTCAATGGGGCCACAAGTCCTGCCAGGATCCTGCTCCAGCATGGACTTTCCACAGGGTCACAGCCTCCTTTGAGACACATCTACTTGCTCTTACATGGGTTCCTGAAGGTGGATCTCTGCTCCTGCATGGACTTCCAAGGGCTGCAGGGGCACAGCTGCCTCATGATGGGCTGCAAGAGGTCACTCTGCTCTGGTGCCTGGAGCAGTTCTTCTTCATCCTCCTTCCTCACTGCACTTGTGGTCTGCAGAGTTGTTGCTCACACATACTCTCACTCCTCTCTCCAACTGCAATTGCTCCTTCTCAGTAACTCTTTTCCCTTTCTTAAATATGTTGTCGTAGAGACGCTACCACCATCGACACCCTTGTACTCCCCCTCCTACCAAAACCTGGCTACGTAAACCCAGCACAGGTGAGTTAACCTTGGGCAGCCACCAAACTTCTGCTCAGCCAGTCTCTCACTCCCGGGGCAGGGGTGGCAGCTTGTTTCTACGACTGCAATAATAAGGCTCTCCCAGTGCCCTTGAGCCCCTGGGCTCCTCTCTGCATGTGCAGATAAGCCTTTTATTATATAACTTAATATTATACACTGGCCAAAACAATCCTGTGCTATTTTGTATAATCTAGAAAAATACACATTCCATTCCTGGCAAAGGATGCTACACACTCTGTGTTTAATATATTTGTCTTCCTTACCCCAGTTCTACAGGACTGTCCACCCTGTAACATCCTCCTGACCTCCTTTGCATTATCTTAGGTAAACAGTTCATTTATGATCACATCTGCTGTGAGATCTGCTCTCGCTACTGTGTCAGCAAACCCTTATATGATTACAAATACTAATCGATATCTTCACCAAGGTCTGCAGCCTCACATCCTCTGTGGGCTGTATGCTGCTTTTCATGAATCCCAGGACACTATTCTCATCTCCAGCTTGTGACTCACTATGGCCCCACTGCCCTTTTCTGAATAGCCACTGCCTGGGGCCTTCATCCATATGGTGTGTTTGTACAGTGGATTCCTCCTGCCTTGCATGCATTCATATTGAATTATACCCTGCATATTTCAGATGTCCAGATCATCTGCAAGTCTGACCTTGTTCTCAAAGGCTCGGCAGTGACTTCATACCATTTGAAAATTCGTTAAAGCTCTCTGTTAAACAGTGAGCAGAAGGATGGCACCACACCCAATGCATTTTTCTCAAAGCAGCAAAGAACTGCTGACAAAAGTCCTGACCTATGAACAATACTGGGGTGAAGTGCAAGAGTCCCACTACTTCTGCACCTGCTATACATGATTTTGTTTAGACTACCCTCATTCTTATTTATAATGTAGTTGTGCCAATTAAACGGAATTAAATCCAAAACTTATTTGCTGATGTGAATTTCTGTCTAGTTTTGGAAGGGAATTAGGTAGGTTCAATCATGATTTAATTCTTGGCACAGGATAATTTTTGCTTATCTAACTCTTTATTTTCCAGTTTCTTACACATGGCTGATCTGATGATTTGATCCAGAACTACCTCATGCATTTAAGCCAAGGTGAAAGGTCTGTATTTTCCCCAGGTCCTCTCTTTTTCCCCTTTTCAGGACTGGAAATGCCTTTGACCCTCACAGTCTGCTGGTAGTTCATACACTCTTTATAAGTTCTCTCAGCCATGCACCAAAAGACCACAAGGTTAACCTCATAAGGCCAAACTGCACTGAGAATATCAAAGGCTCAAATGAATTTTCTTAGCATCGAATGGCAGTTGAAATGTCTGAGCATCTCCACAGTGTGTAGACTGTACTGCATCTCTCTGTACCAGCAGGTGGACATGGGGTGAACATCTCAAGTAACAAAAGAACCATAGAATATCCTGAGCTGGAAGTGATGCACAAGGATCATCAAGTTCAATACTTCTTATGACTAAGCAGTCAAAGTCAGCTTATGTACCTGCCTTCTGCTTTTTGTCAATGCTCCTTCTCTCCTGCAAAAAAGGCAAGTCCTCTTTTGAATTTCTCATTGTCATTTGTCAGTAGTGTCCCCCCTCCCCACTGAAAAGCTGATTAACAATTTCCATAGTCGTCTTTGTACTGATAATGTAGATGTGACTTCCTCTTCCTGGTCTTCTGTGTGGAGGCTTCTTTCAACTTTCCTTTTCTATGGTTTACACTGTTGCTTTGAGTGTATTTTCTCTGAGGAACTGCCAACCATCCTTTGTTGTTCTTTCCTTCAGACTCACCTCCTGTGACATAATACAGGCTGCATCCCTGAGGTTTATTCAAGACCGAATGCTAAAGGTGTATATGGAGTGAGTGAAAATTCTAGCTCTGAAATTGCACTGGATTTTATCAGGAGCTGCGCTTTGGAGAACAGATATTGGAAGTTAGAGGGCTCCCACCACACATACAATCAAATCCAATTGAAAACCAAGTCCACCACTAAACCATGTCCCTCAGTGCCACATCACAGGTCTATTAAACACCTCCAGAGGTGGTGATACAACCACTTCCCTGGGCAGCCTGTTCCAATGCTTGACAACCTTTTCCATGAAGACACTTCTCCTAATATCCAATCTAAACCTCTCTGGCTGAAATTCAAAGACATTTCCTCTTGTCCCATTGCTTATTACTTGGAAGAAGAGGCTGACTACATGATACAGCTTCCTTTCAGGTAGTTGTAGAGAGCAAGAAGGTCTCACTTGGGCCTCCTTTTCTCCAGGCTAAATACTCCCAGCTCCCTCAGCTGCTCCTTATAAGACTTGTGCTCCAAACACTTCCCAGCTCCATTGCCCTTCTCTGGGCACTCTCCAGCACCTCAAATATTTTATTTTTTTTTGTTGTCATGAGGGGTGCAAAACCGAGCCCAGGTTTTGAAATATAACCTTACCAGTGCCATATACAGGGATCAGTTCCTGGGTCCTGCTGGCTACACTATTGTGATATAATACCATTGACCTTCTTGCCCACCTGGGCACTCCTGGCTGATGTTGAACCACTGATGACCAGCACCCCTAGGCCCTTTTCTGCTGGACCACTTTGCAGCCTCTCCACCCCCAGCCTGTAGTGCTGGAGGTGATTGTTGTGACCCAAATTGTGACCCAAGGGCATCACTAACAATTGTGAGGTTTCTCCCAGGTGCTTATAGAATGTTTTATCTGCCTCTTTGTTCTGGATGGATGGTCTATAACAGGCTCCCACCAGGATATCAGATGTGCCCCAGTGTGCTCAGTACAGCTCTTTACATCCTGAAAGACCTCATAGCACACTCCCTCAAATGCTGGTCCCCAGGCTTATCTCTAGCAAGTCTGATTTTATCCATTTCCCCTTTCAAATCTAGTTTAAAGCTCTTTCAGTGAGCCCTGGAAACTCAGCAGTCAATACCAGTGCTCCCAGGTCAAGCTGGCAGAGTTACAGTCCCTTCCTGCATGGCATTCCATGCAAACTCCCACTCAAGCTGCCACACCATGCCCTGTTCACTCTCACTGTTTGTGGTGTTCCCCAAAGGTTTCTTTTATCCATCGTGGGGCTCGGTCACCATTGTCCCTGACCCTGTCCAGGTCCCCTCAGCTGCTGTGACATGAGCTGTGGGCTCCTGCCCAGTCTCTGCTTCCCTGAGATTCCCTCATTTCAGGAAAGCACTCTGTGTGGTTCCTGGACCCCAGTGGAGCACTCTGTTGCCAATTGTGCTGACACTGGAGCCACTTGCCTCGGCAACTGAGTTTTCATGTGCTTCTTTAATTTTTCTCCTTCCATTTGCTTCATCTGCTGTCAAAACACAAAGTTTCTGCCAATTCTTTCCATCTCTAACTAAACTATTCTAGGGATTCTCTGATGAAAAATGTAAGCATTAAGAGAATTTACATTTTCAGTCTGGTACACCCAATAGACAGCACAATGCTGTGGGGCAGTCATAAATCAAATTTTTCAAGTAAATCATGGAAATGAAGTGTTGAAGATTGACGTGCAGCTCTTTAGAATTGACTTAAATGACTTCATCATAAAAGAATATCTAAGTGGTTCCAACAACTCAACTGAACCAAGTTCTCTGCTCCCACCTGTTAAGTAATGCCAAATGCAAACTGGTTTTTGCTATAGCTCCAAAATTGAAAGCACATTCTCCATAAAAAATTTATTACTTTAACCTGGCTTTGCAGTTACTCATATAAAATAACTGTATTGGCTTCAGGCCTGAGGCCATGAAAACAGCACAATATTGAAAATCTTTAGTTCTTTCAAGCTTCTCTTTTGATCATCATCATGCTGTCTCCATTAGTAACTCTTTAGGTTACTGGAATCTGTGCTTTGAGAATGGGATCAATGACCTTGTCTTTAATTACATCTGAACTTTTTCCTCTTTTTTTTTTTTTTTTTTTTTTTTTTTTTTTTTTTTTTTTTGGTGCTGTTCTGGTAGGCTGTTTCTGATAGAAGGTACTGATGATTCTAATTCCACTAAAACCCTTGGCAAGCAGATATCCATGGACTTTTATAAAGGGTCCTTTCTCTGTGTTAGTAACAGCTTTTTGGCAGCATGGAAATGGCACACAGCTTTAATAGTATGGACTTAAAAGCAGAGGAGAACACCAAATCAGTGCAACTTTTAACCAGAATAAACACATAGAGGAGAAAATATAATCTGTCCCTTTTTAATGTTCACATTTGGATGATATAAAACCTGGTTTTCTGTTACTTAAGAGATGCCACCAACAACTTTCTGCTATGAACAATAAAATCAGTGCTGCAGTGCAGTACTGCTATTATTTTAATCTTAAATCCAGTTTAGTTTATGCTATATTTTCAGTTTGCTTTATGATGAATTTATTTTCTATTAACAACACAAAGTGGCATCATGAAAATTAGTTCTTGTTATTGAAATACATGAGCTTGCCATGCTTGGTAATAATAATAAATAAATGCTTAGTTCCCATGTATTTTTCAAGTCAGTCACAAATAAGGACAATTCCTGAGTCACAAGTCATTGTTCTTTGGAGCCTTGGAAGATCAGGCTGCTTTATTTTACTTTATGTGGAATAATAGACTAGAAGGATCACTAGACACTTCCTATTGCTGTTACAAGTACACACAGTTTCTTATCCAGGTGAACTGCTGATCAGGATTTGTCTCAAAACTTTGTTTTTGTTATTGATGGTTACTGGTTGTGATCAAGAAAGTTGGAAACTTTCTCCTGGTTTCTACCTAAAGGTATTCATGTCCAGGTTATTTTTCCTGCATTAAACTGGTTCACCCCCTCTGGAGAGAAGAAGTACTTCTCAATAAAATCTTTTCTCTTTTTGTCACTGTGGCTTGAACAAGCTCAGTGTGCCCAAATTCTTTTTGCAAAGCAGCCCAGTCAGTTTTACTGACCTTTCTTCACCACACCCAGTTTGAGTTTCTGAATGTGGGATCTTACTGGCTCAGAGTACTGCAAGTGAGGTTTCTCCAGGAGCAAGATCCAGTGACACTTGTATTTTGTTGTATATACTGAAAAGATTTAATCTGTCCTAGATACACCTTTGTCTTTCTCACAGATGCAGCAGTGGTGACTCTCAGTCATTCATGATGGGCAAGTACAAATCAGCCTTCCTTCTCAGTTGTTGCAAGTTGTTACTGCCCTGTATAAATTATTCCACCAGCTAATTGACCTGACAACTAAAAGTTACTGATCATTTCCAAACAGCATACTTAAATTTCCACTCTTAGTGACATTATTTTACACGTTGTCTTAATATTGTTTATCACTGTATCTCACAGGTAGTTGTCCTTTACACCCTATGCCATAAATCCCTCTGGCTGTTCTTCCCGTGTCACACCTTTACATTATTCTATTGGACTTTCAGCCCTGCTCTGGCATTTTTCCAGTTTTGGATGTCAATGTAGATCTATTTCTGCATGACAAAGCTTTTGCAAGGGCCAGCAGGAAATGTGCCACTATACAGAATCCTATTCTCTGGGCAGAACATCCATTTGACAAAAGAAACAGGAGAAATTTCTAGTATTTTACTTAATATCCAAACAAAACAAAAAAAGAGCTGCATCATGTTATATGAATTCATTTTGACAGCCTGTGAAAGCAACGAGATTTAACAGAAGGTTTAGAAATCATTGTGTCATTGAAGTAAACTGTGGCTCATCTGCAGTGCTCCAAGCTAATTTGTTGTTTTTCTGAAGCCAAATATTTTGATATGTATATATATATATATATATAAAAGAAGCATATACATTAATGCATATATAAAATAAAAAAGCAAATATTACATCAGACACGATTAAGAATTATATTCTTAAAGACTATAAAAATTTACTGTATAGGTAAAATAGGTGTTGTACTCCTGTCTTTGTGAATTATTGTATTCATTCAAATCAATTATCCTTTTACAGATGTGATTTCATAAAAGGATAATTAGTTCATGTCTAGAATTTTATCAGGTAAAACAATTTATTTTAATTGCTTCTGTATCAGTGAACTGCAGCCCAATCTTTTTCTATCCACAAAACAAATTTAATCAACTCTGCCAAATAAGAAGCCATTTGTCACTTGAAAGATGAAATTGTTTATTTCTACTGTCAGAAAAAAAAATCCATATGTCTGCGTGCATATATTCCTTGCATCTGTAAATGTACCATGTACCTATTTTGGCCTTTTGTAATAATTCACCAGCTCTGGAAAATCATATAGGTGATTCTCCTTTTCTTCCATTACCTTTCATGGACGTTTGTCTTGCGTACACAAGGACTGTGCCTGGCCGAGGTCCTGCTGACTCCTCTTTAAAGGCTTCTTTAACAAGGTGAAATTAAAAATCTCTGCCCACAAGGTCGTTTTTGAAAGTCACGTGTGACACATGAACGCCAGACAGATTGCCTTTTGTTTTTCTCAGGAGAAATTTGTTAAACTGACCAAAGCAATACAAAACTGAGGGAGCTCAGTGAATAAGAACCACATTTTTGAGAGAAGTTCAGTTAAAGTGCTGTAGGTATTTCCCCATTTACATGAATATGGGAGGTGCACCCTGAAGCCTTTGTTCCAGCTGGCAGATGAGGTGGATGTAGATGTACAGACCCACACAGGACACTCTTTGCAAACCTCAGGCTCCAAGGGCAGTGAATTTGCCTCACCCTCTGCAGCCACAAGCCCCTGCCCATGCTCTACAATGAGCACTGGGGCTGTGGGTCTTCCCATTCAGCCTCGGTGTGCTGGTGCTCAGAAGGGAGCAAAGCACCTCACCAGTCTGTGCTTTCCAGTCTTCTCTGTGCCCTGACTCCTCTGTTACATGATGGACCAGGTGCTTTAATTCGTGTGTGTAGAGCAGCCAGTCCCATTGGGGACTTTCTTAACCGTGCTGTAAGAGATGGATGGTAACAGACCTTTCCCTATCAGTGAAGTGCCAGCTCTGCACCATTTATGTACCAAGGCTGCCTCTGTAATTTCAGGCATACTCCTGGGCACAGGAGCGTGGCTCCATGTGACAGTAAATCCCTAGACTGTTCCCTGTCAAGAATTTGCTGTGTTTCAACTTGTTTGCTCTGCATCACTCCCTGGATACAACTCAACACCTTGCATAGTCAAGGGATCATCCCCCAAAGTGGTTTGTGTCCAGCCACCTCGTTCTGGGCACTATCACAATTTACTAGCATGGATGCAGACTGATGTGTTCCACCTGACTTCAAGGCTCAGGAACATTTTTTTCTCATTGCAGGCAGCCAGCATGTTCCACCCTGTCCTTTTCTCTGTGCCTGTCCCTGGTCCTGTGGCACCTCCTGTTTCAAATCTCAGCTACTGACCCTTATTCGCTCTCAGCTCAAACCATTTTCAAAAGCCTCCTGCACAACAAGATCATGTCTGTGCTCAGAAGAGAGTTAATCCCATCACTCAGCAGCAGGCACAGGGCTCTCTGCTCCCACTGAGACTTGTTCCACAAGGCATGGTCTAATTGTAGAGCAACAGCTCTTGCATCTCTCTGCCTGTCACTGATGTAGCTGCCAAACAAAACATGGACTGCAGCAGCAAATAGTCAGCATTTTCCCTGCAATATGAAAAGTAGGGATCTATTTCTGGGTGTATCTATTTCCTAGGCTTTGGAATACTATATCCTGATAAAATTCTTATTAATAATAATATATGGTCACTACTTGATGAGATAACAGCTTAAATCTATCCACAGTATTTTGACTCTTATGTTTTCTGATAAGATTTAGACCTCTGGAGCAGAAAGCAGAGCTCTGCAGCATGGCTTTCCTGACTCTTTGTGCATTGATAGCTGGATAATTGGGAAAACAAGGGCAACTCAGATTCTGATTCACACTGGATTTACCTGGGCTGGCTGAAGATGTTTCCTGCCTTAACGATAAACTTTTCAGCTGTTGCAACTAAATCAGAGATGATTGTGAATCTGAGCTGTCAGCCTGCACAGTTTACAACTTGATGTTTTAATGTAAACTGAGATTGATAGTGGTTTATATTTACTGGCAGTAGCAAAATCAGCACCTCACCTAATCAGTAATCTGGCAGGGACATTTTGGGATGGCAGGCTTCTAAATCACCCTGGCCTGAAGTGCCAAATCTTGTGAAAAGGGTGCTTTTAAGGACAGGACTGTTACATCTGACTCTGATTTCACAAATCCCATGCTCATCAGCCCTGTGGATTTCAGTGGACTAAAGAAAAAATAGCTGACCTGTGGTATGGTGAAAAGTATTTTTCCTTGGCACAGTTTCCCTGCATAATTCTCTTGATCTCATCAAGTGTCAAATGAATTCACTGGAGCAAACTTATCAATGTGGGTAAAAAAAGAGAACTGGGTAATTAAAACCCAATTAATTTGATGCCAGTTACATCTAAGACTTTAGAAAAAATTATTAAAGAAAATATAGACATACAGCGAAATTAATTAATATCTTAGAAGTCTTTGTCAAAAATAGAATGTACAGGATATTCTGAAGTCTTGATAAGATATGGGATTTTCTAAATTAGTCAACAGTGCATTTTTCTCTTGGCATGTAAGAAATTATTATTTAAGATAAATAAACTGGACATCAATAAAGAACTGTGAGATAACTAGAGATAAGGAAATACAAGACTGTCATGAGACTTTATCTGGAACATCATGGAGATTCTGGTTTTCCATGCCTGAGAAAAAGAAATCCGAACTGAAGCAAGCAGAGCAAAGGATAAGACAGAAGTTTATTTTACTGGAGGAAAGAAAAAGAATATGGTTTATTTCACACAAAAAAACCGATACAAAAATATATTCGTGAGAGTATGTGCCTCCGTCCAGGAAACTTGGTTCCTGGTGGAGAAGACTGGCAGGTCCCCTACAGTGTTGCACATCTGGTAGGGAAATAGTTTGATGGCAAAAAGGTTTGAAAGAAAACATTGTGAGCCACCATGAAAAAAAATATTTCAGTTGTGTAAAGGCAAAACTGCTTCACTGCCATTTGAAAGCTCCTGAACAAGCACATGGTCTATGGAAATTATTACACTGGAGGAGGTAGGGGAGATTAAATGGAGAGGTGTGACCTCAACTACTCTATCTCTCACTGAGTGGGAGTGCAGAGGGATGTGTCTGCCTTCACTTACTTTGGCTGAAAGATTTCTTGTACATTTTCTGGGCTGTGCCACTTTCTGCAGACTGTCCCAGGCACAGCTTGAGTGCCAACAGGGTCCAGGAAACCTTCCCACCAGCAGTTTGCCAACACCTCTGTGACAGCACGGGCAGATCAGAGGGAGACCCAGGTACTCTGCCCCAGCCTGTGCAGCACCTGCACTCACTGCAATGTGCTGAACTAACACTGAGTGGTAGTAAAACTCATGGGCTGTGGATCCAGACCCAGGCTTGTGAGGATAGGATAAAGTTTCCTATCAGACCTTGGCGTGAAAGAAGGGATTTAACAAAAATATCTACATTAGTATGTCATTCAAGCTGTATGAAGAACCTCATGGCTTGTTTATCTGTTGGTTAAACAGATGTAACAGACCGTACCTTCTTCAAAGAGGATTCATAAGAGACAGCAGTCAATAAATACTTGTGGAGACCTTTGATGCTTGAAAATGGAAAATGCTATTTTCACTAGACTTACACAAAAATCCAATTACTGTTTTGGAGAAACAGAGAGAGAAGAGAAAACAGATTTGTTCAAGAGAGGTTCTTTGCCATGATTACACTGAGACCTAACTAAAAATAATAGACTAAGAAAGAACTGATTGAAATTGTTACCTTTCCAACTTATTTTAAGTACAAGATCTAGAAATGATAAAAAAAGTATTGAGTAAGATAAGCAAGGGCCTTTCTGCCAGGTCAGCTGTTTTTTGTGTCAGGACTAATGGAAGCAGTGTATCAGGTTAGGACAGCACGATCACAAAATTAATGAAAATATAAGGGGATGATGAATGTGTTTTGAGACCACCCTAAGACTGAGGTGTCCCTGAAGAGCTTACTACAGAGGTAAGTGCAGGACACAATGCAATTTAATGTAATTGCAGTGAAGGCAACATTGAAGTTACCTAAGTTAAGACTGGATTTAGACTAATGTTCTACAGAGTTTGGATGCCAACAGTTCAGACCACTGCTTCAAAACAGCACTTCTCTTGATGCTCTCCTTTTCCCCCATTGTTCATTTGTGTCTTTGGTCAGCCCCAAAGTTCTCTATCCATATAAAGACAAATATTGCACATCTCTGCTGTCACCCATTCAGATCAGGTTGGTGCCCATCTCACCTTCAACATCCTTTAATGTTCAGTTTTGGGCATCAATGCCTAAGTCTATCCAAGAGCCTGAAGAGCATCAGGCCTGTCATGCTATACTTGCAGGAGCTCTCTGCCATGCATAGATCCATGTGGTCGGCAGACCACCGGTGTTCAAACCCATGGCAGTGAAGAAGTCAGTACCTGAAACAGCAGGAATTTAACCTTCCCTGTTATGGGGGCTTTTGAGTCTCTGTCACTCGTGTCCCCAGCCACCATGCTCCCAGAACATGCACTCCATCCCTGTGGATGTACAATTCAGAGTTCAAGATTTGTGAGACCAAGAGAAGAACAGAAAGACAACAACCTGACTCTACTCTGAGAGAAGAGGGTGAGGGTTCTGACTGGACTAATAAACTCTGTTGTAGAAAAGAGAAAAGGTAGGTTTCATTTGGTCCTGAGCAGTACTATAGTAATGGTTTAATATTTGAAAAGCACTGCATTGTGTTTCTGTGCGGGGAAAGGACCTGCCAGACTGACCTTTCTTGCCATTCAAGTCTGCTTCCATTGTGCAGACCTGCTTAAAGATGCCTCTCTCTGTGCATTTCTTATGTGCTACTCCATATGTCCCTAAAAAGAGGAAAAAAAATGTCATTTGAATATAATGGAAAACCTACTCCCATGATTAAATGCAATGGAGAAACCACTGAATACAATGATTTTCTAGCAGGAGACTCATATGTCTTTAAATCAATAGAGTTGCATTTGCTTACTGTGATGAGCCAACAGCCCACCTACGGTTGGCAGGGGCTGGATCAGCTGGCTGGCTGCAAGACTCATGAAGAATATATTATAAAAACATCAAAAAGAGCAGATCTGTTCTGTTAGCTGTTTTGGGAATAAATCCTGTGCCAGGCAGTACATGAAGAATACACCATAATAAATCTCCTACCCAACATCTCATCCTGTTTCCTATATCTCTTTTGGGCATGTGTAGTCTCACCATGACCCTGAATCTGGCCCTGATTCTTCCCTCTTGCCCACCAAATCTCTTGGCTTTGTCACTGTGGTGACACCATCAACCTGCCTCTTTGTCATAATGTGGGCATCTTCCCTTTCCCCTGTACTGCCCTTTCAACACATTGCTGCTCATATCATCCACCACCTGCTTTGCTGTTCGCTGGCCTGCAGTGCAGCCAGGAGAAACTTGTTGAAAATATTTCACAGCCTACATTTTTTCCCCCTTGCCTTCCTCATCTTCCTTATTCTCTGCTGTGCACTGGCATCAGCTCAGTTTCTTGCTTTGTGCCTTCTCTGGTTTTCCCTGCCATTAGGTAGGAAAACCCCTACTCTGTTATGGTTCTATTCTGAAATCCCTCCCTCAACACCTGTTTGCTCTGTGATCAGGGCTCATGTCCTTCCTCTCCTGAAACCACTGGATTTATCACCAACAGTGTGTGCTGGTTTCCTTGTGCTTTCCTTGCTCGCCCCTTGCCCCTCATCTTCTATTTGTTCCATGAGCTCTTTGAAGCAGAGAACTTCCCTTTGCCCCGTTTTTTTTTTTTTTTTTTTAACTCCAGGAGGAATATGGAACAGAGGTACTGTCTAACTAAATTAATACCCTACCTTGGTCTTTTTAAGTCAGGATCCATTTTCTTCCACGACGTCTCCATGTTATTTGCCAAGATTGCAATATTCCATCCTTCTAAGCTGAATGCCATCAAGGCCACTGGTCTGATGGGAAACATACTCAAATTGGTCCAAAAGCCCAGAGAGAGAGAGAGAGAGTTATCAACTATTTCTCTTGGCTCCAGGAGAGATTTCTGCAGCTGTTCTTTATTTAAAAAATAAACAAAAAAACCCAAATAAACAAATGAACAAAACCCCCACAAACAAACAAACAAAAACAAACCACCAAAACACTTCCAGGCAGGATTTTTGAGTTTCAGCTTTCATCCCTCTTATCCCAATTATGTCTTCATTAGGCACATGAAAGAACTCATGAAGACCCAGTATATTCTACAACTGCAGTCAGGTCACTTTTTAACCATATCTTGTACCTTCAAGAGTATAATAAGTACCACAATGAAAATAATACCTAATAATGATGATAGAATCCATTATTCACTGAAAAGGTGAAACACACAAAGTGCAAAACATACAGAATCGAAAGTGAAGGTTTGAGCAGAGCACTAGACATTTCATAAGTTGAAAAATGAAGGCTTGAGCATAGCCTAAGACATTTCATAGGCAGGGGCATAATTGCTCTTGATTTCTTTATATTGGCATTTTATCTCAAAGAAGCCAGATGACGAATTGCCAAGTGATTATTCATATTCATTCATTATTCAAACCATTAGTACATGGTTTCCTTCCCTTCCTCCTCCTCTTCATACTCTCTTCCTTTGCATTTGGGTCCTTTTCATATTTGTAAGTTTCCAGTTTGGAAAGGTCAAAAAATGCAAAGCATAAGGCTTAGCTCTCTGCAGTGCACTGGCCTCCTTCCTACTATTTATACATTGTGATTGAACTTGGGAAACTTGGTCATCTTTGGTGTTACATAAACCTGTTTCAGAAGATGCTCCTGCCCCAAAAAGTTTGTGTTGAATATATGAAGCTACTAAGAGGAAGTGGATAAACCACAGTGATTCATCCCAAGCCAGTGGGCAGGAAAAGGGCAGGCCTGGGAAGGAATTTTATCGCAGTGATGCCTGAGTCACTGTTTTTCTCATGAGCTAGTGTCCTTTTTTTAGGACAAAGAATGTTGTGACTGAGGAGCTGGGTGTTTCTCTAAGCTGTCCGTGACCAGCCAGTACATAACAGACCAGTGGGGTGGTCCAACACAACTTAGTAATGTCTGAATATACCTGTGTCCCTGGAGAGCACAACTGCTTCTTTAAGTTGATGATCAGACTAGTTTTCCTGGGAAAAAAACAAGGCTGAGATTTCCGTGCCCCTGCTTCCCTCCACCCCAATAGACCCCATTGCTGTACTTTCATCACAGCACTCAAACCTGAGCACTGTAGGTGTTGGGGCCCTGGTACCTCCACTCTTTGATCCTGACTGCTGGTTGTGGGCAGCTGCAGACAGCTTGCAATGCTGGCAGCATCAAGGCATTCATTTTTTATCCTCCCTGTGATAGGAACAGAGGTGAGGAGTTCAGCACTCTCCCTTACCTCCACTGACATCAGTGCTGTGTCAGCCCTGATGGTATTAGAACAATCTTTTAAAAGCCGTTCATCTTATTAGTGTGCTGTGCACTCCCTGAAGGCCATGGACAAATGTTACAGTCTGGAAGTGCATGTGATGTCACGGGAGAAATATGAAACAGCAGCTGAACTGCTGGCTGCTACAAGGGCAAATTTTGGTTAATGTTTCCTATTAACTCCTAGCTCCTTCTGTCAACCTGCTATTGTGGTAGGGAGAGTCTAAAGGAAATAGCTCTCTTGTCTTCCGCTCGAAATTGCCATTTGCCAAGGATTTGCTAGAGGTCTAATTAAAGCAGAATAAATGTATTTTGCAATTCTCGCCCAAGAGGGTAGTTTAGATCAGAATCAGTGGAATGAATACAGCATGTTTCTGACTGAGTTTCGAGTGTTAATGAAAAGGGATACTGTGAATGATGAAGACAAATGTACTTCAAATGAAAAATTAATACTGCTCATAACTGCAAAAATATAAAAATCCATATTATTAAAACAAATGCTTTGGTACTATTTAGGCACTTACTTGTCTAAATCTCTATTAGAATCTACAGTTGGCACAGACAAATATTTGTGCTGATATTTAAGTACTTAGTACTGCTGTGGCTGTAATTTATATTCCCCCGTAATTATGTCAGAATGCCACTCTGTGCTTTGTGCTGTGCCATTTTCAATTTTGATTTTAATGTCCTTGTAGCAACTCTTCATGGGGAAACCCATTCTTCCAGTCAAAAAACCCCAACCCTTTGTAAACCTCTGTGGTGCTCTCTGAAATACAAATAACAACACTAATAAGGCCCAGAAGCTTCTGTATTGAACAATACACAAACAGCTTGTGAGAAATATTTTCTTCACAGGGGGTCTTATGTTCTTAAAAAACACACATAGAGCCATTTTTGCAAACAAGCAGTTACAGAACGAAACCATTAACCAAGACGTGGCTATGAAGTCTGTGTAAAAATGTGAGCTGCAAGAACATTTTTACAGACAGAAGCAGACCAAAAAACATTCATGAGATCTCAAGCCTTTCTAAGCAGTAGTCTTGCTTGCTCGTGCTCCAGGATCACTCAGATCCCCACGCTCTGCTGGCAGCCTCTGCACTGAATTAGCTTCCCAAACAGCTGCAGAGTTACATCTGCAGAGGTTCTTAAAGATGGATTAGATGTTTAACCAGGGCACTCTCTCTCATACTCTTTCTTGGAACTTCCACAGCCTTCTCTTGATCATGCACTGGGGAGCACATCCTTGACACCCTCAGCTGACTCCCCCTGCTTCTAGCAGATCAAAAGGGCAAGTGAAGCACATGGCTCTGGTAGCATAGAATTATACAATGGGCTGCGTTGGAAGGGACCCTAAAGATCATCTAGTTCTAATCCCTTTGCCATGGACAGGAACACCTTCCACTAGACCAGATTGCTAGTTGTTTTGTTGACCTAAGTCACTCGAACAGGACACAGAGTTATAGAAACAGGCTGAGAGAGTTGGAGTTGTTCAGGTGGGAGAAAAGAAGATGCAGAAGTCTTTAAGTAGTCCTTTGCCTCACACCTGCAATTAATTATATTTCACCAAGATGAACATCATTTGTTGTAATCTCACAGCTTCTTTAGAAACAAAGATACCACTCAGCTTTGCAGAACTGTTACATCATCCTACAGAAGACGGTATTTTAACCATTGCTATTAATCCCTTAAATGTATTATTCAGGGCTTGCCCCATCCTTGCCTTACAAACTATAGCTGTCTGCCAGACTTACTTCATTTTCTCCCTTTTATTAGTCTTATAATATTTTCCCCAAATACCTTTTTTTTTTTTTTTTTTGTATTTTTTGGGTAGGTTTTCAATGTAGTATTTCTGTTTACTCATGAGAAAAGTCATTGGTGGTATCTTGGTTCCTTGCAATAATGAAGAATTTGGTTTATACAATGAATAGCAGTTTTTTGACATCAAGTTTATGTTAATATTCACAGTATCAATTAAACAAAATTTGAGGATCAAATATGTGACAATAACTGGAGGGTCTGAAATAATTGCAAAGGTTAGGTCATGGTGATCAAGCTTCCAAATGCATTTACAGAGTGCCTGCAGGTTATTTCCTCCTTCAGGTGTCAGAACTCATTTAGGCTTTAGACACTGCCGTAAAAGGCAATCAGCTCTTCCCTTCCAATCTCCAAAATCATTTTAACACAAGTAATATAAACAGAGTCACATCATTTAAAGACTTCTGCTGCCGTGCAGCTGCTCAGGCAGTTAATTACAATATGTTCCCAGGATGAGAGGCTGAACAGGCAGTCGCATTTCTGCGCTTCATTAAAATGAGCTTAGCAAAATTAGGCTGATAGGATAATGGGGATACCTTGTGCAATTCCCACAATTCCCAGCAACAGGGATTGTGCCAGGCATTGCCTCTGTGTGTAAATTATATACCTTGTGTTTCTTTACTAGGAATTAGTAATGGGCACATTCTTTAATCTTAAAGCAGGCTGCTAAACAGCATTATTCTAAAGGCTTATGAATGAATGCAGCACCTACTCATGCAAAATAACAGTATATCTACTGTCAAACTTTGATTTAGTGTGGAGGAGAGATAGGAGCTTGAAATACTTTTGTTAGGAAAGTACAGGAACCAAACCAGTCCATGACAACAGATGCCTTACATGATATATGTCATTTATTCACCTTCATAATTTCAAGTAAAAATTTTCTTTCTAAGCTTGTGCGGCTCTTCTCTTCAAGGGCTGTTAAGATTGGAAATTGAAATTATCTTAATTACATTGATTTGTCCATTGTTGATTCATTTGTAGGGGATCAGGGACCCAAAAATGGGATTCATCTCGTCTCTTTCTGTCTGAAAAACTGTCATGCACATGAGGTGTAAAACAATTAGGGGAACAAAGTACCCTTCAGAGAAGTCTGACTTAAGAGAAGGAAGTACCTTTTATTACTGAAAGAGTTCCTAAACTGTCCCTTGAGACAGATCAGTTAAATGTGAGACACTTAATGCCTGAAAGGGTGAATTCAGGCCAAAGAGGCCATTTTTTTTTTAACCCATCCATTAATAAGCTTTACTTGATTAACAGAAGGATGTGAGACTCAGATAAAATAATGTTATTCACTGTAGCTTTTTGTGAGGGGCTGGATTTTTGGGTGGTTTTATTTTGTTTGGGGTTTTTTTGTGTGTGTGTTTTGGTTTGTGGTTTTTTTTTTGTTTTTTTTTTTTTTCAGGCCATACGTCTTAGTTTCTGTTTTAATTTTTCATAGTAAAAAATGGGGTCTTTTGCACTCCTTGGCATCATGCTCTTGGCTGAGCACAGAGCAGAGTGAATATAGGAGAGTGGGTTATGCTGAGCCTCATCTCTAGGGCTGGCACAGCCAGCACTCTTGGACAGGTGCACTCTTTGCTTGGGTTTGGAACTGGCTCGATGTCTGGACCCAGAGAGTGGTGGTGAACGGGGCTGGATCCAGCTGGTGACTGGTCACCAGTGGTGTCCCCCAGGGATCAGTGCTGGGCCCATCTTTAATGAATATTTAGAGGAGGGGATTGAGTCCATCATTAGCAAATTTGCAGATGACATCAAGTTGAGGGGGCCTGTCAACCTGCTGGAAGGCAGGAGGGCTCTGCAGAGGGACCTGGACAGGCTGGAGAGTTGGGCTAATTTCAACAGGATGAAGTTCAACAAGGCCAAGTGCTGGGTGCTGAATTTTGGCCACAAAAACCCCATGGAGTGCTACAGGCTGGGGACAGAGTGGCTGGAGAGCAGCCAGGCAGAAAGGGACCTGGGGATTTGGATTTACAGGAGGCTGAACATGATCCAGCAATGCCCAGGTGGCCAAGAAAGCCAATGGCATCCTGGCCTGTATCAGCAATAGTGTGGCCAGCAGGAGCAGGGAAGTGATCCTTCCCCTGTACTCAGCACTGGTGAGGCCACACCTTGAGTATTGTGTCCAGGTCTGGTCCCCTCAGTTCAGGAAAGACATTGAGGTGCTGGAGGGGTCCAGAGAAGAGCAACAAAGCTTGTGAAAGGACTCAAGAACAAGTGCTATGATGAGGGACTGAGGGAGCTGGGGTTGTTTAGTCTGGAGAAGAGGAGGCTCAGGGGTTACCTCATCACTCTCTACAACTACCTGAAAGGAGGTTGTACCGGGTGGGGGTTGGTCTCTTTTCCCAGGCAACCAGTAATAACACAAGAGGGCATGGGCTTAAGCTCTGCCAGGGAAACTTTAGGTTAGATTTTTTACAGAGAGGGTAATCAGGAACTGGAATGGCCTGCCTAGAGGGGTGGTGGATTCACTGTCCCTGGATGTTTTAAGGATGAGACTGGATGGGGCACTTAGTGCCATGATCTAATAATCACAGTGGTGTTGAACCAAGGGTTGGACTTGATCTCAGTGGTCTCTTCCAACCCAGCTGATTCTCTGATTCAATGATTCTATGATTCAATGATTCTATGATCTGCAAAAAGCTTAGTAGAATCTAAACTGGAGACTTCCAAGACTCAAACAATAAACGAGGCTATTAAGTCTGACTTCAGGTGACTCATCCATCCTTGGGAGTAGCCCATAGGATAGGGAAGACCAGGTTACTTTGCAGAGGGGGCATTGGAGGCATATTCTGCTGTAGACTTCAAGCGTTACACCTACAATTTCAGGGTTTCATGGTCAATTGTGAAGTCAGAAACAAACCTTCAGTGTCTGTTCCTTTACCAGCCACACTGCAATGAAAATGACAGATAGCGTGAGTCTATTACTTTTAAATGGCCACAGGGTGAAGTAGGTCCCTTCCTCTGGTGCTAGCAAGAGGATAAGGATAAGGAGTTCTAAGGATAAGTGAGTAAAGCAATTGCTGAGAAAAGTAAGACATTATTCTTATATCATCCATCACAGATATACATTTTGTCTATTATATTTGAATAAAACAGGAGGGATTTACATTTTTTAAAAATGCCTATTGTTCTGTAGCAGTGAGGTGCATGCTTTTATGAACAGATATGTGTGTCATTCCAGTGTGTGCAGTTTTATTGTATTCAGAACCACTGAAAATAATTACCCACAATATCAGTTTCCCTTCTGGAGTTTAAGAAGCAGGTTGGGAGCAATGGTGTTATTAAGAATAATTTCAGAGCAGTAAATATAGCTGTCTCATCATCTATAATGGCAGCCTAGACATTTACATTTGACTGAAATGAAGAAATGTAGCACCATGGATTCTATTTTGGTGAAAATATACATAGATCTATCCTGCATGCACCAAATGTGTTATATAGAAAACATTTTTCAAAACACACAGTTCTTTTAGTTATCTGTTCCTAACCCTCCCTATTTACTCCAAAGTATTGGAACCAAAACACCACATAAAATATTGCATCTATTCTGTTATGCATTTTGATCTACTAAAAGGTTGGAATACTTTAAGTGTGTTTTATATAGATATTAAAGCCACTCTGGATCAAAGCCTACAATCTGGAATACAATGAGACTTGCTGATGGTCCAGTTGTTACATTGATAAGATCCTGGAGATTTTGTTGGCATTTAGTAGTGGGTCCATATCAAAACCAGGAGTCAGTAGTTGTGGAACTGTGTTAACAGATGGGGCTGTTGCTCTCAGCTCTGGAGCATGAAATGTTCATACTCCTGGCAGCAAAGCATACGGTCCAATAAACATGAACAGGGTCAAGGCTCAACTCTCAGCTCTGGGGATATTTAGTATTCACCTAATGCCCTTCTGACAGAAAGCCTTATGGGACATATGTGGCCAACACTTCCATACAACATAAATATAACTATTCATATTCTATCGGTACATACTCTTTATACTTCATATATTTATTTTATGAAATCTGCAGCATTTAAAATCTTTATGATGCTGCATTTAGAGATGAGACCAACAACAGTGGATGATAGGCTGAGCATGAGCCAGCAATGTGTGCTCACAGCCCCAAAAGCCAACCAAATCCTGGGCTGCACCCAAAGCAGCATGGGCAGCAGGTCGAGGGAGGGGATTCTCCCCTTCTACTCTGCTCCACCTGAAGAGCTGCATTCACCCAGCACAGGACGGGCCTCAACCTGCTGGAGTGAGTCCAGAGGAGACCACAAAGCTGGTTAGAAGAATGGAGCACCCCTCCTATGAGGAAAGGTTGGGAGAATTGGGATTGTTCAGACTGGAAAAGAGAAGGCTTTGCGGTGACCTAATTGCAGCCTTCCAGTACCTGAAAGAAGACTACAAGAAAGAGAGGAGCTTTTTATGAGAGCCTGTAGTGACAGGATGAGGGGGAATGACTTCAAAATGAGAGAGGATATGTTTAGATGAAATATTAGGAGGAAACTCTTTACTGTGAGGGTCAGGAGGCACTGCGACAGGTTGCCTAATGAAGCTGTGGATGCTCCATCTCTGGAAGTGTTCAAGGGCAGGTTGGATGAGACTCGAAGCAGCCTGCCTACAGCAGCAGGGTTGGAATGAGGTGGTCTTTAAGGTCCCTTCCTACCCAAACTATTCTATGATTCGATGAATACAGAGGTGGCTGAGGCTGAGCTTGATACAACTTTTGCAAATTTTGTTGTCTTTGGGGACTCCCAGATATCACTGTCTTGTCAGGACTTAATGTGACCATAGTCAGGGCTCTGTGGGTTCAGTGCCATGCAGTGGCCCACATGTCTTGGGGCAGGCACTGTGAGCCAGAACCGACTCTCACGGGAGGAGAACCAGGCAAACAAACTGCAAACCAGAGAAGGTTTTGCTAAGGTATTTTAAGTAATAACTTTTATGAAGATATTGTAATAGATTCACACAATTTTTAAAGGAAAATTAAACAAATGTGTTAAATAGTTTGACTTTTGCAGTGAACAGCAGTGTTAGATGAATCTCTCAGGTGCAGGTAACCTGTTTCCTTGTGAAGTCACATCCCTGCTCACATTCACTAGTCCTCTTCCACCTGCCCACAGACTGGTTTTGACTCAGCAGAGTTCATGATGAGTTGCTCTTTCCTGATCCATTCCAGGGTAGGACTTGTCCTAGGTAGTTCCATGTGTTTTCTCACATGGAGCAGGTTACTCTGTGTGACTGATCTAGATTATCAATATCTGATATTTTACTGGCCTGAGTTTGGTTTACAAGCTTTATCAGGGTCTATGAATATGTACTTATTGATAAACCTTACCAGAAAAATACCACGTGACTGACAAAGGTGTCTTCTGGACATCAGGTAGCCCCTAATTAAAGTTTTAAAATATGTTCATAATTTCTACTTATTTATTTTCATAATAATCCCATGACAGTAAGCTACAACTCAAAGGACCCTCACTCCACAGGGTATGCAGTAAAAAGGGTGAATGGTGAACAGCTTGAACTTGCTGTTGTAAATAGACTTGACCCTCCCAGATGCCATTTAACACTCCATTTAAAAATAGATCAGAGTGTTAATTCATATCTCCACAGTTTTTCTGAGCTTGGAAAGTCTTTGGGTATTACTTTCCATCTGGCAAGGAAGAGAGGTGAGAGAACATGTATCAGAAAATCAGCATCAGGCACAGCTTTTCAGTGTGGTTTTAATTTTTTTTCCCCCTTAACACTCTCAGGGTTGTATCACAACAAATTTAGCACAGGGAACATTAGTATCATCACCAATACTATGTAAAAAGCCAAAAAGACAAAACAAAACAAACAAAACCCAAACAAGAAAGGAAAACCCTATTCTCCAATGATTAGAGATGTTTTTCTTATGTAATTAAACCAACGAGCTCATTAGCATTAACCACACTACACATTCTAATGACCCAATTTATTTTAAACAACAGATCTGAGCAGATCTGATAAGGCTGCAGTATTCTAATTCTAAAATAATTCCTAATTTAAAACAGCTTTCTTGGCTGCCACATCGACCCATGTGCCATTACAATTGTACTTACTCAGCAGACCAGTTCAGCTCATCATGAAGAAACAGAGAGAACTTGCAAGCTTTTGGCTCAATATGTTCTTGATGTGAATTTGATGAATTTATTTTAATTTAAATCTATCTAAGAACCGAAATTCAGAACTGTTATGGAAAATGAACTCTTCCCTTTATGTAAGAAATTGTTCTATGTCCCCAGGGCAGCATCTGACAGATAGTACAATATGTTGTGCTGGAATGTAGCTCATACGTATTTGAGAAGTAAACTGTAATTACAAGGGCAAAGCTTAGAGGATAATATCTTTTGACACAGCATTTTAGCTTTTTAGCATTTAACACCAGTCGGGTTTCTTGGCCCTCCTTGTCTTTAGTGCTTTAGAGGGGAACTACAGATACATTCCCAGAAGTTTTATAGTGCACCCAGAAAGTGAGCCTGTTTACACGACAGTGACTGAGCAATGAACTCATGCTCTGAGCGTCCAGATCCAGCCCAGGTGACATGCAAAGCTGTGTGACTCCATCAGTGCTGGCCTGATCTCCTGCTTTGTGCCACCCTAAGACAGCCAAGGGGTTCTGGCCAACTCAAAGCAGAGCATGTTCACACCTTCACACAGCATGCAGTGCAGCCATACATTGAGTGGAGTCACTGTCTGCCACACTGAAGTCTCCACAGAAGTTTCCACAGAACTTCAGTGCTTATCAGTGATTCTTGTTAGGAGATAATTTTGGATTTAAATCCAATAAACCCATGTTATCTTCAAAGAGGAAGGTTATTTGCTGTGATCAGATGAGATGGCAGACACTCACATTTCAGAAAAACTCCATTAAGTGAAAAATAAAGCTCTCATTAGTGAGGAATTTAGCTCAAAACACTAAAAATCTACATCCTGGTATTGATTCTGGACACAGTAGACAGATTAATTTAAATATTTACTGTATCTAATATTTCATTATGTGCATCTGGATGTTCCATAAACCAATTTACCTCAGGTATGGAAAGATTAAGCAGTAGAGATTCAAACTATATATAACTTCTATGCAAAAGCATCAGAACATGACATTAATCTCCTTTCTAATTTCCTAAGCTCCCATTTTTGTTGTACAAGGTGACATCCCTCACAGCAATTGGGTGATTTATGTTGTGGAGGGTACTCTTAACTATCTTTAATATTGGTGCAATAGCACATCCATCTTGAAACAAATTATATATGCAAGATTACTTATTCAGGACAGGCAGTGAATCATTTAAAAAAAGTCTTATTTCTGGATAAATGCAGCCTATCTGTCTTTGTCTCTCTGGTATCAAGTAAATTACATGTGTCCATTATGAGTATATGCAGCCCGCCCCAAACAGACTGGCACTAAAGTCTTGTGGTAAAATAGCTCTCTTAAATAGAATAAAGACTTGAAAAATAAAACTAAGCGGAACTTATTCTCTTATTTCCATAATATAAAAATTGATATAAGTACCATGACATGAGTTCAGAAAATCAGAACAAGCAAAATTATTGTACGTAACCTACTCTGCCTGTAAGTGTCAAGGATGTTTATGTGGATTGCATGAAGGGCTCCACTATAGTTTATCCTTATCCATGTATTAACATTTTTATGTGTAATAATTAACTTTCTTATAACTCTGTGTTTTTTGATAGACTTGAAACTTTCTTTGTTACTTCTCCTCAAATTGATATAAAAGATGCCAACAGCAAATGCCTTAAGTTTCTTCTTGCTTATGTCTAGGAATGAATGAGATTGTCTCTTTGACTACAGTCCAGTGACTAGGAGTTTTGTGGGATCTGACTAGGTTGACTTTTCTTCTGAGAAAACCTATAGGAAATCTAAACTCTTAGGGCTGCATGTGGTATGGGTGCAGGCAGAAGGATGAAGACAGTCTAATATTTCTTGGCTTTCAATTGATAATGGGAGTTTGGCACTAAATGATCTTTAAGGTTCCTTCCAACCCAAACCATTCTATGGTTCTGTGAAATGCTCTCTTCTACTAATGAGAAACACCCTGTAACACAGGAACATGAGAGGAAAATGAGGGAATTCCAGTGAAAGGCATGTTGTGGTGGGACCAAGATACTTTGCCCCAGTTAAACCTTGAGCTGGTTGGGTAGCTCTTCTGAGGCTCATGTGAGAAGGGCTCATTCAGGATCACTCTTCCCTAGTGAAATTTTGATGATGTTGTGCCAGGTAGCATAAAAATAAAGCCTTGCAAAGGCTGGATACATGGTACTTGCTGCTTCTTCTCCAACTCGGGCCATTCACAAACAGTATTAGATTGCTCTGACATCACATGGCAAATACAAGTCTATAGTTATCCTGCTGCTTCATTCTCTTACAGATGTTCACAAAGAGTTTGATTACTTTGTATGCTGTTTTTCTTCCTCCTACCATGGGCTTGCAAAAAGGTCCCCCACAGTATAACAGCCTCTCTACTTTGAATTCCTCCACAGTGATAGCAACAAAGATAGCAGCTGACATCATTGATAAGTTCAGGGCAGCCATGACAATGTTTTTTTCCCCGTTGATTCATTTATTCTCATGACAAGTTGGGGTTCCTGTTTTGTGGCATCACTGCTCTTTCTTTTACAGGAATTGCCTCAAGTACAAAATTCATGCCTGAAGAAATTAAAATCAGTCAAAACCTAATAACTTATTCAATAGTATAGACTAGTGCTGCCAGTGAAAATTGATACAGGGGTAGTCAGAGTGTGTTAGACCCCATCCTTTCCTGAATTACATTAATGCAGCTCCTGATGTAGCAGAGGCAGTGTTGATACTTCAAAATGCGTACAGAAAAGCATGGGCCCAAATCTCCTCCCATGTTAGTTTTATGCCGAAGTAATTTAATACATTTTAATGAGATGACTTTGCATTTACATGAGTAAGAGAGATGCAAGGAAAAGCTTAAAAGCTTCTACAAATGCAATTTCTTCTTTTTTTCTTTTCTTTTTTTAATAGGGGGAAAAGCTATAATGTGGACATCGTAATTTTTAGCAACATAATTCTTTTATTCTTTTCCTTTGTGAAAGGATGATCTACAATACCATAAATACAAATAATGGCCATTGAGCAAGGTTCATATATTATGCTGTCAAAAAAGTACTGACCTGAAGACCAAAGAAAAAGAAAAAGTAAAAAAAGTAATAAAAATATTGATTATAACTTGGGGACAAGTAAAATAACTTTTTGTTATGAGAGCAGCCATGTAAAAGGGAAAGTTTCAGCCCAACCTATTTAGCTTTCTTTTGGTTTTGTTGTAATTTTTTTCCTTTAACCTTCATCTGACCTGCATCCTGAAGAAGGTCTCTCTGCTAATAAGGTTACCCTTTCAGCCCCTCTCACCTCCTGTAATTTGCCTAAATTATGGAAGGCAAATTAAGCCAGCTCAAAACAATATTAGCAGGCTGGTGCTACCATCATAATTAAGTCACAGCAGATGCAAAGCGACGATAGAGACTTGGTTGTAAATATATCAAGTGTTTCTGATGACAGTAATGCATTTTATTAGGGGAAACTATCATCATTGTTATGATCTAATGCACATTTACCCTTCTCTTGCCCTTCAGTCACCAGATAGCATGTAAGCTAAATTGAATTCCTGTATGTTAATGCTGTTTTCCTAGTTAAATTATATTAATATTGCATTATACGTTATTTAGTGGTTACTCTTGCAGCTACTCTAGGTACTGTCAATAAGGTGGAATTAATTTTTTTGAGAGGTCTTATTGTCCTGCACTGTTATCTCAATAAGACTCTCATGCAGTGGGCTTCACAAGAGACATGGACTCTGCCTGTTCTGCCTCTGAGCAGCCACCAACCTTGGTGTCTTGAGCTGCATCTCAGCAGGAGTGGCAGGAAGGCTGTGGTGGAATAAAGACAGAGCTGTGAGGAGCACAGGGCAAAATCATCTCAGCTGGAGGGAACTGTGAACCTGAATTTGCAGTCCCTGGAGGCGTGCACTAATCACTTGGCTAACAGCAGGCCCACTGCTTCCTCCAGCCATAATTTCGAACCAAGCAATAGGGCATTTGACAAAAATAGTGCTGTGTGGCTTAACCCCAGCTGACAACCAAGCGACACACAGCCACTCACTCACGGCCCATCAGTAGGATGGGACAAAAATCAAAGGGTAAAAGTGAGAAAACTAATGGCTTGAGACAAAACCAGTTTAATAGTTAGGTCAAAAGCCACACATGCAAACAAATCGAAACACAGAATTCATTCACCACTCCCCATGGGCAGGCAGGCTGGGGTCCATCACACGGAATGGTGACTTGGGAACAGAAACGCCATCACTCTGAATGTCCCTCCTTCCTTCTTCCCCAGCTATATATGCTGAGCATTACACTGTATGGTTTGGGACATCCCTTGGATCAGTTGGGATCAGCTGTCCCAGCTGTGTCCCCTCCCAACTCTTTGTGCACCCCCAGCCTCCTCACTGATGGAGTGGGGTGAGGAGCTGAAAAGACTTTGACAAGCAGCAAAGCCAAAAAGCAGCCACTAATGAGCACAAGACTAATTTACAGTCAGGCAAACAAGCCCCATGGTAAACACGGGGGCCTGCTGATTAATAGCTAAGCAACAAGAACAGATATAAATTTGATGTAGCACATTCCAACTTAGAGCACCACATCATGTCCCATGAAGGACTATTTTGATTTAACCCCTGCCAACAATCAAGCACCACACAGATCTTTGTTTACTTCCTCACAGTGGGATAGGGGAGAGAATTGGAAGGGTAAAAGATGTGGAATTGCAACTGAGAATCAAGGAACAAGGGATGTGTCTCCTTAAAAACTCAACTGTCATTATATTTTAACATGATGTCCTGTGCAAATGGATGGGATACCTCAAACTTGGATACCTCAAACTCCCAGGCAAAAGAGAACTGTCAGTATTTGGTGGCTCCTTAGTGCCCTTCTCTTTTGTGCTCTGCTTGAAGGCACCCCCATCTCACCCTGCTTGCAGAGCAGCATCAGGATTAGGACTGAGCTTGAGCCTGACAAGGAGAGAGAAAAAAATATGCTGTTTATACTTGAAACATGCTATATATAGAGTTGCCACACACAACCTATCTCTTTGGACTTTTATCAGGCCACCAGTGTGGGTGGGCATCCTCAGGGATAGTGACGCTTTTCTCATTCCCACAGGATTCTGAAGTGCACTCAATTCTGATATTCTTAATTTAATTTTAGCTCATTGGCTTCCTGTGCTATCCAGCCTACACATCTCTGCTTGTTTACACTTGAGAAAGAAAATCAGCTCAGAAAAACAAGGCTCTTTTCTTTAGCTGGGAGCACCAATCAACCCAAGCAAGGGGAAATGAAGTGGAAATGGAGTGGGACATCTCGGGAAAAGCCTTTTTTTGATCTCTCTTGATATTGTTTGTTACAGCTAAGGGGGAAAACACAATTCCTTTATTAGTCTTTGGTATGTGAAGTAATTGTTTCAGATACTGGCAGTGGTTGAATGTCTACATCCTGCAGCCTACACTTGGGAAAAACATTGTGATGTTAACATAGCACTAATCACCCAGGACAGCTTATCTGGTGGGAAAACCTAGTTAATAGACTTATGTTCATCCAGACCTAATATTACCTATAAATAGTCCAACAAATTTTAATTATGTCAGAGAGGCTGCAAGATAAAGACACCACTGGAATAGTGTAGACACCTTCCATTGTACTCTTTCTCCTATTTAGAATGCTGTGTTAACTTGCCTGTATACCATATCTGTTTACTGGACTAAATGTGAAATACAGAAATTTTACCTTATTAGCTGTTTAGTGTTATCCATGGAGAAAGATAGGCCTGCTCTCTTCTAGGGACTGATCTGCTGAAATGCAAGTCTAGATGGCTTGTGTGCACAGTAGGTGCATGAAGACATCCTAGATAGTAGTGCATTTTTATCATAATAGCTTTTCCTGGTACCAGGTGATAGTAAGAAGATATTTCCCACAATCAGAATGAAGAGAGAAGGTGTTTCAATCATAGATGTCATCTGAACTCTAAGCTCAACAGTTATGAACTACAGTGATCTATAAGGCTTTTTTTAATTTATTTTACTGCCATGCAGAACAAGTTTCCTCCTGGAAGAAGTGATGCCTTTGCAGTCTTATCTAGGGGCTTACACGAGGTAATATTTGGTAGGTTGTCCTTTCCAAACCCTTTACAGTTAAATCCTCTCTCTCCATGTAGTCAGAGAATTCATGCCTTGGGTGCTCTTTTCAGTCATATACAGAAGTATTCAACGTTAGAGAATGTGACAATCTGTACTTTATGTGGGGAATCCCTCCAGGACAATAGAAAACAACAGCAGAAGGCAGCTATCCCTGTCTGGAGGAGCACATTACACCTTTCAGAGATGTAATACCCAGGTGGGCACCCAGGACCATCACTGCTCTTATTTTCCATAGTATCTTGGCTGGCTGGAAGACTTCATCCCTTCTCCACATATGATGATCTGAAACCAGTTTACCACACTTGGATCACCCACTTAGGTGACCACTGTGTCCTTGCCAAATTGAGGAAACTCCTGACAGTACAGGACATCAAAGTGGCTGACATGGTGAGGTGGGCTACCTTGGAATCCACCTCAGTGGCTAGATCTGTTCTAGCCACTCTGACTCCATAGTCTGGAACCTTGTCATCCAAGGACACTGCACCCTGGCACAGGCACTTCTGAATGGTGTCCTTAGAGTTTTAAATCATTCCCATTCTAGAAATGTGATCAGCAGTTCTGCCTCTCTGGCATGTCACTGGGGGCCCCAGAGCTGGGTGAAGTACTCGCAGTGGGGTACAATATAGCACATAAATTCACAGTAAAAAGGTACCTTTTTTCATTATATGTGCAGCAATATCTCCAAGGAGATTATTTTTCTGTGGCTTAAGCATTATAATGAAAATAAACCCCAAACACAGGAGAATGCTGCAGGATCATTGCAAATGTCTGCCTCCAATCTTTTTGGGTTGACAGACACATCAAAAATGGGATATTATTTAACTACTGTTCTGAGCAATTCAGGATTTGAGAAGCATTGCACCTACAGCAAAGGACTGTGATCTAACTCAATGACCAGTTAAAAACAGGCATCTGGTTTTAAACTTTGTGTTTGGACAAACTGCAAAGGTCCATGTCAAGCCCATGCTGTAGAACACTTTTCATCTCTGGCCTCTTCCATGAGGTATTCTTTTGTTGCTGAGTTAAAGCAAAATTCACTAGTCACTAGAGTGCTCTGAAAACCTGAGAAGCAAAGTGATTATTACTAGTTTCTCTACAAGAGAAAATTGCTTCTGTTTTAAATATTTCCCACTAAGGTGATATTTTTTCTAGGCCCCTCAAAGAAAGCAAACTATTCCAGAGAGGGTGGCAGTGCTTATATTTATTATCTGAAAAAACCTTACGTAGCAAACGATTACATCTGTCTATATATTTTGGCTGAAGTCACCAGAAATGAAATAGCCAACTCCAGAGAATATTTCTTTTTGGTTTATTGCCTTATTTTGTTTTATGAATGTAGCCTCCATAGCCTGTTGTTTGTATTCTGGCTTTCCATGTTGCTGTGCCTGCTACTTTGGCTAGTTGTGTCATCACTTATGCTATAAAACCCAGGTGATCTACATTCATATGAAATTTGTGAACCTCCACAAAATTAATTTGAAATATGAACAATAATAAAAATCTTCATGCATTTGGAAACATATCAGTTTGCCCTTTTGGTAATGTAAAAAAAGGAAATCTTAAAAATGTGAGGATAAAATCGCACTTTTATCTCAGTGGAAAGCCCCCTCTGTAACCAACCAAAGCAGCAAATTTCTCCAGAAAAAGCCCATACACAGACCAAGTGTACAAGCTTCTGCTCCAACCAAAAATAGCCCTTCAGTGTAAGGGGACACTGCAAGAGTGAAGAGCTGGGGAGCTGACTGCTTGTGACAATTCCTGTTCAACATATAATCTCACAGACCAGGCAGAATGAATGCAGTGAGAGGAAAGAAGAGTGATGAAGGAGAAAAATATAATTTCCCCTGAATAAAATGCAAGTTTCCTCAATATATGTGTCCCTTCCGTTCTCCCAAGAGCACAGATTTCTATCAGATCTTTCCTGAACCTAATTTGATTCCCAGCAGTCCTCCATGCCTGTTCCTCTGGAGGCCTTGAATGTATGCACATATTCCAGTTTCCATTCACTGTGTCTGTGCCTTCTATTTTTCAAAGCTAATAGATGAGTCTGATGTTTTATGCTTTTTTATATTCTGTGCATGTTTTCCAGCGAAAACCTTGTGAAAAATTGCAGTATGGAGCTGTAACTCACTCACTGCAGGTTGTCCCATGGAATTGGAACTCTGTGATTTTCTGCATATGCTCCATGTACAGCAGAGGTGGCAAATGCACTCAGAGATGAAAGACAATTACAACTTTTAGCCATGGTCTGTAGTCTTCATCTGTAAAGTTTGAGCCTCATATTGCATGCAATAAACAGCCTGTCTTTAAATTAAAGATAGACCACTTGCTCATGCAAATATACCGAGTGGAGCGTAGCGTTACAGTAATTGCATTTACAAATTATGTGATTGTGCCAAAGCCTTTTGGGGAAAGCTTTTTCCTCCACCTACATTAATCTTAAGATTCAAGGCTCCATTGAGATGAAGGGCTTGTTCACACCTCAGGTTCCTTGTGACAGCTCTCCATCAATTCAGGTTGGAGAGCTGCCCTGGGAAGCAGGAGGAGGAGGAATGGACATTTGTCCATGATTCTCCAGATGGTGCTCCTGGTATGGCCGTTCACATCTGAGTGGTAAATGAATATAAAAGGCCCTCAAGTGAAACGAGAACATTTTGCACCTTCTTTCTTCTGATAGCATTTGCATGAGAACAATGGCAGCATCAGTATGAAACTATAATTTAGAAAAGACAAAACCAAGCAAATAAATAAATATTATTCTTAGGAAGGCAGTGCCTAAAGAGGTGATTAAGGCTACAAAGCAATCTTGAGATTAGGGCTTTCCCCACCACCTTTCTGCTAATATTTATATTTGAGAATTAAAAATCTTATGGCAAATGCAAGTAGTTACAGAGAAAAAAAAAATCACCTCATAAACCACTTTACTGTGTCCAGATCTTTCTTGTGTGAAAACCAGGGACCAGCTAGAAATGGGGAAGATGGGAATTCAGCTTCAGAGGAGGAAAATGCCATATCATCAAGAAGGTGTTCTTGATGACTAAGAGACAATGTGGTATAAGGAATTTAGACATGATTTCAGCATGCTTTATTGCAGAGCTGTGATATAGATGGGATGGCCCTAAAAAGGCAGATCTCAGATATGTCTCATCTTAGAGATAACACTGTAATTCCAGTGTCTTACAAAAGAGAAACTCAGGAAAAAAACGATAGGGGGCAGTTGAATAACCTATGCAAGACTGATATAACTGAACCTATTAAAGAGAGGGTCTGCTAAGACATTTTCAATAGAAAAATGAGCAGTTGGTTCTGATAGGAATTTCCTTGCCCTCACCTGGGGAGAACTTCTGATCAAGGGGACATGGCCACATCCAAGAAGCTCTGCAGCCCCCCCCGCTCCTGCTGCCAAGTCAAAGGGAGCACGGGGCACTCACTCGGTAGAAGAAACAACTAGGAGCTATTAAGGATAAGAGCAAAATTGCAGACGTTCAAAAGGATTAAACAGAAGCAGGAGGGTCATTGCAAGGAAAGACAAATGAGATCTTAAGCAGTTTGAAGCTTTATGGCACATTCTCTGGGTAGTGGGATGCTCTAATGGATCTTGGAGGAGGTAAGGACAGAAAGAAGAGATATCTGTAGCGAGTAAATCTGTCCCTGGGGTGCAGATGAGCAAATCAGTCTTTTTGTGAAGCTCTGTGGCAGCAAGAATTCATGGATGGTGGATGGAATAGTGAGCAGGAGGAAAACTGTCTCCCAGGTGGATGCAACTGGGCTGTCAGGACAGCCTCAGCCTGGATGTGACATTATTTGCAACTGCAAAGGGTGAGGGAAGAGACTTGTCTTCTGCTGGGCTGGGGAACAGCCAGGGCAGCAGGTGTGGGGTGTTCTTGACTGGGTATGGTGTTGGGAATGCTGGCGCAGCAGCATAACAAATCAGCATTAAGGGCTGTCAAGAGGACACTGTTATTAATGTAAAGCCGCTCTTAATCAATTCAAGGAAGCTACAACATTATCCTCTTCTAGGAGAGTGACTGAACAAACGTGACACAGACAACATAAAGAGGATTGTTTGGTCATGTCAGTACAGGGAACTTAGGCAAGAAACCCTGTCATTTAAGTCCCAAGAAGGAAAAGTCTTAAATTTAAATACATTTGTATCTGCCTTCCTGTCCTGGTTCCCATGTGTTTTTTATCTCTCAACCTCTCACTGGCAGCACTGGGACATGGGTAAAGTACAAGTACAGCCTTGCTGTGTCTGTATCTAAGAGACCTTTGCCATGGACTTCAAGAGTGGAAGGGTCAAACCAAACTTCACAGTGTGCTACCCACATGGCTGGACCCAAGGCAGGGACCTTCTGCTTCCCTGGGGGCGTGTGAGCACTGGCAAGGCACAGGAAACAAGATGCCAAGAGAGGGAGGGGGAAAAACACAGCACAGAAAGACCCTCTTTGTGGATGATTTTTGGCAGTGACTGTATACAAGCATCAGGCAGACATGAGGAGGAAAAACGAGTAGAGGACCTGCCGCTTCATGCAGGGTGATTTGGTCCCAGGGTAAAGAGGGAGGGAAGGATTTACTGAAGTTGTTCACAAACATGACAAAGAATTTCAGGTGGCCTGAGTCTTGGGGAAAGCATGAGCACAGTAACAAGCGTCCTGCTTGGTCTTTTTACTCCAGAAAGCTCTGTGGCATAGGTGTGCTGAGGCACTGCTGTTGTCTGTATCTCTGGGATTGCTTTTTCCTGGAGTTAGGTGGAAATGCTCAGAAAACAGAAAGTGGACAGCTTTTGGCTTGTCCCAGGACAGGCCAGCTCCTCAAGCAGCTGCCCAGGATGCAGGACATGTGTGGCCTTATAGGACATGGGAACAGAGAATACCTCACCAGCTGCCAACAGCAGACACAGCATTCTGGGGCTGTGAGGGTGCAATGTGCTTGGGAACTGGGACTCGTGGTATGAAACATATGATTGTCCTGCATCAGAGATGTTCTGAGCCCTCTGGACATTATTTTGTCTGCAAAGACCCACAAATCCCCACCTCAGAGTCCTTTTGTGCAGCCAGACCAGTAAAAAGAGTTTATAAATACACCGGCTATAAACTCAGATCAGACTGTGCCAGTGTCCAAATAGTTCAGAGTGAGTTGTAGGTGTGCAATATAAAGATTCAAATACACCATCTACTTAATTTCAAGCCAATCTTTCCCTCTGGGACAAAACCACTAAATAAAAGCTGCTGTAGTGCCTGAGGTAGAAAGCAGACCAGCCTCTCAGGGATTTTTCTAATTGGCAGAAGGTGATTAAACAGGGAACAGTGAGACAGGAAGTGCCCCAGGTGTTAAATGCTCAAAACTGGTTTGTGCCATTGTGAGTAAATGGAATCGATGCTCTATATCATTATTTAAACACTGTAATTAAGTCTGGAAATTCAGGTGCTTAATGTTCCCTCTGGCCCACAGCCAGAAAAAAGTGCGGTCGAAGGAAAGGGGCCCAATAAACCAGGAAGGGAGCTGAGGTATGCTGCACATCAGAGGAGAAATTAGTTCCAGGGTACTAATTGAAATCAGTGGATCTAAAGTGATTCCCAGTCAATCTCAGGGAGCTGAGAGGGTTTTGCTTTCATTTTGTGCCGGTTTGGAGAGATGTTTTCTGACACTCTGTGCTTCTGCCTTGGTTTGGTTCTCCATCATCGCTACTGAAGTGACTGCTGTGCTACTTTGTGGGGGATTTTGCAGTGGTATTTACCAGGAATGGCTCTTGTTCTCCATAGCATCAGCCAAAGCACAGCTATTCTAAAAACATCTGTAAGCGTCTACAAGAAGAAGGGACGCCACTGTTTCTAGCAATGAACTCCATCTACCAGCAGAAGGACCTGTTGGTAAGTCCTTGAACAGATGGTCACAGCTCTCAGGTGTCCCTGGAGCACCTTCCTGCACACTCCTCAGTAAGGGACAGCAAGATACTCTCTTTGACACCTCTGACCTTCAGCCCTCTGTGGTTCTGAGCTGATTATGTAGAAAAGGGCCACAGAGAATGCCTGAAATGGTCTCAACCCAGTATTTACAGCTTAGAAACTGGCAGGCTTGGTCTAAATTATGCGCTATTAATTGAATCAATTTTTGTGCCTTCTTTAGGTGGATATACTTGCAACAGGATGAATTAGGATCATTTATCACTTTCCCCGGATATTACCTTCTGGGTAATCCATTTCCTACACAATAGGAATATTGGGTTCATGTCACAATTTTTAATAAAACAGAGTGGGGGCATGATGGAAATATTTTTGCCTCCATCACCTACACAGGATAATTAGGTTGGTTCCCCACATGTAGCCTAATAGCTGGGATTTGATGCCAAGGAAATCCATAGTGAAAACCAACTTTCATCATCAAGGCCAGCTGGATGTTCTGGCTGTGATGTCTTCAATTCAAGAAAAGGAAATTTCCTGGAAGTTACTGTTTAGGTGATTTACTGAGCTCAGCATAGAAGTGAAAGAGTGAAAGGAGGTTGACAGTAAGATTAGGTCAAACTAACAGATCAAACCATCCTGCCCAGTCCTCATCTGTGAGAATCTGAGTCATTGGTGCAAAAAGTTTTTGTAGCCACTGAATTTGTGATTCAATAGTAGATTTATTCATTTTTTTGTTTTATTTTTATTTCAAGGTTAACAGCTAAAAAGAATTCATGCCAAGGTTTTAAAAGCAAATTTCATATTATATATAACCCCAGGACAACAAATTATCCAATCATATTTATGCTACTTGTGGCAAAACTGTGCCTCCAATTTCTTGAAATAATGTGAAACACGATTTGTAAGAGGGTTTCTTATTTTCATCTAATAAATTTTAGGGTCAAGCTCAGTAATTTGTCATTGACAACATTTTTAGCCATTTTGAAGAGCTGGGAAATTAGGGAAGTTATTGGTTTTCAATATGTTGTCCTGTTAAATTTCATTCAGAGAGGTAAGTGTCCTCATTCGAGTTGCATTTTTCTTAGCACATTTTTTTAACAGGTCTTTGGCAAGCCACTCTAGGGGAAAAGAAAATAAAGATCAAAGAAAATTACAATGTGAATTGCAGAAAGATACCTTTGAGCAGTTTCTGTAAAGATGAGATTGCCTACTAGAGATGATCTTTAGAGCAGTTGCCATAGAAGGTGCAAACAACCTTAATACAAAATTATGCCCAAGTCTCTTTGAGATGTTCCTTCATCTAAAACAAACAGCATAAATAGCTCTTTGCACCACACCTTACTTCACAACCAGAGCCACTGAAATTAGCAACAAGGATGTGAAATTTGGTCTGTAAAGCTTTTCAAGAGGATTTCAGCTCTGCAAGATGCTCAGCAAATCCTGCAGAACTGGCATGGACTTGGGTGCAATTAAGACTTTGCAGTATCAAACTGATAATTATCAGACTTTGATTAGTGTTATCTCCTGGGTATGAAGATTATATTTCAAGTTTTTATTCTCATTAATTTCTCTAAATTTTTCTCATTGCAGTTTCTTGCAATAAATTAGTCAAATAACTATAGCATGCAGATCTATGAATGCTTCACAGTTTATTGGAGGTGACACCAATAAATTTTGGGGCATATTAATTAACCCAATGATCCTTTTGCATTTTCCAGGCTCAAGCAAATAAAAGAAACCTGATTTTCAGATGTAATTTCCCAATTGGTTTAAATAGATATACATACATTATGTACACAAATGCAGACATTTTTAAATAGTGAGCTATAATTCTTATGTTGTTATAATACAGTCTAAACAAAAGACATTAGTTAGACGTGTCTCTCTCATCCCTTCATCAGAGGTGTCACCTTAAGATATGGGCTATGACCCTTAGACAGTGAACTCTTTGGGTCAAACAACAGCCAGAATCTTGCTATGTATTAGAAAAAAAACACAACTTCATGATATGTTAATGGACTTTTGTGCTTATGTTTGTATGAAAAAGGAATAGAAGTAGGGTTTTTTGTCTTTCATAGCAACACTTACACATATGACTGTTGAACTGAGAGATTAAGGCTTTCATTGTGCAGGATCGGCAGAGATTAGGTGGAGTGCCCCGTTCACAAGCAATGTGGTGGGTTTATAGTGGTTGCCTGTGGATGCAGGGTCCTGGGAATTGTCCATCAAGGATCAGTGCTTCCAGTGGTTCCCAGCAGTGGGGGCTGTGATAAGTGAAACCTCCACAACCTGCTCCATGAAACAATATTGACTTCATAGCATCTGCAGGCAAACACTTACTTATGTGAGATTTCAGATGTTTTGCTCTGGAAACCTTGGGACCACAAACTTATGAATTAGATCATTCCTCTGGGATGGAGGAGAGCGAGTTTCTTTAAAAGGAACAGTGTTTTAGAAAATAATGGGGATGGGAATCAGCAGGCTGGGGAAAGATCACTCTAGACAGTGTGACTGCCAGTTTACTTCTACATTTGTAGGTAAAGGCTGTAGTGCTACCTCAAGCTGTGGCTGCTCTTCGGAAGAGGTTTTTAAGACCACACTTTATGTTTAGCAGATGTTCCTAAAATTAATCTTTTTTTAATTTGACAAGGGCCGTACTGGAGGAAGGCTAAACAACTGTCTAGGCTGGCACAGGCACACATGGGGCTGCATTTCTCTGCAAATAGAGAGCTTCCATCACCAGCCCCTGCTGTCTGGTACATTTCGTATTTGTCAATACAACAGGGGGGAAAAAAAGGCAACATGAATTTTGTTTTTTTAAAAGTAGCTGTCCAATTAGCTACTGGCTGCTATTTTTCCCTTAGACATGCTTTTGGGAGATTAATGATAATGAAAAATTTCTGAATCCCCTTTATCCCAAAGAACATACATTCCAATACTTTAGATCCAACTCCATAACCCATGACATACTGTTGGATGCTCTACTGCTTTCAAGTATAATCCTCATCTCTGTTTTGGGGGAAGGGAGGGATTGTTTACTTTTATACATCCACGTCTGCTTTGATCCATATGTAATTTATGGTGTGCTTTCAACTGTTGAGTTATCTTGCCTTCTGTGCATATTCCACAAAGCAAACAGGGTTTATAAGTCAGTTCTACAAACTTTGAAGAGTTTTCTACTTTTTTGAATTGTTTGATGGATTACATGTATTTGTATAAGAAGCTGTGGTGTGCACATTGTCACAGACCATGCTTAATGGATTGGAAGTAGGAAGCTCATAATACCACTGTGAACACAAGCATCCGCTGTGTTTGCAGGCTACCAGTCACAAAAATCAACCAAAGCAAAACCTGTGCTGCCAAAGGGGAAATTGTTTGGTGTTGTATCGCAGCGGGAAGAAGGGAGACACTGCACTGTGCCCTCTCTTTGTGACAGAGGCAGGCAGCCTAAGGATCACTGTCTGCAGACAATTCCTTGAGCTGAACTGTCCACCTGCAGAGCTCCAGTTCACTCTGCTTCAATTATTTTCATTCGTTCCTTTTCTGTCTCTGCCAGAGACCTTTCTTCTCTGAAAATACAAGAGTGAAAAATCGCTGTCCTCTGTAACTGGAAAACTGATGGAGATGGCCCAAGGGTGGCCAAACACCTCCATTTTAGCTGCATTTGGCTACAACTTTCACATCAGGTTTTGTCATACTTTTGTTTTAGTCATATAGGCCTGACCTTCTAACCCTCCAGAATGTGGGTAGAAACTTGTCATATCACACTCTATAAAATCCCTCTGTAATTGAAATAGAAACTCAGATGTTAATTGCACTGAGAAGTATGAGTCTGCAAAAACATTCTTTTTCTTAACAAGTTCTGGGTATTTGATGTCTGCAAGACAAGTGAAGAAGCCCCACTATCACAGCTGTGATGGTAGATCACTCTACCAAAGAGCATCTCTTCAGTAGAATTATTTTTAAAAAGACTTTCAACTGCTGTCCCGTATGTTGAGCACACTTGGGAGGGGCTTGGCTGTGCAATGGGCTTTTCATGCCAGATGAAATGGCAGATCTCTGAGGAGTGAATTATTCATACTGATGCTGTGACCTTTCATTAATAAAGTCAGTTTCAAAAATAAACTTTAATCCTATTTAATGTCTCCCTTGCTTTTTCTGAACATCTTTCTTTTCTATTTCAGGAACACACAGATCTGAAATCTTTAATGTGAATTCCTGAGAAGATTCTCTTTTCTTTTTTAATCATTCCCCAGCCTTTTTGGTTAATAAGTTCAGGAAATTAAGAAAAGTTCTTATATTGCTTTCACAAAACACGTCAGTAATTTCATCTTCCATGGAAGAAAGTCACTGTAGCCCTATGCAATTAAATTTCCTACTATATCCTACTAATTATATGCCTCTTCTTTTAGGGAAATTATTTGCCCAAGTCTTGAATCATATGACAAGAAATATAAAGTATAATAATACTGACTTATTTTTACAGATATTTCCCCTCTTCTACAACTAAGATCTGTTTCATTCCCAAACTTCTCTCAGCTTTTTAGTACTGAAGAGCTCCTACATTCTTATAAGTAAATTATAGATCTTTAAATTCCACCCTCTTCCAAGTGTATTGCATTTTTCAAACGTAAGAATTATCTCAGTGTCATGATTTTTTATCCAAATTTAGATTACTTGCCTTGTTTAAACTTCCTAATGCAGCACAAGGCTTTGCTTACATGTATTTCTTTTCTTACATTTTCATTTGCAAACAATGAGGTTTTAAATTACCTCTTCATCCCCCAGTGTGCAGGGTATCTTTTAAATGATAGCCAATATATCTTGGGTTTCATCTAATTAAACCATACTCAACTAAGGATGTGCTTCTGTTTTATCTTTCCTTGTGCCGTAATATTCTTTTCTTTACTAGGCTTTCTGGGTCACCTTTCCTTAGTGTTCTTAAAATACTGCAAAAATTCTGGAAAGAATAGTAGGACAATTTATTCTGGGAGTCCTAGTTCACTATTTCAGATGAGGTCTGATCCCATGCTCAGTGAAGTCAATAGAACAAAGCCCTGTGATTTTTGATTAAACCTTTTGATTAAACCTGGTGCATTCAACATGGTTGTTCTCAAACTTTTTGGATCCAGACCTTCCCTTTCTTCTCCTCTTCAATAGCTTAAGCATGGGCAAGGCCCAAAGGAAAGTTAGGCTCTTTACATGACTGCTACAGAATACAGATCTTTCAATGAGGCAAAAGAGAGGAAGAGAAACTCAAAACTGTACAGGTCAGATATAAAGACCTGAAAACTCTGCTTCTCTCCTACTGAAAATACAACCTCCCCCTTGCCATAGAGCCCATGCTCTCAAATCTCTCCTGATTTGAGAAACTAGTTGTCTTTGCTCCTATCATCTTCACGGATATCACTGAATCATTCAGGTGAAACAAAGATCTTCCCACCCTCTTGAGAGGAAAATGCACACACATCCTACGTCTTGAGACACACTCTGTTATCAAGAGCAATTATTCTACCTTTTTCTAACTATGATAAATGAAAGTGCTTAAGTGCATACAGCTTTCTACCCATCCTCACAGCCTGAATTTAATTGTGGATTGCTGTCTGGATGGAGAACAGAATTGTTTCTTAGGGAACTATTTCAGCCACATCTGTTATTTTATTTTACTGAAGGATGCACTGCTAGTTCATGGCTCTGGTAAAGATTATAGAAAAGGTGGATGGATTCGGAAAGGGGAACTTGATTACACATTGCTGGACTTCTAGATACCTATGTGTAAGACACTTTCCTCCTTACTGCATTATTTGGCATTCAGAATTCATAGAAAGCTTGAGTACTGTTAGATGTCCAGGAACAGAAATCACAGAGGTCCATGTGCTGTGCAGAGGTTTCTTAAACTTAGCCAATAGGATGCATTAAGGAAAGGTCTTTGACCTTTTAGCAATCCTCAGTGGAGATTCTTCTGTGATTTGCACCTTGCAATGCTCCTTAATTCCCCTCTCAGGATTCAGAGACAAACCTATTATAGAAGAGAAAGTAAAGAAAAATAACATATGAAAAGAAAAACCTGCACCTCATGTTGTACTTTGGTGATTAAATTCTACCTTTTTTTCCTGGGGTAAGATCAAGACCTCTAAGGACTGTACAGGTTAAGCGTTTACATGACATAAAGGTTCAGGTCAGGCAGATTCACAGAATTATAGAATAGCCTGAGTTGGAAGGGAGCCCCAAGGATCACTGAGTCCAATTCTTGGCCCTGCAAAGGACAGCCCCCCTAATCACACCATGTGCCTGAAATCATTGTCCAAACACTTCTTGAGCTCTGGCAGACTTAGTGCTGTGACTGCTTCTCTGGGGAGCCTGTTCCAGATTGCACATGTGACCAGGCCTCTTGCATGTTTTATGTGTCCTATTCCTTCTCTTTAGCTAACCAAGTTAAATTTCTCTTCTGCTCTGGTGAGAGTAGTGAGCTTTCAGCTCCTGTTTCAGTTCCTAGTGCCATACCCAAAATCAGTAAGTCCTTGGAACAGGAGCCAGGACCATTGAGTGAAAGAACCTTTCTCAGAAGGTAAAGATAAGAATGAAAATCCTTCCAGACCATGGTCTTCTTGATCCTTGATGAGCTTCTATATGACACTGAGATGGGAGCCATAACACTGCCTCTTCTAATCACCTGTGAACATCTGCTTCCAGTATTTGGTAGACTCAGTCCGAGCATATTTATGGGACTTCATAAGACCCTGGCTATGGAGGCAACTCTGTATATCCTGTCAGCTTGATGACATTTTAGGCAGCAGTTCAAACTGAGAGAGCTGGAATTTTATCTCAGAGCTGATTGAGGACAGCAACTCTAAGCAGCTTTTCCTAGTTCAGACACCTGAATTCACAGGATCACAGGATGGGTAAGGTTGGAAGAGGCCACAGTGGTTCATCCGGTCCAATCTCCCTGCTCAAGCACACGGCACAGGACTGTGTCTAGGTGATTCTTGAGTATCTCCAGCAAGGGAGATTCCACACCCTCTCTGGGCAAACTGTTCCAGTGCTCAGTCACCCTCACAGTAAAGAAGTTTTTCCTCATATTCAGCTGGAAGTTCCTGTGCACCAGTTTCTTCCTCTCATCCTACTGCTCAGCACCCCTGAGCACAGCCTGGCTCCAACCTCTTGGCACCCTCCCTTTAGATACTTATAGACATTGATAAGGTCCCCTCTCAGTTGTGTCTCACCAGGCTGAACATGTTCAGAACCTGGCTCTGGGCATTTAATTCCATCTTTAAAATAACCAGATATGAGGTTCCAACACCTTTCTTTGTGCAAATTGTTCCCAGATGTATTCAGCTTGCACTTTTAAAATGGAAAATTTTATATACCTGTGCAAAAATTCATGAATCTTTCTTTAAGTCTCTGGTTTTGAAAACTGTGTTGTAAAGCTTACATGGAGCAAAAGCTTCCACTTCAGTGATTTAGAAAAGACAGAAAAAAGCCCAGAAAATTGCTTAAAGCAGAATTGGTGTCAAGTTACTGTGAAGCATAAATATCAGCATAAGAATTTATTTATATATTTATTATGAATCTACGATACTTGTACCAAACACAGCACCTTCATGTACTATTCTCCTTTGCACTTGGTCAGTTTGATTCAATATTCACTTGATCTTTTTGCACTGAATATGCAGCCAGTGCACTGATATTAATTTTGACATAATTTGACATATCAAGTAGTCATGAGCAGACCTCAAAAGTTTCGTGGCAGGATCTACAGTCTATTCCCTATTCTTTGCAGTTATTCACTTCTTTTTAATAGTGTTAGGGAGCCAACTTAGTCAACTGTGTATTGAATGATCAGCAGGGAAAAAAAATTCAGCACAATACTTGGTCTTTTCAGAACTGAGTCATTTAGGTCCCAATACCACTATGTGAGCTTCTTTGCTTTGGTGAAACCTAATTAGTAAAGCAGTTAAAAAACTCAATTAAACAAAACATCCTTGCATTCTGCTCTGAAGATACCAACTTGATTCACCAGTGATTGCTTTATAAATGAGTATATGAATATTAATATTCATGTGTTTGGTTGGTGAAGTATTCACACCTTTGCAGAATCCTGCATTTTAAAAAATATACTCCCTTTTGTACCTTCTTCGGGGTTTATCATCTTAATAAAGAGCACATTTAGAACCTGCTCCTTCACTGTGCTGAGTGCTCTACTTCAGTCCTGAGTGCCCTTGGTTTGGTGAGCTCAGGGACATTTTGTAAAGCACTGATCGTGCTCAGCACAGTAACAGAACATCCACTTTCTTCGCTCTAATCCTTTGGTCCTTCTGTTAAATAGTTGGGTAATTTTAGCTTGGACAACACTGCTTTAAATAACTCACCTATTAGGAATTTTATCTTTCCCCTCAAGGTTATAGAGAAATGGTGTTTGGTGATATTTGTTTTCAAGGTAAGTGCTAGAAAGTTCATCCTCAGCTTAGCACGGGTGGCCCAACTCCCATCTGTCAGGGTCTGTAAATACGAGAGCATGGCAAGACACTTCCTGGAAGATGCTTCTCCATTTTAATCAAAGGACAAAATTAAGAGGCTGCTTTATTAGGAACTGTGTCTGAACTATATCTCCTGCTTAATTTCCCCAAAAGACTGCAGACTTAGTAGGTGCAGCTACTCCTGTCTCTTGGGATCTTGTCTCAAAGCTACATGTGCAATGCCCAAGGTCTTGTCTTTAAAAGTTTTGGAAACACAAAACGTTGCTTGACAGATTAGTCTCTGTCCTGAGAGGATGCAGTGGGTGGTGTTACAAAGTTCCTGTTATGGATTTATGTATCTGATAATACAGCCATGGAGCTGAAGCAGCGCTGGTTTGTCCACACAAGGGTCCCTTGGGTCAGTGGCACAGGTCTTCAACAGGACAACCATGGGCTATCCCTTCCCAACATGTCATAGCTTTTCTCAGTTCTCTGCATCCACTAGGGGATTGAAGGGAAGCTGCAATGCTCTTCCCAAGGCTGTAACAGGGAAATAAATGGAAGAGGAGAACCGAAGGCCCTTACCTGGACATAACCTGACCCTGAGTACCTGACAGTATGAATACAGACTGCAGAAAAATTCCAGTAAAACTGTTTTTGCTTTGTTTCTCCCCATTTGCAGGATTTATCCTTGGCTGCTGTATTCCAGTTTCTAGGAGAAACTGGGGTTCTGAAGCAATTGGGCTGGACAGTGATATCAGTTCTTTCAGCCTTCTCCAGCAATGAGTCACAGTTCCCAAGCTCATCCTCTTAACCTTGGATGATGTTCTGTCTTCACATATATTATCATCTCCCTGAGCTTGGCTGGTCTATAACAAGAAAGGGGATATAAGCATGTGTTAGGCTTTAGTTGTCAAGTAAAGAAACTATGTTTTCAGGGCATGCATAGCTGGCCAGATTCATTGAATACTGAGTTAGGTTTGAGTATGTTTTTTTACACCAGATCAGGTTATCTGAGGACATTTTTCTAAAATATGGGCACCTCTTTGGAGTGGCCTGAGTCCATCACTTCATTTTGTGGAGGGCTTGCCTGCCAAAAAGCTGTCAGGTGATAATTCCTGGCTGAGCCTGAAATGGTGACCTGGTGAGCTGGCTCCAAACCATTGGTTTGTTCTTCCAGGCAGAGATAATTCTGTGAGATCAGCACCAGCCTGTGGGATCCTGTTGCTGCTCTCAGTACAACTCACAGAGCGATGCCCAGATTGATGAGGCAGAATCCTCAGCACCCACACTGAGGGACATCTGGTTACTTGCTATCTTAAAAACTTAAGTGCACTTCAAAATCGAAAAAGGCAAACCTAAGCATTCCCAGCTTAAGCCAATAGGCACATAAACATCCATGGGAGACATAGTGTTTCACAATTGAACAGCTTCAGTTTTAATTTAATTTTGCAGCTTTATTAGCCTGAATAATCATCTCCCAGGAAAAATTCTCAAAACTCATGATCTGGCAGGAAGAAAAACAGAACAAAGCATTAGCCAAATGTGCAATAATGAAGACTAATCCTGGCCTGGCAATGGGAAGGAACAGATGACCAAAGCAGTTTTTTCCATCTCAGGCCATTGTGGTTCAATAATAAGACCCTGCCAATAGTTTCCTTCATCCAAAAAACAGACTCAAATTTCTAAGCATATCAAAATACTGGGAAAGAACTGAGTTACAGGCAAGATACACAGATGCACGATCTTTGTGCTAAAGATGAAAAGTTAATTCCAGCATGTCTTATATTTTAAGATCTTCACTTTTTAGCCCCCATGTAGGTCACAAAAATAATCTCATATATGGAAAATAAAAACATTTCAGTATCAATGTGTCCTAGCTAGATCATCAGGAGCGTTGAAGCTTTTACATCCACAGCTCTAGCTACTACAGCTCAAGTGAATGGAATTCCTGATGCACGAGAAGGCCCCTGTGTTTTAGGTTGAATAATCATAAGTTGAATGTTGTGTTTGTGCACATACAAATAACAGGAGTGAGGTTCCTTCTCATTTCTTCCTTGAAGTGGATAAAGTAGGTGTGAGGTGAAATGGCTGTGGGATGGGTGTTACTCATGTCTCCTTTCTGGATGTTTGTCACTGAATAGAGTTGCAAATGAAAGGAGGGAATGAAATATTCCACATACAAACAATCTTTTATTTGCCACCAGAAATCTGAGTGAAAAACCCCTAGGTACTAGAAACATGGAAAAATCACTTCCAACTGCCAAAATACAGAGAGGCACATGGCAAACTTACACTGAACAGTGTCCCTCATAGTGCAAAAATGAGTGCAGTATTTGCAAAACACAAGATTCAGTAAGTGAGAACAAGTGACCAGTTGCCACCACAGTGAGGTCCATGGTCCACATCTGGAATGTGTCTAAATTGGCTCTGCTACCACAGAACTTTCTCCTCTGGTCTCAGAGCAGGTTTACAAAACCTCTCTAATTCTGCTGCTGGTTTTGATGGTAGAAAGGGACCCTGAGGTAGATGGTAGAAACCATCTATCTTGGAGAGTTAATGATGGGAACTAGAAGCAAAAGCAAAAATTCAGGGTGCATTGAGCTTTGACACAGTGGTACAGTGATCCTCAGCATCACAAGCTGCAGTTTGTCTTTTTGGCAGCTCATACAAGTATTGTAAGCTTTGAAAAACCAAAGAGTGTCTTCCTACTTCCCAAGGGAATTCACTGATGTTTTCCAAAGTTGGCAAAATCAGAAAGGAATAAAAAGGCCACAGCACAGGCTGTGTGAGAAGGACAGTGGGGCTCAGATGTTGTGGAGGTTTGAGTTGGCACCCTGCCAAGCCCAACTGCTGGCCCCACGGCTTGGGGGGGGGGGGGGGGGGGGGGGGGGGGGGGGGGGGGGGGGGGGGG
>JAWWEE010000074.1:143900117-143916868 GCA_035221455.1 Xenops minutus | reverse complement strand
ATGAATAGAGGGGGTAGAATACATAGCTTTTGTCACTCCCACCCAGTGATAGCTGGTCCCTCCTGCTGAACTAGGACCCAAACTGAAACTATGGCTTCTATAGAAATTGCGACCCAAACTATGTCACCAGAGGTTCAAACTATGTCAATTGCAACCCAAACTGCACCACCAGAGATTCAATCTACTCCACCAGTGTTTCAGACCGTGTTATCAACAATTCGAGCTATGTTACCAGAAACTCAACCTACTCCACCAGTAACCCAAACTGTGTCCGTTGCAACCCAGACTATGCCACCGGAAGCTCAGCCTACTCCACCAGTGGCTCAGACTGTGTCACCAGCAGCTCAACCTATGCCACCAGTAACTCAAACCGTATCATTGGTGACTCAATCTGTACCACCAGAAACCCAATCTGTGACACCTGAAGTTGAGGATTCGACTGAGATGGAAACCCACACTGCGAACCCTAACATCAGCATTGTTCCTGTGAGTAAAAAGAAGAAATGGATAAGGGAAGCTGCAGAATGCACAGGCCCAGCTCCAAGATTACAACATATAGAAAGAGAGGAAGAAGAAGGAGCCTACGGACTTATCCCATCTGAAAATGTAAGAGTAGAGGAAAGGAGGGAAATGGGACAAAAGTGGGTAAAAACAAATAAAACAATTTTAAAACATTGTAACTAATACAATCAATTCTCATCAACACTCCCCTTAGGAGAAAGCAGGTCCTTCCCCTCCGTATGGCTGGGACACCAGTTTCTCCCACAGGCCTCAGCTCATAGAGAGAGATAAGAGCTGAGCCGACAGAGAGCTGATGTCCTCCGAGCACATGAAAGGGAGAGAGAGAGAGGAAACCTTCCTCCTGTCTTTATATACACCTGATTATGTGAAGGAATGGTGTGGAATACTTCCTTAGTTATGACATTGTTCCCAAGGAAGGCCTAAACCCAAACCAAAAAACCTAAACCACCACAGATGTATAAAGCATCAGATTCGCTGTTTGCATACAGTTCAAAATCTATAGCATCCCTAAAATTTGAAGGTGCAATGGAAAGAATCATTTAGAGCATAGTTCACAGCTTCAAACACTATGCTGATTTACCTTGACATAGTTAAACACTACCAGTTAACATAATGTTTAGAAAATAAGAGAACCTGTGAGAAGTTTTTCTTTTGAAATAAATTCCTGAATATCATTTATTCCCTCTTCAACTGTGTTAGTTCAAAGTTTACCTGTTAGAGAGTACTGCTTTCTCCAAATTCATGGCAAAACTCAGCCTTTGGAATACTGACAACTGTAAAAACCAAAAACTACAGGTGGCACAATTAGAACACAAAAGACCTGTTGACAGACTGATAAATGAACAATTTGCTCCAGGAAAGGTTTGAGAAAGCATCTCTTAAAGAAAGAGATTTTTCTCTTCTCTTTACCTCCTCATAAAATTTTTTTTGTTCCTCCACAGTATTAAAAAAAAAAGAAGCTTTATATTGAGAAAGGATTAACAAACATGTCTTCAAAAACAAGAAGAGTAGATTTCTTTTAAAACACTCCGTTGAAGAAATATGCTGCAGTTACTTTTATTTCTGAAGTATTTTCAATAATTTTTGGTTCTGACTTGAATGTAATTCTGCTTGAGAGAGTGAGTAGGCAACAGGAGGGGTTTCTTACTCAACATGTTTTCTCCCTGTGTATAAGCAGATTTCCATTTGCCTAATGCCAAAAAAAGAATCTGTCAGTCCTGTAGTATGCAACCATGGGAGCTGGAAATGGTTTAGTTTTGGCTTATATGTCATTGATTGAGGTCTTAATTAAAGTACAAGACCTGATAAGTTTGGGATATGAGACATCACTGTTTATGTTTCAAAATGAAATTACAAGTCAACTAATGAAAGAGAAGGAAAAAAGCGGTGATGGAACATTTTTATCCCAAATTTGATGGAGAATCAAAAGAAACAGCAACTCCAACCCTACAGCACAACAGCTGTCTCAGATGCATCCATTCACACCCAGCTTATAAACTTTCTTTCTGTGTCAAGTCCATATTATCAAGCTTTGCTGGAATTGCTGATTTCTGGGAAAGAGAGTGGCATAAATTTAGGAGGTATCATCCCTTAATCTCAGCAGCAACTTTTTGAAAGACCTTTTGGATGACAACCAGCCTAGCCTTACAAGTACAGAGGCTGTTCTCAGAGGCTGCAGGTGGCACCCTGTACCTCCTAGCACAGCAGAATGAGGTCTAGCATGGGTACAATGGGCTTCAACACCCAGTAGCCACCTCTAGCAGAAAAAATCTGGACTAATACAGCTGGGAAAATATTCAAGCCCCCCTCTTCAAGCCCATGCATTGAAGAAAATGCAGTTTGAGATAAAAAGAAAATAAAAGTTTCATTAAGTTAATTAATTTTTAGCTGTAGAAAAAAACCCAAAACCCCAAAAAAACAAACAAACAAAAAAACCCCAAACCAAACCAAAAAAAGCACACAGTGACTTGTGGTTTGAAACTTAATATTGCTGTTCAGAAACAAGTAATAAACATAAATCTGAAATACTACCTGTCAGAGTGAAATATATCACAAGTCAGATCTTCATGAGGAAAAATAGCCTTTCTCAGTAAGTTATTCTTGGTATCTGAGTGGAACTGGTGAAAAAAGATTTTCTGAAACAGGAGGGATGAATCTGAAGTGGGAGTTTTAATGAAAGGAAATTCTGACATTTGAGTCAACTGCTTCAAAAGCAGTTTGTCAAAGCTTTAAAAAAGCCTTCGATAAAGAGTCCATCAACTGCACTAGTGTTTTAAACATAGTTCATATTTTCATAGCAGAATGAAAGGCAAAAGGGACTTGTAAGCAGCAGGTCCCATCTGTGTGAGTGGAAAGGAGACATATGCCAGGTGATTCCTTGCTTTCAAGCTCTGTAATTCTGCACTGTAAGAGTATTATCCCCTCCAGTCAATTTGGGACATGAAAAATCCCATAGAAAAAAAAATTCTGGTCAAATTAAAGATGATCATATATATATATATATAATAGTCTATTAATTTCAAAGCTGGTGAAATTTCATTTGACTCTAAATCAAATATTTTATTTTGGGCTTGTAGAACCACCTTAAGAACTTATTTATCTCTTTTCTCCCTTTCTTTTGTTAGTGAAGGTTATTCTTAAACAAAAATGCTGCTTTGAACAAAATGCAAAGAATAATCTTGTTTCAAAAAAATAGAAAAGGTCAAAAAAAGCCCCATCCTGACATTTTATAAATGAAGCAATGCACCTGCAGAGAAGAGGGGAGTGTGGTGCAGTTGTGAATAATATGATACAGTGCTATTCTAAGGAAAGAATGTAATGAAGAAAAAGCAACTTAATAAATTGTCTTCACAGTGAGATGAGAGATTGAGTTCCAAGACTTCCCACCATGGGTCTTGAGAGCTTCTTTTTCATGGAACACTTTAATTAGGCAACACATGAATCATAGAATCACAGAATCATAGAATGGTTGGAAAGGACCTTAAAGACCATCTGGTTCCAGCCCCCCTGTTATGGCAGGGACATCCCCCACTAGACATTGTATCATGAAAGGAATAGCATACATTACCAGATGTTCCTGTGTTTGCAGATAATCAACTATTTCCTGATTTTTTAAGGATGAAGGAAAAATAAAATGTATCAGCATGACCTAAGCACAGTTTGTTTCACTTTCATAGTTAGCAATAAAAACTATCTAAAATTATTTTCAGTTCACATCAGCATAAGGAATGCCCTGTGAACATCAGCTTCCAGCAACTCTCTCATGGTGTGTACAGAAATGGCCAGGGAACATGAGTGGTAGGGAGACAAACTGCTAACAAAAAGTCTCAAAAAGAGTGGTTGCAGCAAAATAGTGTCTTTAGAAATGTAGGAAAATAAAAAGAACGGCTGTCCCTCCTTTCTATATTCATTTCTGCAAGTGAGCTGCGCTAACCAGCCCCAGGGGATTCCCAAAATCAGAGGCAAATGGACTCTTCTGGTGATGCTGGAATTGGAAAGGCTCCTGCTGTAGTCACTCAGGCTTTGTGTCTTCTTCAATTTTAAGATAAAAGAGTTTCATGTTCTTCAATGCAGAGGAAGGTATCCTTTCCATTCTAGAAGAACAAGTAAATGGACATGATTTTCTCCTTCTCCACCTATAAAGCTGATCCTTATTATCTTCTTTGGGAGAGGGCTTTCCAAGGGCAGCTGGGATTTATCTCTCAAATTTTGGAAAAAGAGCCACTAAAATATCAGGAATATGCAGTTTGAGATTCCTTTAGCTGCTCTTTTAGGGCTATAAACCTGAAATCTGAGACACCAGGGGACCCCTAGTACTCAGAAGCCTTAGGATTACAGGTCCAGACACACTCATTCTCATTTTTTGGGGGAATTTTTCTTATAGCAGATCTACAAACAAAACCAAAACCATCCTCCACATCCAATAAGTCTGGTAAGAGTTTTAACTGTCCTATTGCCACATTCCTCAGTTTTACAGCAACCAGCATTGGAGTGTTTTCTATCACTCAACAGCCCATAAGTAGTGAAGATCAACATTCCTGGTTTTACTTGGATAGGGGATTTGAAAGGAAAAGTAATTTTCCAACATCATCCTATGAATAGGTGGCACAGTTCAGGACTGTGAGCTGTTTTCCTGAGTCCTGAACAGCACCTGGATTATGATTTTATTCCCACCAATAAACCCAACAATAATAATAATAATAAAAAGTATTTTTTTAGAATTTTTTTGAAGACCTGAGCTACACCCCTAATACACGGGAAATGTTAAGAATTGTATTTGGTTTTAGCCACTGAAAACACATTTTCCTCTTAAAATAAAATACATTCTGATGGGAAGTGTTAGCCTAACCTGTTGTTAGCTCCTTGCCAAATCTTGGAGCTGACAGATCACAAATCTTCAGCACTGAGACAGGTATTTCCTTTTAACTTATTATTTTAATAAGCCACCAGCAATGGATCTGACTATTCTGGAGCTTTAGTCAATAAGTGTCAAGGGCTGGGATTTATTAACTGCCTATTTATGCAAACATGATTTTCTGCATTTAAAAGATTTGTAGTGGAAGACAGCACCTGAGCTGGCTTCCTTTATCTCCAGATTTAAATGTTCCCCGGGGAACCAGAAAGGCCAGCCCCAAAGTGAGCTGCTACATGCACAACCTGACTTATGTTGTGCCCAGTCAAGGGCAACATAAAACCTGGCTGAGCTTCCAATAAGGGGAAAAAAATAAATCACAAATCAATGGAGTAGTAATTTTCAGCCTTGTTAATTGTGTATGACAGCATCAGATTAATCCTCACCTCAGCTAGGTTAGATAGAGCTAAATTGTGTTATTCTTTACTACAAACAGAAGCTGATAGAAATAAATGTGTATGAACTTCCAGTGCAGTTTATTAAACACCCTCCTCTGGCTGTCGCTGTGTCTTTGAGTGTGATGAAGCACCAGTCTCCAGGTTCCAATTAACCTGCAATGATCAGGGAGGTAAGAGTTTGGGAAATCTTATCTCAGACCAGTAAACACTAGCCACACTCAACCTCAGAATGGATAGCAACCCATTTTTGCTTTATTGAGCAAAATTGATGCTATTTTCATCTGCTGTCCCCCTGACAATGTTAAACTGCCTTAAAACACATCAGGACAACAATCACATAGCTATTCTGGGCAGATGGAGAGAATTAACCTCTGTATGGAAGCCAATAATTTTTTGCTTTTCAAGTCAATTGCTTTTATCAGAGACATATATATATATATATATTAAATATTGCCCATTCTGTGCATGGTGAATGACTCTCTTAAAAAAAAAAAAAAAAACAAACTGTAAAAAGAAGTAGGAAAACAATAGTAAACTTCTGTTTTGTGATTGGAAACAGCCTAAAATAGAGCTTCTCTTTAACTTTCTCACAGTGAGGAGAGATGATAATCTCCCTTGTGCTGCTGACTAGTTTAGGAGCCTCTCTAAGTCAAGAGAGGGGTGTGGATCCTGTGATACCTGTTCAGGAAGGAAGAGAAAGAGGAAAATGGATGGGAATAGAATAGCCATCTTGGAACATTGATTTCAAAGGAAACAGAATGCTAAAAGTCAGATCCTTATACTTGTGGCGTTATTTACTGATGGTGTCCTACTGGCATTGATGCAACTTCCAACAAAGGGATAAGAATCAAATTTAACCATAAGTGGGATTCCTGCATTTTTAAGAAAAGTCCACATGAAAGACATGGCTGAATTCTCCCTTGTTGAAGTTTTTTCTGGAGTTTTTTGTCTCTTCTTTAGCATCTTCTTTTCATGCAAACACATTCTGTTTAATTTTTCTGTTACTTCACAAACTCAAGCCCTGGCATTTTATACATCATAACCTCTGAGAACTTGAAATAAAACCTATACAGAGTCCAAAGTTCCATGATTGAAATCTACCCTCTCCTCCCCCCTCCCAAAAAACAAAAAAAACATGTATAAAATATCAAAACAAAGCCTGCAAACTGTTCTGAAGTCTGATTTCCCAGAAGAACCCCTAAGGGGAAATCACAGTACACAAGGGACTCCTCTCTGGATGCAATAAGTGAATCTTCCTTGAGATGTTCATTGGGCAGGGGTAGGCTCATCTCTTGGAGCTGCTGCTAATCATGGTGACACTGAGAGACAAGGGCTCTTTGAAGGTGGACTAGTCTAGAGGGATGTTTGTGGCACCCAGAGAAAGGACCCTAGGTGGGGAGTCCTAATCTGTGAATAAACTAGACAACTCTATTTAGAACCTTTTGCAGAATGGCTTGTTTGGGGAAATCTTTCTGTAGCAACAAATTCTAGAGATATAGAAAAATTAAAGCAAAGTAAAAAGCCCCAGAGTTTAGTGTCTGAGCACAGATACACCCAAGCAATATCTACTTCAATCCAATTATAAACAAGTTAGTATATAATTATTTGCCTGGCCAGTGATGTACAACCTTCATTATGTAAGAAATAAATGTTTAGAGCCCATCAGTAACCAAGTTCAGCATTAATTGGTTTATTGAGCAATTTCCTGCTGGTTAAATGTTGCCAGACATGAGATAACAGATGCAACTCTTTTCCTTGGTATTTCTTCTGACTGATAGTGTCATCAAATACCAACTTTTCTACAGTAATGACTCTTTTTCCTATAAATATAAAATAAAGTGCTAGGAAAAAAAGTCGTCCACCCTGTAGGAATTTGCTTTTTTTGCCTTATGAACCCAGAATAAGTCATGATAATAATTTGATTATACTTCTCAAACAATATTCAGATAGACTAATTATCTGCTCAGAAAATTCTAATGCTAAAAGAATTGGTGAGATTTGCAATAATTCAATCATTTTGTACAGCCTAAAGCTAAATGCCTCTTTGATGGCCAAAACTTTCTGGTGAATTTTAGTTGTATTAAAAAAATAAAGGAAGATGTTTTCAAACACCTGTCCTCATCGGTACTCAGGTTCTATCTCTTCTTCATGGGTTTTGATATTAAGTAACCTCTTTTTGCCATTTGTTGGTAGAACTATACTGAAGTATTATGTGAAAAGCTTTGTCTTATTGATGTACATTAAGAATATCGTCCTCAAAGGAGGCAGGTGAAGGATTTCTACTTTATAGAACCCAATTAGCAGATGATCAGGTGTCTACAAATTGACAATGAATTTGAAAATGTGACTTTGGCCATAGCTTTGGAGTTTGGCATTTAAACATCATGTGAGTCTCTTGTTACAATCTGAAAGAAAATTTGGTATTCAGCTCTAAGAAGCCTGACAAAACAAGAGAAAATTCCAGGCCACAACAGGTATCAGTATTCTATAACACTAAGCATCAAGTTAAAAGTAAACAATAGAAATAACTAATTTTAGTAATGTTTGCAAATTTAATCTAGTTGTCAATCATCTGGCAGACTTTAACCTTACTGTGAAATTATCACCACTTTTCTGCCATAATAATTTTTCCTAAGAAAGTTGCCTCAAACTGCTTAAATTAAGGCGGTGATGATTGAAAATGACTGTTTAGCATTCTAAGGAGATGTTTTCATTATGAGTGAGCTTTGCAAAAGACAGCAGTCCCCAGTTAAGCTTCTCTAAGATCTGCTCTCCCTGAGATCAGACATGTCACTGTAAACAGCACGTCCTCATAGCCTAATTGGTAAAGGCTTTCATACTTACTCAATTGTTCCTCAGAGCAAAGTAAAATTTATAACACCATATAAACTTATAATTAGCAGATTCTAAGGTTTTCTCCTGATTTAGTTTCCTGCTGATGCACAGTTGCCATGACGTAGATATGTGTTTTCTGCTTTTAAAGTTTTCTTGCTTTAAGTGTCTCAGTAATGCTGCATTGCATGAGACAAGTGTTGTCTCACTGGACTGTGGAGGCCACAGGTCCTAAAATGCTGTTAGTACAGAGGACATCAGTGTTCAGTCCGAAACCTGATGAAGCCTAGATTTTTAGCATGTATTTTTTAGGCAATTGTTGATTGTTTGAAATGTCAGTGACAAGTGAACTACTAAAGTAGGGGAAATTGCTCAGTAAACTACACAGAATAGGATGAAATCTGTGAGTCAGGCAGCAGACCAGCAGTGTATATTTATTAGTAAAACAATATTTGTAGCCCAAAAAGGGAATGCTTCATCTGGAGACTGTTTCCAAAAAGATGGGAAGTGCAGCAAATATACCCAAGATCGGCTGCTTGGTCAGAATAAAACACTTTCCTTTTCAGTGCCCTGGGCAGCCTGTTCCAAACCCTGACCACTCCTTCATAGCCTGTGACTGGTTTTAAAAAGCACTATTTCTTTTACATGTCTGAGAACCCTAAAATCCTTGGAAACACAGACATTTTTTTTTTCAAACTGTGTCAGGATGTCTAATATAATCTACCTGCAAGGCTTTCTTCACTTGTAAATTTGACCTATAATAGTTTCAGCACTATCCCTGAAAAGAGATAAAATGCCATGGAATTGCACGAACAATGTGCATAGATCAGGTATTCACTTGGGCACAGCAACTGCCATCTGTGGTTCCAGATAAAAACCCACAACTTTTTGTTCTTCTAATTTTCAGTAGCAACTGAATCTCCAGGGAGAGCAACACTACATTTACCCAATGCTCTGGGCACAGTGAGCATAGTGACTTCCCAAGAGGAATTTGCAATATACAGGAATGTGAGTGGTTCAAAGGCAATGGTGTCTTCTGTCATTGCACAGACAGTCACACCAATAGCAAGAGTCTTGCCTGAAATTTTATAAGATGTCTCTAGCACAGCCAGGATTTGCTTTATATTTATTTCAGTAACAGGTCACAATATTATCCAAACCTGCAACCTTTTAAGGGATGAATTAATATAGAGGCATCCAAATGAGAAATGAGTGAAACATGTTGATTCTGCAACTTCAGTTTAAGACTTTTCACTTCTTTCATTATTTTTTTTCTTTGTTTGTTTATTTTTTTCCCTACTGCATGAAGACCATCCTAAATATGGAGGAAAATATTACAGAAAGCATTCACTCTGTTTCAAGGCATAATGAAAAACATTGGTAATACTCTCATTTCTGAGACACAAAATGAATCTCAAAGCAATCAGGGGACAATAACAATTTTAAATTAAAATGTGCACAGTGTACAAATTGATTTTGCTAAAGGCAAGCAAACTGGCAAAAAGATCTCTACTGGCAAAGCAGGTTTGAATATTTAGATCAAGTTTATTTCTTGATGAAGATTCCTAGAAAAGCCAAGCAACCCTGACTTTTGTGTTTATACTATGGAATTTATTCTCCAATTTATTGCTTAGTCTGCATATCCTTAGATGAAGATGCAAAATCTTCATTTTATCCATTAAAATCCAGTATTTGTTACTTTTTTCTTCCGGTGAGTGTTTGAAATGGGGGGCTGAGGAGAGGAACCCTGGGAAGATAATACCTGATGTTTGTACACAGAGGTAGGTTAACTCACCTTCTGTTTCAGAAACAGCTTTTCAGTATTGACTACGACTATTGTATGAAAGAGATCAGCAGGTTTTTATGCCCAGTGAGGCCCTTGGACATTGCAACTAGAAGCTTAAACACCTTCTGCTCCTTCCACAGGAGGCTCTGGGCAAACAGAAAACACACCCACAGCAGGCACAGGTTCAGCCCAGTGTTCCTGACCGTCCACCTGGCAAAGAGTATCCATGTGAGCTCCCCTGATGGAGCTGAATTGTATTGTTGGCTGGGAGGAGCAGACATGGAGAGCTCCCACAGGGCAGCATCTGTGCCAAATGACAGTGGTTGAGCCCCTGTGCACCACTGGTAAATGTCCTGTTAGATACTGAAATGCTGAAGGACTCCACCACGTTGTGTTTAATTTCACAACTCTTTTAGAGTTCACTTTCCTTTCCCTCCTGTTGTGCTGTTATTTACTTTTCTTTTATCTCATGCATCTAATTAAAAGAGTGCTGAGAATAAAAAAGTTTTATCAGACTGTTTAGTTTTGATGTTGCTTTCTTTATCAACCCAAGAAATCGATATGGAGACTGGACTGAGATGCGTTAGAGGACTCGACTGTGAGAGATTAAACAATGGATAGAGAAATCTCTAAGTGCCATTCAGGTATACACTGTTTTGTGAGGGCATGGAATATTTAGTTAAAATAAATCCCTTTTTTTATTTTTTTTTTTTAGCACAGTGGTGCCAGGAGATAGGTCTTTGGGAAGAAAAAATCCCATACCTCATCCAGGAAATATTCTCTCTTTAAAAATGCAAACCATACCATGAGCTGAAGGCAAGCAAAAAGTATAAGTTCCAAATTTATTTTCCCCACACAACATGATTAAAATAAATACGTCAATGTATTGCTTTATTTTATGACTTTTTAAGTACATTTAAGCATGACCCCCCAAAAACCTTTATTGAAACTGTTTCTACAGGGACAGCTCTTTACCTGGATTGCTGCCTTCTAGTACTAGGAGCCTTTTACATTCAAAGCAATAGGTGGTGACAACAAAGCAAATGAGAGTGGCCATGTCTCCTGAGAAGATATGTTTGACAGCTGCAATTCTCCATGGCTACTGTTATCCATCAGTCCTTAAGTGAACTGAGCTGTGGAAGAAGAATGAGGAAAATGGAACGCTTCTATCTTAATTTAGCAGAGTTAAGACTTGCCTAGTTCAGAAGAAAAGCAGGAACTCACTAAACGGATACCTAGTGGGCATTTTAATAATGATAGTAGGGAAGATTATATATAGTTGTATGTTAATTTGGATGCTATGTTAAACAATGGAAAAATCCTCTAGGCAAGAAATGTTGTGGTATAAATCCTGTCGCTCCTTGGCATCTCTAAGTTTGTGGGTGTAGAAATGTTTTGATAGAAGATGGATATTTCTATTTTATATTAAAATTCATTGACTATATAGATAACAGAACCTTTATTTTAATAAGAAACATGGTTATAACAATTTTAATAAGAAACATGGTTATAACAACTTTAATTTTTAACCAGGAAGAATGACAATTTCACAGAAAATTACAATAAAATATATACATACATATTAATAGTTAGCAACTAAATTAGCCATAAGTCCCAGAGTTCTCAAAATACTAGACAATACCAAGCACCTAACTGTGGCTGTCACATATTTTGAAAGTCTTACACTGAAATCTTACTCTGACAACAGACATACTGATAAACAAACCACAATTCCTAAGGTCACTCTTCCACAGTTATCTTTTAAAGGCCTTTCTCTTCACCATTGTCCCTGCAGCTGTGAAGTCTCACACTCACTGTCAAGAAGATAACTGAGGTCTCATGGCTGCCTAGTGCCAAAGTGGAGCTCAGTACTTCTCTCTCTGCATTATCCTTTTTGATTTTGCTGCGAAGAAGAGTGTTTTGCTGTGAAATGCTGATTTTTCTTTGAAAAGGGGATGTTTCCAATGTTTCCTCTGCTGAAAACTACATTGTTTCCCCATGCTTGGCCCTTTGTTTCACACAACATATTACAGACATGAAAACCAGCTCTATGTACACTAGGGAAAGGCAGAGACATTTTATGAGCCCAGCTGGGAAGAAGCACCAATTAAGTGTCTTTTTTTTTTTTTTCTTTTTCTTTTGTGAAGCTGTTGTGAACAAAGAACCATCTAAGTCAGAAAGAACAGCACAGTGATAAAACCGTTCTGCATTACTTTTATATTGGCATATGTTTCATTTCAGCTCTTCTACATACAGCAAATGGACTTTGTCCAAAGTCCCTGGGTGTTTATGGAGTCTTCTGACCTCTGATCAGATGTCTTCTCTTAATGCATGCCCTTCCTCTTGTGTTTGCTTGTAATGGTTCACTGGATCAATTGATCTCAAATTTCTGTATCTCTGACACATTTATGTCCAACACATAAAACCTAAATCTGTGAAGAAGTTGAAATATCTATGTGCTCTGTCAATTTATTTGATATAACAGATTGATTTTTCTCCAGCTTTTCTCCTTCATCCTGCACTCCTTTATTTCTCCCTTTTGCTCTCAAAATTGTAAAAGTAAACTGATATCTCAGAAACTTATGGGAGACCTGGGGTTATATCCTCAACTGATGCAAATTATGATGTCTTATTGGAGTTTACATCAGCAGGGAACCTCATCTTTGGGTTTCTCACACAGTTCTTTTCTCTGTAAATGGATCACATATTTCAGAGCTAATCAATCTGAATCCCAGTGACAAAGAGAGGAAGTGACATGACACCTGCTGACGTTTTACCACCTTACATCTATGCACACTGTGTTCAGGACTATCAGATCCAAACTCTCTGTTAATTTACCCTGGTTGTAATGCTTTGCATTGTTTGCATGTAGGTAAAGAATAGCTTAAGGATAAAAGAAGCTGGTTCAGAAAATGAAGTTATTTAGATCTCTTCAAGCAGTCGGGATTAAGACTTAGTAGTAAAGAACTTTCCATCCCATAAAGAGAATGTATCTATCTCACATGTTGGAAATTAATAGGAAAAGCTTGCCCGTGTTTTATAGCAGCCACTTGAAAATGTACTTTTCAATTCATGGCTTTTTCTGTACAATGAGTGTTAATTGGTGTTTCCTAGGAATTGATGCAGCCTGGTAAAATTGCAACTGAAAGATGATTATACTAGCAGAAAAACAGCTAGTTGTGTTACATAAATGCTCTTCCTACTATTGTCAGAGCTGCAAATTATCCCTTAAAAGCTCTGTGAAGTTATAGCATACCATGAGGAGCAGAGCACAGTCCTAGCACTCTGCCAGGGGGTGAGTGGGATATAGTATTAATGTTCATTTTATCTCGTGTGGAGGTGCCTCCCTGGGAAGGGTTGTGGGCCCTTTTAGCAGAAATGGATCCCATTACAAAACCACCCGTCTCTGAGGATGTTTCTGCCACACTGATAAAGAAATGACGCTGCTGTTCCCCAGCTGATTTTGAGTTGTGATGCTGAATAAAAGGAAATGTAATATAGGCAGGGGCTAGAGAGAGATCCTCTCATGAGCAGACAAAGAATAAATAGAAATGTTTCCCTGTAGGACCCACAAAGCTCTGGTTTGAAATGCGTGTGTACCCCACAGTGTTCTCTGGGGTCATCATGTCTTTATGCTCCAACATTAAGACATTTTTATGAGAAAAGACAGACGAGAGATAAGCTGAAAGGTGCTTGGCACAGGGAGGTACAATAATGAGACTAAGCAGGATACTGATTTCACCCTGGGGTCATTGTATGTGCTGTTGTATACAACATAAACCCATCTTCTCCCAGATGGAACACTGAACTGATCATTAAACACTGATTTTAATTTTTTTAGTGGGACAGACAATCCCTAATCACTTTAGGCTTGGTACCACTGAGTATAGTAATAGCTCATCTGCCGTGGAGGCAGGTCTTGCCTTTGGCAAAAGTGATATAGGGAGTCCTGGGACCTGTTCCAGCAGTGGATAAATGCCATGGAACAGAAATCAGTGTAGAGCAAATGAGTTAGCACTGTTCTACCTTGCTGTGATCCCCCAACACATTTCTCTGGAAGGCTGCCCAGAGACCCTCGATTTTCAGGTTAGTTGCATTTTCCAGGCCATTTTCACCAAGGATAACTAGACACAATTTCCAGTGTGCTGGAGGAAGACCAGAGGTTGGTCTGGTGCAAGCTGACTTCCTTGGACTTCCCTTGTTATTTCCAGCAATGCATGCAGATCCTTGCTTTAGAACCCTCTTTACTGGGTGCCCACAAAAATTACTCCTACATTGTCCCCTAGGAAATCACAGGCTGACCTTCCTTCTTCATAAATCCCTGTCCTGTCCTCTGTCTTTTATGTATTCCACATCCATGCTCATCTTTCTGTTACCCAGGGTGAGAACATATTTTAAGGAGAAGGAAAAGTATGTGAATGTGAATCTCTCATGTTTTGGTGAAGTCTCTGAGGCAAAAGATGTAGTAGGTCTGTCCTACGTTCACATGGGACCTACTTTACAAACTTATTGTGAGAGCACTTTCCACTCTGAGCCCCAGAGATGGGAGCGCTGTATGGGCATAATGGGATGGGAAGCCTGAGGGGTTTAAATGTGGGGTGCATGTTTAATGTTTTAACAGGCATTTTCAAACAAATTTAGAACATATCTTTAGAATCTATTAGTGTAATGATCATACCACCTTGTGGGTTTCAGAAGTCCTCAGAATTCAGCAGCAGATACAGGGAGGGCTGGTGAACTGACATTTTTAAGTACAGAAAGTAGCAGTGAGACAAGTCCTGTCCAAGGCACCAATCTTCAAAATGGTTTTAGAAACAGAGATATTTTTAAATGGCTAGGAATTCAGATCCTGAAACACTACTGAGGACCAGCTGTCTTCTGTCATGCACTGCATGAAAAAGAAAGATGCCATGTCCTGCTATGCATGTGTGCATGATGTGTTGGGGAACAACCTGTGAAAAGCAGTTTTCCTTCAACTCTAGCTGTGCTCACAAACAGTAGAGGATGTTGAGGGCCTCAGGATACTGAACACAAGGATCAATGAGAGGTAAATGCATGAATATCTCTCTGCAGCATGAGCTTGATGTGTCTGTGCATTCATTTAATAGCAGCACTCCCCTGATTTCAATGGTGCAAGATCACACCCTTTACACCTATCTCCTTGAGAAGATGGAAAAGGACAGCCAGAGATACATTCAGGTGCAAAAGGGAATAAATGAGGGGGTTTAGAGTGAAAAGCATAAAAGAAATACTGAAAAGACATCATATTCCAGACCTGAACATATAGAATAACACTTCAAATTGCATCAAACAGTGCAGCAAGACTGTCTGGTAGCTCATTAGCCTAACTTGGTCTTGACTTTAGAGAGCTCTTTGCGTATGTCATTTAATGTAATATTGATTTTTCGTTATTTGTGAGCTTTTCTAAGATGAGCAAGCGTGATGGAAAAATGGAGATTTTCTGTTGACTGACACTAGCACTTCATTTTCCTCACACCACTGTGTGCAGAGCACAGAGCTGAATGGAAATGGAGCCAGCACTAAATCTGTGTCTTGCTCAAAAGCGTGATTGTGTCCCATGTGACCTTTCACATCTCCCTGGGGCTGTACAAATATCCCCATTTTCACTCTCCAAGCCACAGGAGGGAAGGATGGTTGGTCTGTGCACGCTTCAAAGGATGAGCAGAGTGGGTCGACATACAGACATCAAGATGCAATAAACTTGCAGAGTTTATTACTCAGGGGCAGAACTGGGTAAAAGGCACAGGGTTTCTGAGTGAGTATGAGATCCTGCTTTGCTCTGAGGATGTGTACTAGGACACGAAGGAGCAGATACTACAAGAAAAACAAAAGGGAGACTATCTTTAAAATCTGAGCTTGTCAAATGACATTGCTTGGACAGAGCAAGACTCAGAGCCGAGTGGCTGGAGGGGCAGGGATTCAGCTGCCAGTTACAGCCTCTCCTTGACCTGGGTATAGTTTTCATCTGCCTGGCTTTTTATGAAGTTTTGCTTACACCAGATCTAGGAGGTCGAATTCTTTTTACTCTTTGACATACCAATTCCTCCCACCTTCATGGTGGGAAAGATAATGCTGGCAGCTCAGATTTTATATTCTTATGGTAGGTGCACTAACCTCATGTTTATTAAACCTGATCATGGGGAAAAAATGCTACCAAAAAGGACATGATCCTACTGAAAATAAGGTGGCAGTCTTAGAAATGAGGTTTAGCAATCTTACCAGGCGTACAGGATCAAAGCCAACTGAGATGGTTATTGTGGAAAGATTTTCATGCATTCTTAATTTTACACATATGACCACACCCACTGCCAACAACACATGAACAGAAGTGTGATCCAGTTGCCAACAGAAACAGGATTCCATTCCAGTAGCCATTCCCTGATCTCTACCCAATTACCTCGCAGTCATGTGGGAAAGCACCTGCCATGTAGCTGTGTTCCTGGTGTCCCTACAGCCAACAAGGGTCCAAGGATGTGGGTGACCCCCTGCGAATATGTTGATTTTGCTGCTCAGGGACTCTGTTTTCTGAGACCTTCAATAGAATGTGCTGGGCCTGATGATTTTCTTTGAATTTCAGCACACAAAATGCCAGTATTATTTCTCTGTGTAACTGGAATCAGTTGTGTGTGGGTTTGTGCTCTTCTTTCCTTCTTTCCTTCTTTCCTTCTTTCCTTCTTTCCTTCCTTCTTTCCTTCTTTCCTTCTTTCCTTCTTTCCTTCCTTCCTTCCTTCCTTCCTTCCTTCCTTCCTTCCTTCCTTCCTTCCTTCCTTCCTTCCTTCCT
>JAWWEE010000074.1:143882423-143900017 GCA_035221455.1 Xenops minutus | reverse complement strand
CCTTCCGTCCGTCCTTCCTTCCTTCCTTCCTTCCTTCCTTCCTTCCTTCCTTCCTTCCTTCCTTCCTTTCTTTCATTAAGAATGTGAAATAAAAAAAGGGGGATTTAGGGTCATATGAAAGTAGCTTACATATTCTGCATAAAGACAGATGTAAAGTCATTACTTTTTCTGAGGAATTGGGATGGATAGAAATTGGATGGCTTTTAATTTTGTTTTTCAGTACTTCCTTCAGTGTTAAGTTAATTAACTGGAAGGTGGCCAGATATCTTGGAGTCTTTACAATATTTGTGGTGTTTTGCATAAAGAGAGACAAGCCCACTACTTGCTGAAATAATTAGATTAGCCTGAATGATTTAAAGTCCTTGGAGGAGGAGAAGGAGTTGCATAAGCTTTGTATATATAATGCTGAAACTCTTCTTGATTTCTTACAGAGCCTTACTGAGGCCCCAGAAAACCAGACCTTGCTCTGGAAACTGCAGAGGGAGCTGCCACTGACTACCCAGAAGCAAGGCAGGTCCCAGCAGTGCGTAAAGCTTGGATCTCTGGATGCCCATTCATTGCAGATTCTCTTTTTGACCCACTCAGGTGCACAGACCAGCAGGGAAGACACCAGGAACAGCCCCAGTGCTGTGTCTGAGGTTTCGTTGCTGTTCAGGTCAAACCTGCTGTAGAGGAGGGCGCTCTCAGGTTGCAGCCTCCCTGGGACATGTCTTGCTCCTGGTCCAGATGAGCAAGGGAGGCTCAAGTCCAGCCTAACAGGAGGCTCAGACTCTGACTGTCAGACTGGCACATGGAGTAGGACTTTGGCACACGGTGCCTGCCTTTCTTGTGTAAGAGTAACCCCTCATGTGGTGGTTTCCTCTCAGAAGACATTGACCCTTCTCTGCAGATCCAGGATATGGGTATAAAGTTATGGCAAAGCTGACATAGAATATTAGATATGAGTGGGTATCCAACGGATCTGTTTATATAAACACAGCATTATCTAAGGCTTATTAATTCTTCTAGGAAGGAGCCCACCCATATCCACCTTAGTGAGCAAAATTCCAACTGATATCCCAGGCAATGACATTATTTTACCAGAGGGACCAATGATGAGGAGCAGTGACAGAATCTGTGCCTGTGACACTGTTGCCCCCTACGCAACAAGGAAATAATTGGGGAAAAGGGGGTTGCTGCATCTAAAAGGCCTTGGAAATAAGAATATGGAGGGGAAAATAACAAATAGACAAAAAAACCCACAAAATAAAGTACTGTCTCTCTGTTGAATATCAGTAACACAATGCCAGCAGGCTTCCTCTGAATACCATGCCATGTTCCATTAGCTAACACAAGGGTTCAAGGCTGCTGCAGTTCCTAATGAGTTAAACCTTAAGTTATGCTTTATTTTTTCATAATACACCAAGATCTGAATTTTCTGGGAGTGTCACCTTGTTAAAATTAGCAGATAATTGATGTGTAGAACAATACCTTGGTACCATAGTGATTTCCCAGAGACTCAAGCCTGATATGATGACCCAAGGAACTGGAATTTCATTCTTCTCTAAAGTCTTTTCAAACACATCTGAAATCAACAGGAAATCAGGCTGTGAGCAAAAATGTTGAGATGATCCATTTTTCTTTAGAATTTCATTTAAACTCTATTCCCAGTTGGAGTTTCATGTAACTGCTTGCAGCTGAACCTGGAATTCTCTCTGTCTTTTGTAGAACTACACTATCTTTCTCCAAGAACGAATTTTTCTTGCACTCTTCCATATGAAGCCCAAATTCAGTCTCTCAGTCTTTTCTGGGCATATCTTATGTTGTCCTCTCTGCCATTTTAATATGGATTTTTCTGCATATACTGATATGTCTTGTTTATAACCTTCAGGCATTGGGTTATTTTTCAAAATAATGCTGAAGTTATTAGAGTCACTAAAATTCTCATGGTGAGGACCAAGTATTTGATGCATACGAATCAGGCACTGTAGGAAGAGCAATACACATTAATTTGGTAGCTCCAAAGTGACCCGAAATCATATGGAAACATAACTTTTGCCAACTGCTTCTACACCAGTCAGTTGTCATACTCCCTATCAATTGAAAAATCACCTTCTGCTACTTCCATCATTTCATTATGAAGTCAAAATACAGTTTGCCCATACAGGAAGTTCACTGTAAGTTGATTCTCCCAGTGAATACATAAAATGTTTGATTGTAATGTCTACTGCATGCTTCTGGTAAAGCTACAATTGCCTTATTTAAATATTTTAATCTTCTTTTTCCTCACCCTGGAATGTTCTTGGACTCTAGAGCTTAAAAAAAACCCAAGAGACTTTCCCCCGAGCAATTGTTTGAGTTCCTACTCTGATTTTCTTGTTTCTGGATGTGTTTGTTCACAGGTTTGAAGAACAAGTTACTTGGACTATTTGGTCATTGTCAAAGGAAACCTTGGACACCAGGCAGCTGCCCTACATAGCCACGAGGTCACTACGCTGAAGTGTAATAACTTCACATTTGGAAAACTACAAATATGTAGTATTTCTGCCAAATTCATCAGCTTAGACAGAAGGGCTTTATTTAATAATGTTTTAAATTCTGTAAAACTATAACAGAAGTATTTGTACTTCTTTAAAATGTATGTTGTCATCATCCTGTCATTATTGTCACTCATACTTTCCATCCCTGTGATGTTTATATTTCACATTGATGTCACACACATACTCCACTGCCCTGTCTTATAGTACACTAAATTTCACTGAGGATTTTGAGAAGCTATACCTAAATGGCTTGTCTGGACTGGCTTGTTGTTCTTGACTTCATTTGCAATCACAGCATGTAATGAGATACCTTTTCTGCTAAAACAAAGCAAAACAAAACAAAATAAAAATCCCAAGCATCCCTGACCCCACCTCAAGCAACATCATTATTCTAGCATGAAGCAAAAATTATAAATTATTTGCTTTAGGATATGTAAAGGTGCATGACATAAAATAAGATTATTGGATATAGTCAGTGAAGTCATGCAGCAATGATTAAGAGAACTCAGACAAATAAAATTCCAAGTTATGGATGTCTTCTGCTATTTTCAGTTGATTTACGTGGTTTGAATTGTAAATTACAATGAAAACCAATTTGGAAAAAGAATATTAGACATATGATTCAGACATGGTTTTCCATTTAAGAAATATGACATTATAAAGTGTACTCAGTCAATTGGCCCAAGGTTGTTACTCACCAGGTAAACAACTGGAGAGAAGACAGACCCCAGCAAAGGGGAAAAAACATCAATCATAATCTTACTTCTTCCTGTGCTGAGTAGACTCAGTCCAGCTCCACCAGGTTGCTCAGCTGGACTCCTGTAATATCCTAAGGAGTACAGAATTCTCAGCTACTTCCATCATGGCCTATTTTTTCCTCTTCCTGTTTCTTCTTCTTTCCTTTCTTCATCTGGTTTATTAAATGTGATTTCTTTCAGGATAGGGTCAGCATCCACAGGCCACTTAAAGGTTAGGCTGATGCCTCTGCCATCAATGACAACAAAAGGGAAGGATTTGTTATGGCATTTAGCCTGACAAATGCACTTATACAGAGAGATGTGTATATTTATTAAAGATGAAGTAAGTGCACTGGCTGCTTTTCTTTCCCACAGTATTTTCTGTTTTGGAAGCACCCCAAGACATTTCAGGTCTTTCTGTGTTTGAGATAGTAATTGGGAGAACAATTGAAGAGAATTGAGCACATAGTGAAGAAAAAGCAGTAGGAGGCAAAGATTTCTTCAGATGAAAATATAACACGTTACAGAAATTGAGTGCTCTGCATTTAATAAGGCAAGCAAATAGACAAGAAGAAACCAAAGAAAAGGCACAATGGACACAAAAGGGGCTTATTATGACAAGAAAGCCAGAGCTATTAACTATCGGTCTGGTGATAAACTATTACAGTATTGCCAATGCTGTCTCTTGAAGAATGTATATTGTGTGATAAGAGATTTAGCCCCACACAGAGATAAAGAAAGTGCATGCAGTTATATTTCCAAAAGGACCAGAAGATAAGAAAAAATTGGGGTGGGGAGACAGGGGAATTGAATTATCATTTTGAAGTACCTAGCACAGGCAAAAATACATAAAAAGAACAAATGAACAAACCCTGGAGTAAAATAGACCAACAAATCGAGTTTAACTTTGGCAGATGTAAAGAGAAAGCAGACCTCACACTGGGTGTTGCTGATTTGATTTTAGTTGAAATTTAGTGCTCTGTTAATCAGATTTCACAAACACAAGGGGATTCCGCTGCCAGGAGGCCCCAAGAAATATTTACCAATCAGCTAGGAAGAAAAACATCCTCCTCAAAGACTGGGTGTCCACAGAGGGTCTGAAAACTTTCAAGAATCATCAGGAAAAAACCAGAATGAGACTGTCTAGTGGACGAGAATGATACCAGCTCAAGTATGTTCTCTTAAGTAGAATCACAAGCTAAGAACACTTTAAGGGAGAAGGCAAAGCAGTGTTTTCTAAATGTATTGTGCTTTATAGACAAGTATTTTCATGGGGCATCAATGCAGCTTTACAGACTTCATGAGCAGGCATTTTTAAGAGCATGTTCAAAGACAGCAAAAGGGATCCATTGCATGTAGGAGGGCTGTTGTTCTCTGCCTGGGGCAGTGGAAACATATCTTCTGCTCTGCAAGGGATGAAGGGCTCTGCATGATGGTCTCACATTGCTATTCTAGAAGAGTTTTGCCATGGAGGCTGCAATTTCTGGCACACCGTGTTCTAATCAAACTACATTTAAGCCTCTTATGTCTGACAGAGCACAGCACTCTCTAAGGTGTAATTTCCACTCTCCACCAGGAGGAAAATGGAAAGCACCCACACCCCAGGTAATTTTAAGGTTGTTGTTTGTATTTCCTCCCACAAAAGTAAGTAAAAAATGCAGTTATTATTGTTGCAGGAGGTCCTCCTGGGTGTCAGGAGGAGAGCTCCCAGGCTTCCTCCACCAGTGCCAGGAGGGATGACAGGTCCATCCTGGCCATAGAAGCAGGTCATTCACACACACCCAAAACTACAGTGGCTGGGTGCAGGGCTGCCTGGCAGGGACCCCTTGTGTGCCATCCCCATCTTCCAGATAACCAACTTGACACTTACAGCTTTCGCCCCCATAGTCCCAGGTTTGATACATCTGTATCCAGATCTTCTGATACTTCTGCTTTGGTTAACAGTCGTAATAAAAACTATGAGTCCACACACTGAGAGCCCAGCAAAACCTGGGTTACCTGGGGTATTTTCTACAGAAGAAAGACACCTGGAGCCTTGTACCTTTTATAGATCAGACTACACAGAGGCACAGGAGCAGCACGACACGACAGAGGTGTGATGGTTGTCATAAGAGAGTGTTTCCTGCTGACTGAGGACCCTCAGGCCCCTGTGGAGAGATGCAGGCAGTTTGACAGCTGTTGTTCCAGCCCAGTGTTGTGCTTCAGCATGTGAAAAAACACACAGTGTAGGTGTATCCTAACAGACTTTAGACACTAATCATGCCCCTCACAGCCTGTGCCTTGATCTTAACTGTCTATTGATTACTTTTACAATCAAAACATTCCTTTTTCTCCTTCTAGTTAAAGATACACAACTATCACAGGATAGAGCATATATTTTTTGTAATTCAGTTAAAAATTCTTTTTGCCCTCAGACCAAGTGTTTGCCCATTCAAGATCAAAAGAATTTATCTTATACACCTTATATCAACAAATTTAAGTGAATGGACTGTTGAGTGTGTAACAAGAAATCTCCACAACCTACCATATTTTAGTATTATTGCCATTAGTCTGCACTATCATCCCCAGCAGCCTGAAGCCTGTAATCCATCATTTTATTTGTATAGTTTCATAAAGCAACTAGTAAAGAAAACCTATACCTCAAACAAAGTTTTTTTATTTATTTAAATGAAATAAGTGACCTGTCTCTTCCTCTTGTCTCCTCTCTTGCTTTCTCATGAAAAAATTTATTATTTTCATAAGACCACAAGAAAGTTTTACCTCTTTTTACTTAGGAACATGTAATGAGAAAGAAGCAAAAGAAAAACCGTGTCTTCAAGGGCAAAGTCCAGCTTAGTCCAGAATGATCAAATCATACTCCTAAAGACATCAATTTACAGGATGCAATTAACATTACTCATATTTTATTGTGTGTATTTACATTTGTTTCCAGTGTAATAATTTTGCTTCCTGTGTTCAGGCGTTTGACAAAATACTTTGTAATGGTTTTATCTCTCCCTTTAACACCTAATACACATTCCTATTCCTATGTCATTTTTAGGCAGACTTTCAGCTGCTATGATCCTGCAGTTCTTTACATTCTTGTGCTTTCTCCCATTCTTGCTTTTCTTCTGTTTGCTGTCTGCCCTTCTTCCCTTCCTCTGCCTCTTTTGTGCCTCCATGAATCTAATTTGTAACTGACAGGGAAGGTCCAAGAAGGACAACTTGGTTCTGTCCCTTTTTCCTCAAGGTTGTGATGTCTCTTCCTACACCAGAGAGTTACAAACTTCTTTTCCTGGTGTCACCATGAGCAATAGTTGCAGACCTATCGGGATCTGCAGCACCTGGCTCTGTGCTGGGCTGTGCCCTCTCTGAAAGGCAATGCAGATGGAGAGACACGGTCTTTGTGCTTTGGAAAACCTGACTTTACCACTGTACATAGCCTGTGCCATAGGTACATTGAATTGTGCAGGAATAAACATGCTTTTTCAGGATTTTATAAATTGACTGCATTTCTAAACTGTTAAAAAAAATAGTTTGCTCAAGTTCCTTTTGCTTACTCTTAAGAAAAGGTTTTTTTAAAAAAACTAGAGAAAGCTGACATTTATTTTGACCCTGAGGCTTAAGACCTTGAGGAAGGAGAAGTTGTTTTTCTAAATGCAGAACTTATTCCTGAAGAAGCGAACAACACAGAACTTTGTCGAATTAACTTGACTGCACATCTTTCAGATGAAGAGGGAAAGAGAGGTTGCCTCTTAGGAATCAAGCAAATGAAACCATAGGTCAGTGAATTCACCTCTAGAGAAGTAACTTTGCATTGTGTTATATCTACTGCTTGGTGACCATCTGACCTTTCTTGAGACACTTTGTTTTCATATCCCTTATTTTTTTTTTTTGTCTGAGCTTAACAGCTTGTTATTGAATAAATCACCGGAGGCTAAAAAAAAGCTTCAGCTGCCAACTCAGAAACACATTAGATGTGCCTTCTTGGATATCCTATTTCCATCATATTCACCACAGATATAGGAATACACAGGTTGTCTGTGCCTAATCCATTTGAGGTAGCTCTCTTGCTTTGGATAATCACTTCCTGCAAGCAGAGTCACACGTTTGGGAATTCCTTACACTTTTCTCACCAAGTAACTGAGAAAAAAACACACAGATCTCTTATGAATTGTTTTTTAGCTCCTTAGGCACACTTTTTAAAATGACAGGGTTGAGGAGCATGAATAGGGGTTACTGTGCTTTCTACCTCTACTCTGCTGGTTTTAAATTGGAGGTCATATTTCAGGAAAGCAATTAAGCACATGTTTAACTTCCACTGTGTTTTATGTACCCTGACTGTCACCATAATACTTGTAAGATTAAGCACATGTTCAAGTGCAGGATTGCACCAGGGGACTTCGTAGCCAGTGTAATGTGAAATATTTGGACTCCTGCTGGTGTTCTGGATGGACAGGCTGAGTCGTTTACAAACAAACTCCTTCTTTATTGTTTGTCATTTCTGTGTATATATGTGTGTGCAACATGGTAAATATAAGTTTATTGTCATATAATCCTGAGCATCCAGATGCAATCTGTCAATTTGTGGAGACTGAGAAAGGCAATTCATGCTCCTTTACTGTCACAGTCTAAATGAGACAAATATAAAATCTATGATGATGAACAAAGAGGAGTCAAGGAAAGGGGTGATAAACCCCATAAAAATAGCTTAGGCCGTACTGCTGTCAGAATGAGCAACTGTGAATGAATAAAAGAAGGCATTTGAGTATTTCCTCTCTTTTTCTTAATTATATCGGCATGTTCATGTACTCATGCATCTTTTTGTGTATGTGTATTTTGTCCAAGGGGAAATTTTCATGGCAAATATATAGTTTAAATGATTTTGTGTAGGTTTTTTTTTCTATGACAGAACTATCATCACATTTTTCCACCTTTAAAAACCCATGTCTATCTAAGTTGCCAGATAAACTGAAATGCTTCCAATTTTCAGTAACAGAGAGAAGGAGTAAACAGGTGGCTGGGAGTGGAAGTGTAACACATAATTCCCCAAACCACTGCTAATTTTTTTAATGTAATAAAGCTGCTTTATTCCTGAATATTATTTGGAGAAAGGCTGTTTCCCAAACAGGAACACCATTTTTTAGCCAAGAGAAAGTTAGAGAGGAAAAGAATGTTTAGTGTAAAGCTGAAAAGAAGAGGTGGACAAAGAAGTGAGGAGGTGGAAGGACGGTTGAGAGAGGAGAATAGAGGTGTTTAAAATGATGATGCAACTCCAGTGCAAAGGACCAGCAAGAAAAGTGCCAGGAAGAAGATAGACAAAGAAAAAAGGAAGAGAAATGAGACGGAGTACAAGGGAGAGGAAAGAGTTGTACAGAATGGTTGAGGCATAATAGAGGAGCAAGGATCTATCTATCTATCTATCTATCTATCTATCTATCTATCTATCTATCTATCTATCTATTATCTATATATCTTTTCCTGTAGAAGTGGTACAGAGAATGGAGCAATGTACCAAAAGTACAGCAAGAGCAGTGGAAAAAGACAATATTGTAGCTGCCAAAACCTAGAAGGATGATGTAGCAGAGATGCGATATGACCATCATTAGGTCAAATTATTTTATCAGTTTTATGCCTAAAAAGAAGGCAGATTTTGAGGCTCAGTGTTTCAGCTCACAAGGAACAGGGAAACTCAGGATGGAGGCAAAGGGTCTCTCGCAGCAAGGTGAAGCAGGGATGGAGCAGGACCAGATACATCAAACAAGACACAGGTCTTGTACTGAATATGAGGCCACTCTACTGACTATTAAGCTCTTGATTAAATGTGGCCAACATAAACATTGTCCTCATTATTTTTTTTTTAAGACAGGGAACAGTGATTTTAATAATCATTTAATCTCATACCTCTTCAGCCCGTTCAGGTAAATTGCTGGTAGAATATCAGAAAAAGAGAGTGAATGTCTTTAAAATCTGATCTGGTCAGAGTCTGTGCTGTTAAGACAAGCCCTTTCATTTCAAAGAGGACATTTCAATCACCAAAGTATGCCTGAGAGCAAACATTTGGTATATCCAGATCTAGATTTTGCACCTCAGCTGTCATTCTGAAAGGAAGCGATCTGAATCACCATCATCATCACCAATGGGTGCAAACACTTCTGAATCATGGCAGGATTTTACACATAGTGCCACATGAAATTTTGGAGGTCCCATTTTCCTTGTAACCTGCAGGAGCAAAGCCTAAGATTTTTCTGAGACAAAGGGTTAAGGGAAGAGTCAAGGTTCTCAGATGTCAACCCACCATGATCCACTTGGCAATATTCTTCCAGATTCTTGAAAGTGCCAGAAGGGGGATAGCAAACTGAAAAGAATGGACTGAATGATTAAATTGAAACATGTTTCTCAAGACAAAATAGTAATAAATATCTCCAGTCTTATCTGACAAATGATAAGGAGTTTAGAGTTGTGAGAGCAACTACTAACACAGCTGCACCTCCAATCATGCCAAGTTGTACTGAACGTGCTGCAGCCCTGAAACCCACTGAACCAGGGCATGTCAGCCCTAATCCCTGGCCACTCGCAGAGCTGAGAGAAGGAATTGCTGCCTCACTGCCTCCTGCCCAGGGGCAAATTCTTTGTAGCTTTGTCCTCAGAAGACCATTGAGACCAATGCTCTCTCCCACTTCCTGCAGAGCATCTCTGCTGTCCACTGGCTTCTACCAGGCAGCTTCACAAAAAGAGGCTGGATTTAACTCTTTTCCAATTCAGAAGAAAGAATGAGACAATATCTGGTGGCAACAGACCCATGGGTGAAGACACGTAGCGACAGGATGTTTGTTTCCCTCTGAGGGACTTGTGGGATCATAAAGAAGCTTTGTGTGTGAAGAGACTGCTGCAGGAAGTAGGACCGTAAAAATAAATAAATAAATAAATAAATAAAAGGAAAGCCTACAATTAAAAACTGTATCTTGTCTTTGATACAATATTTCATACTCTGGCATATTAAGACTTCCAGCTGTCCTGAATTCCCCATAAGGTCCTGCCTCAGATGAGCCAGAAGTACTGAAAAAAAATAAATAAATCAGAAAGAGTAATCACTTCTGTTGCTACTGCCACAAGTTCTGGTGTGAGGGAGTTGAGGGGCTTATTAGAACCTGTAAACCTGCCAGGAAGCAGTTTTTCCCCTTTGGTATGAAAGTATAAAAGGAAGGAAGAGTCTGAATCACAAATGTGGATCAAAGAGATAGAGCCTGAAGTGTCTATCAAAAGTCATTAAATATTTGTCTTCTACAGAGAGCACAACAGTGAAATAATTGTTACACTAGGACATCAGGAGGAGCTGAGTGAAGGCTCATTCCTGTGGGAGGTCTGCAGGCTTTTCCACAGAAAGAGTGTGGTACCTTATAATGACTTTAATCAAACTGCTGATCTTTAAAGCACAGCGGAAATGGAAGCAAGGCTCTGCACCATGCACTTACTGTCAAGGCAAAGCATAGCTGTGAATTGGTGACAAACCTTTTTGAGAATGACTCACTAACCTTCCTGTTCCATTCCTAATTTTCCTGCCCCTAAATTTCCATTTCTGAGAGGTGAAAGCACTTGAAACTGATGTCTAGTGGTCCATGGTTACTTTCAGCTAATTTGAGGTTCTCTGCTATCAAAGGAGGGTCCCATCCTCATCTCCTTCTCTCCTTGGGTGTCACAGCAGTCAGACAAACCTGTGTTTTTCCAGTCCTTCTCAGTCAGCTTATTTAATTTTACCTCATTTGACCTTATTCATACAATGCTGATATGGGGAAGATTCAGGCATAAATCAGTAAGTAGGAGCTGTGTCCCCATGAACTATCACACAGCAAGTTAAAGTCATAACTTTTGAACCTGAGCCATAGGTGGCACATTTAGCCTCTCTGGGTGACATGGCTTTGCTTTGTGTCTGCCATTCATGAGCAGTGTTGTAGGAGTGAGGAATGTTGGAAAGCAAGATATATAAATATCATATTAAAATACAAATACAGGTGTCCTCTGCAGTATTACACACAATGGTCTGGATCATGAAGGCTCTCCTTCAGTCTGGTGGGTATGGGGGGAAAAATGGGATAACCGGAGAAGTTTTGAAGGAAACAGATGCTTCCACACTGTCCTGGATTTTCTGAAGAGAACAGCTGAGTTGTTTCTTCCCTCCAGCTCTCCCTGGGCATGCACTGCTCCTTACTGAAATTGCCAGCCAGCAACTCAGTAGGCAGTTGCTTGTGCAGAGAGGAGCATCTTGTCACAGCCTGATATTTGAGGTCCTTCCCTGTGATTGGATTTTTTTTTTTAGAAATAAGTCAAGATGAAGAAAAATGCTCGAAGTGCAAATATTTCTGATTATCCCAGACTCTGCTTTATCACATCAATTTTGTGTCATTTTCTTAGCTGAATGATCTCTTTCAAATAGCATCAGACCTGGGTATAATAAGAAAATACAGCAAAATAGCTCCTTTCCTCTGCCTTCAGAGAGTCTGCTGGCCTAAGATATTCAGTCTCCCGAAGAAGGTCTTAGAATGGTAATTTTGAAAATGCACATCTGGCTATCTTTAGATAAGGGTAATGCATATAAAAGCTTCATAATTATGTACTTTCCTCAACCTAGGTGTCAGGATGTGTGAAGGTAATAACATTACACAAAAAAAATGCATGAAGACCTACAAACACCATCAAATAGATTATAAATTTATACTAACAGTGCCATGTGCTCCTATTCTTGCTTCCAAGCACTCACTAACTGCACAACCAACAAATTTACTAGTTACAGTGAGAGAATGAGGGTCTGATTCACTCCTTACTTTTGAGTAAGGTTTGCTGAAATCAGTCAACTCTGGCATAAATGACAGGTGAGTCAGTCCTGCAAGGTTAGAGCCATACAATTTCCTTCAGGCAAAGTGTTGTTCTAAATAAGACATATGTCTTTATGGCATATATATGTGCCCACAGCTACACTGGAGCAGTCTCTGTTTCAGAGGGTTTCATCAGCATCATCTCAGACACAGAGATGCCTATAAAAGGTGCTCTATACAAGATGCTCAGATTATGCCCACAGAACTCCAGAGCTCAAGTGCAGACTCATGTTTGACACCATCACCATCTCATGCTGAAATGAAAACATAGGCTGAGCTCCTGAATACCTTGGGGCAGCAAAACTTGGGCCTAGCACTTGATCTTTGAATGCATAATTTTCTAAGCAGATCCTGAATGTCTCACGATGGGGAATGAAGAGGCAAATAGCCAGCAAGGTGATGGAAATGGCAAAGTACCTTGGACTTCTCATGTGTGAGCTAATTCTTAAGGAGTGTCTTTATCCTGTATTACCAATATAACCTCAGTGCTACTCGTCATGGACCAGGCTATACATCCCATTTCTGAGTGCTGTGTTGCCAGAAATAGGCAATTACAAATCTGGGAATTTTGTAAAGAGCCACATTCATTTAGAAGTTATAAAGAGTGTTTTAAAAACTATATGAAACTAACAAAAGACCTGCAAATATTTTACCTCGCTTAAGAAATAATTAAAGGGAAGTGTGATATTTTACAGTAAATTTTAGAGAATAAAAAGCATTTTACCCCTCTCAGGTTTTGCATTAATTTTCATCTACACAGCTTCTTCATAACACCTGTGTCCCAAACAGCACAAGGGAAACAATTAAGTATTTTCCCTGACAAAACAAGAGGTGAATCTAACCCAAGGAGACTGCTTTTGGTCTCTTCCACTTGCTTACAACTGAAAGCAAGAAGAAGATGCAGAACCTTTTGTTGTCAGGTCTGGTCCCAGGAAGCAGAGGGAGGAGGACAGTTTTGGAAAAACATTTGCCTTTGAGATGCTGTAGCTGGGGGATGTGTGCACAGCACTGGGATCTTGCAGGACTGTATCCCTCTCTCCCAGGAACTTTGGAGTTCCCTCCATCTGTGGCAGGCAAGAGTGTACTAAACTGGTTTGAGTTCAGTTTTTTAATTTTAGATGATCCAGCTCTGTCATCCTCTGACTGTTCCAGTGATAAGCAACAAGGGGAATAACATCTTGTATTCAATTTAGGTAGGGGATATTAGTGTTCACTGGCAAACTCTTCCTGGCTAACTGAGTGGATACTCCAGAGCTGGTTACAGGGTACTTCCTTGGAGAGTTCAGTAATTAAGCTGTGAATCCTGCAAAACAAAAAGCCTTAAATACCTGAGAAAATTGACTTGGGTTCAGCTGCCAAAAATTATAAAAAGGATAACACTGTGCAAGTTCTCACTGTCATCACATAACACTAAACCTAAGAGGTTTGGCGTTATCTGCTTTAGAATGTTCAACACAAGGCTCGTTCAAAGCCAGGTTGGATGGGGCTCTGAGCAACCTGGTCTAGCTAAAGGTGTCTCTGCCGATGGCATGGGAGATGGAACTAAGTGATCTTCAAGGTCACCTTCCAACCCAAACTATTCTGTGTTTCTACAAAGACATCACCAAGGCCTGGCAGACATAAATACAGGACCAATGTGAGACCTGCACCCTTCCCAGGAGTGTGTGGAGGCCACATGGGGTCGAGCTTCTCAGATGTCTGTATGTGGCCAAATGAAGAGAGTCCTCAGCCCACTCAAGCAGCAGTGCCTGGTGAAATATTCAGGTGGTCAGCTGAGATATTAGGTGGTCACCTTCCTCAGGGTGAGCTGAGCTGCTCTCCTGCATCCACTGATTTAAACACCTAAGGCTTGTTTCTATTCTCTGTACACAGGCATACAGTGTTTGAGATGCCTTCTGGTATCCCACCTGGCCTTCAGCTGCAGTTTTGGAAAGGCAGGAATTTCCCATGTGTACTATGTAACTGAATGGATTATTAGGATACCAGGTTCATAGGTCACCAAATTGCTGGTTGCATTTTACTGCAATGCAGTGCATATACTGCTTAAAAGTGCACCAGCCTTTTCTGTAGGTGCTTTGGGAGTTCACACCTCTGAAAAGGGAATCCAGCCCCTTTGGAGAGGTTGTCTTAATGCACATGCTGCTCAGACACATACAGCTGTTGCCTCTGGATCCTTGTTGGAATGATTGTCATGAAAGAAAGAAGAAATGCCCAGGGCTAAAGTTGCTGATGGACATGACCTATGAATTTACTTCGAATGATTCTTGTCCTCAGATTTTGGGGTTACACTTACAAAATATCAGAGCAAGGGAGTACTAGATCATTCTCACTCAAGTAAGTTAAAAGCACAAACACTGAGAGTCAAAAGAAATAACAGAATGAAGGTTGTGACACAGAAAGAGCTTAAAATGGTGTATGTTAGTAAACTCTCTATACCAAGATCCCTGGTTACTACAAGGTGGCACAGATCTATTAACTTCTGCACAATAGTCCCACTTAATGGGAAGACATGGCATTTAAAAATTCAGTGTATTTAGCCTTGGATGGGAAACTGTGAGGCTTTTCTCCCCCCACAGGGTCTAGACAGTAAAAGCATTACACATTTCAGCACTGCAGAATTATAGCATGCTGCACACACATACTAATTCACAGTATTTTATCAAGTGTAAAGCCATTTCAGTTGTCAATAGATCATAGAAAGAAAAAGAAGTGATCATGAGATAAAAAAACCCAAACCACAGCACAGAGGAAATTGATAAGAAATCTTTAAACTGTTTAGCAATCTTGCAGAGACACCAGATATTTGTTTCAAAATGGCCTTCATGTAGCAGAAGATGAATGTACCAAGACATGAAGATTTATTCCTGCTGCTTTGGGCAATATGTCCGAAATTGAAATACTCCAAAATGTCAGCTGCTGATGACAGAAAACAACCATGGCACTTACAGCAAAACCATATTGATTGTTTCCTTTGTGACTTAACTAGATACATTAACTTCAGTCCACTAGGATCATGACTTTTGTATCTAATGAGCATAATTAATAATCTCTAGACTGGGAGTAATAGCCAAGCATTTTGTAGGCAAGTAACTTTTAAGTATATAATATCTACTGTTACTTTTGTCTCTGCCAATTGGTCTGTCTGACACTTAGGAGTGCTCAGTTTTCAGGCTGTCTCTCCCTGAAATCAATGAAGAAAGCCCCAGAGTGAGTCTTAACTTTTAAAAATTCATTGGCATTTTCTCAAGCAAACCACAAATACATTTCTCACTTTTTGTGGTTTAAATCTTTTAAGCCATAAGGCATTTTACTACAGGGTTTGCTGTATAAGAAGCTGCAAACTTGATTTTAAAACAGTTCAGATGAGAGTGAGTTGGGCCTGTTCAGGCTCAAGAAGAGATGACTGAGAGGAGACCTAATCAAATTTTATAAGTATCTGAATGGAGGTTGTCAAGAGGATGGAGCAGGCTCTGCTTGGTTGTGCCGAGCAATAGGATAAATGGTAACAGGCAGAACACAGGAAGATCTGCCTGGACATGAAGAAGAACTTCTTTATGGTGCAGGTGACCAAGTACTGGAATAGGCTGTCCAGAGAGGTTGTGGAGTCTCCCTCACTGCAGATATTCAAGAACCATCTAGACACAATCCTGTGGTCTGAGATGACCCTGCTTGAGCAGGGAGTTTGGACCAGATGACCCACTGTGGTCCCTTCCAACCATTCTGTGATTCTGTGAAAACAAAAATACTTCACCCAGACAACCTTTATTTTTACATATACGAAAAAACCAACTGTGTAATTTTTTGTTAGTTAAAACTGGCTTTTATAAGTTAGAATAAGCACTTTGCTTTAAGTGAGAAGTTTCACTGGTTTCATTTAAGTCCTTTTTTGCCTTCACTTTCCAAATGCCTTAAGACAAATAGAATACACATGGAGGTTGGAATTTTCAAGCAAAAATCAGTAAAATTTTGAGTTCATTAGCAATCAGTTGATAACGAAAATACTGATGGCACAAAACGTGCCGCTTCCAAAACATCATGAGTGGTGAGGGCTCAACAGTGGTAAGAAATTACTAAGGCTGACAACCTTCATAAAATGTCTGCCCTGTGCTTTGTGTTCTCCTCACCTACAGCAAATTCATGTCAAGGTGAGACAAGCTGTAGTTAACACACATTTTAAGCTGCCATGGTACTAAAAGAAGAGATGCTACCCTTCCTCTTTTCAGGGCTAATCACATGCAAACATTACCTGAGCTTAGAGAAGAGATAGACCTGAAAACTAATCAGTCTTCAGGACAGCAACAGCAACAACAACAATAATAATAATAATGTTGATAATTTGTTTTCCAACTGGATCACTTCCTTGATTTATTTTACCACACAGTTGTATAGATGTTTAAACCAGTAAAAAAAGGGAATGTGAGGACCAAACAGGATTGGGGACAGTGAGTTTCTTTCAGTGTCACTTGCTGTACTGCAGTAACAACCTAACTACAATGTAGTGAACATAATTTTACTCAACATACATGAAATGAAATGATCAGACTGTTGCTGTGGGATAAGAGTATACATAAAGGCAGCTTCTGCAGCTCTACTATTGCTTGGGAATTCCTTAAATTGAGCTAATTTAACAGTGGGTCTAAGCCTTGAGAAAAGAATTTGAAAAGAATCGGTCTTAATTATCACAATAATACCAAGTGTAAAGCACTTCACATTTTCATAGTGCTTTGCCTTCACTAACCAATTAATCAATTCAGTTCCTAATGGCGTACTGATATTATTAGTACTTTCAATGTCTTTTGCTTAAGGCTGGGAAAAAATTGCTACTAAATGTTCACTCAACTCATGGAAACCTTTCTGTAACCAAAAGTGTGAAAGTACCTGACCCGTCTGAATGTTAACTACCTCTTAGTGTGCTGCTGGCTTGCAAGACCGGCTGTGCTTTTCCCAGGGGAAGATGGCAAGGTACTCCAAAGGCCAATGACTGCAGAAATAAAGGCATTGCAAGCATGTGCAGAAATATGGTAAGTGCTAACATTTCCAGGAAACTAAGGGCTATGAAACAAAGACATATGAAGTGCATTTTTTGTTTTTCTGATTGCTTAATGTACATGGGGTTAGCACATGTGGAGATAGATGCATTAGGACAAGAGGCAAGTGCTGAAATACAGGGAAGAAGGAGGAAAGCCTAATGCTGTAATTATAAAATCTTCAGAGCAGAATAATTTTGAAGACCTGTGGCTTCTGGGGACAGAAACATTTCTCTGAGTGATAGGAGAAGATGTTACAGAAGGCACATAGTGGACTTCCTTGGAGTGAGAGAGTGCAGAAGAAATGGAAAATGGTCTAGTTCTTGCCTGATTTCATCCTTGAGATTAATTTAGAATTATATATATATATATATATATATATATATATATATACATAGCGGAAAAAATGTTGTGGGATCTATGCTAACATACTAAGGAATTAATTTTATTCAAATCAGA
>JAWWEE010000074.1:143856781-143882323 GCA_035221455.1 Xenops minutus | reverse complement strand
TATATATATATATATATTTATATATATATACATAGATATATATATATATATATATATATGTATATATATATACCTTGCGGAAAAAATGTTGTGGGATCTATGCTACCATACTAAGGAATTAATTTGATTTCAAATCAGAGGAAGGAATTATTCTTTGAGTTATTCTGCTGTGGAACAAGAAGAGCCTAGTAGGTCCATAAGGACAGGTTTAAACTGGTTAAACATGGATTTTTTCCTAGGTGGTGTCATGAATTGGGCCTTCTGGTGAGATTTAAGAAATGTTTTTTTTCCTTGTTTTACAACTGAATTATATTAGCAAACAGATTGTAATGCAAATGAGAACAAACCCTTTATCTGCAACGGTGTCAATATGTTACACTGAAAAATGAATTATGTTCTATATGAGCTTTTTTTATTCTCTAATATTTCATCCTATTCCTTCATTAGTGCAGTAATCACCTCCTCCATTAATCTCCCTTGTTTTTACTCGCATATAGAAATGGAAACATGCAGAGAGAAAATTTGTTGAGGTTTTTTTGGTTTAGTTTTCCTGCATATGTTTTTTATTGGTATCAAATATTACATGAGAGGAACTCAAAGACTCTTTGTTATGTTCTTCAAAAGTATTCTGTTTCTATGCTCTTTTGTATTGATGTGCCCCTTCCAAATACACTGCTATAGGGAAACTTCTCTTAGTCTGGTATGTGCAATGTGGTTAGACTAACTTTTCAGGGTAAAAAGGCTTTGTTGCTGAGAATTTTGACCTGAGACAGGACCATCAGCACAATCTTGATGTAAAATATCTCATTGAAGTGAGGCAGGGAAAAGGGGGAAAAGACTGCTCAATTCAGATTAATTTATTTACTTATTTTCTCCATGGTGACATTTTAATGTGTGTAAGACACGGAAAAGGGCATCTGTAAATGCACTGAAATTTCAAGCAGCCTGCACAATATAAGCTAGGCAAAAATTTAGCTGGAAAACTGAAGGAAGAGGCTTTCAGAACTGGGCCCAGACTAGATGTCTCACCCTCTTCTTCACATACACCAGTTTTGCACTGGAACAACTGCAGTGACTGTCCACCAACTTTAACAAAGTTACTCTTGATTTAATAGTTCTGGACATGAGAGGCAACTTGAGCTCTTCGGGTAAATTATGGATCAAAGCTTGTTGGAGATGGAATAAATCCACACGTTAAAGCCAAAAGCTTAACAATTACAGATTGCATGACACATAAGGAAATGAAACCATAACTCTGACTTGTCAGTTCCAAGAACAAAGGCCTTTATCTCCTGGATAAAAGGAGTTATCTTATAAGTATTCTTGGCAACTAGTCCCTTCTCATTACGGGTCAGTTATTGGAAGGTGGACACTCACACCTCCAGAGCTACTATTTTACAGCAATTAATTCAGCTAGGGATCAGTTTGAAAAAATAGCAAAGTTTCCTCAGCTGTCCACAAGAAACTTTCATATGAAAGAGAAGGATTGTGTGTGATGATGAAAGTCAGAAAACTCAAGAGAAAAAAATGACCTTGGAATACTACGTGAAAGCTTGTGCAAACAGATATTTCTGTGAGTTTTCAAGAGAATCCAGATAACACAAGGGCAGAACGTGTTTTTTATGCCACCATATCAATGTGCCTCAACTCTGAGGAGTGGCGGAGATGCTCCTGCAGCTGCCTGACCAGTTGTTGCCCTTGGTCTTACCTGAGGTACTCAGGAAATCATAGAATGTTTGGGGTTTGAGGGGACGTTAAAGATCATATAGTTATAAGCCCCCTGCTTTAGACAGGGACACTTTGCACTATCACAGAATCACAGAATAACAGAATCACAGATTGAGTCGGGTTAGAGGAGACCACACTGGACCCACATCTGGGCCAACCTCCCTGCTCCAGCAGGGTCATCCCAGAGCACAGGATTGTGCCCAGACAAATCTTGAACATCTGAAGTGAGGGAGACTCCACGACCTCTCTGGGGTCCCATCCAATCTGACCCTCTGTGGGCTTCCTTTGTGTGTTTGACTGTGTCCATGAGCGTCTTGTTTATCCTCACAGGCCTCCTGGTGTCTCTGCCCAACTACCTTTGTGTTGCAATGTGTTGTTCTTGAGTTGGATGAGATGATTCTTGAACATTAACCAGCTCTTCTGGGCCCTCTTCCCTTCAGGCACTCTACCAAACAGATCTCTGTGGAAGCCAAAGTCTGGTCCCCTGAGGTGCACATTCCCCAACAGCCTACCCTGCTGGTGAGAACAAGGACCAGCAAAGAACCTCTCATTGTTGGATCCTCTGCCACTTGGAGAAGGAAGTTGCCATCAATGCATTCCAAGAATCCCCTGGATTGCTTATGCCCTGCTGTGTTGTCCTTCTAACAGATACCAGGGTGCTTGAAGTTCCCCATGAGGCCAGGTCTCGTGAATGTGGGGCTGCTGCCGTATGTCTGGAGAGGGTCTCAGCCATTTAGTCTTCCTCATCAGGTGACCTGTAGCAGACCTCCACTATAATGTCACCTGTCCCTGCCCACCCTCCCGTCCTGATCCATGAGCTCTCAGTTAATTCCTCTTCTATCCCTACGATGGAGCTCCATGCCTTTGAGCTGGTCATTGATACAGACAGTGAAAACCACTCCTTGTCTCTCCTGTTTGTCCTTCCCAAAGAGCCTGTATTCTTCCACTCCGACACTCCAGTCATAGGAGCCACATCTCTGTGATGCCCATAAGATCACAGCCCTTCTGAGGTGCACACATCTTTTAACATCCCTTGTTTATTCCCTGTGCTGTCTGCATGTGATAGAGGCCTTTAAGTTGAGCCCCCGATGGTGCTGACTTACTGGCTAGAGTGCCTGGAATCCCTTTATACTGCTTTCCTTCTGACCTGCAATCCCTCTCCCTCTTACTGGCCCATGCATCCAACTTGTAGGAGTGAGATAGATTGAGATTCCTCTCCCCAAATATGCTTTAAATGACAAAACTACACAAGACTACAGTTCTTGGCATTATTCTTAAGAAAGGAGGCATCAATACCGAGCTATGATAGTCAATGCAATGAGACTTATGGGCTTAAAATCTATTGCTGATTCTCTGTTATATTTGGGAAATAATTTTTGTTTTCATTTATTAACATTTTATTTTTCAGGACAAAATATTTCATCAGACCCTATACAGTTGCTCTTTTCTAGTGAACGTGACTGCTTTGTCTTGTAGAAAAGATTAACAGTCAGAAAGATTAATTTCTTCTTTCCCAGAAAAACGCATTGTAATTAAGTTCTTAGCAAAACAGATGGATAGTTCTACCCACAAAATAGAGGTATTTATGCAAATATCACTGAACTAATTGATGCTCAGTTACATCAAAAAGAAACACATAAGATGCTTTCATGGTGTCAACATTTCTGACTGATTTACTACATTAATGGTTTCTTATAGTGAGCCATTATCCTAAGGGAGAACCAAACCTGTAACTCTCAGACCCAATTTATTTTCCTGATCAATGCAGTTGCATGAAAAGAAAATGCATTGCATTAGCCTAAAATGACACATCCATAGGAAAATGTAAATCAAGTTTACTTGGACTTTGTCTCATAAAGAAGTCACATTAAAAAAAAAAAAATCCAGTTTCTTAGGATCCTTGGTATTGCATAATTTTAGCATTAATATGCATTTAAAATTATTTACTCATAACGAATTGCCAGTCAGTTAATTTCTAGCCCCTGAGGAAAGAGCCAGACATGAACACCTCATTAATTTCTGTTAGTCAACACTAAAACTTTCAGAAGGTTTCCATACTTTAAGCCCTTCTTTATTAGAGACTTTTACCACACTACTTGTTCAAACCTCTCAAACTGTAGCACAGTTCACATTTTCTACAACCCCTAAAGCTAAAACCCTTAAAAGTAGCTGTAAAACTGAACGTTCATGTTTTGCAAAATGCTGATGTGACCTATATCAGTCTTCCTTTGATATGTGTAGTTACCCTGTGGGTATAGAAATCCTATCTATAAAAGCCTCAAAATATAAAGCAATATGGCGCTAATCCATAAATCTATAACTTGAAATTAACTCTCTTCCCTTAACTGCTCACCTTGTATCAAGAAATTCATGGCTCCAAGATATGTCTGATGATTCTATCCAGAGTTTGTGAAGTAGAGAGGGAAGACACCATCTGTGTCTGAAGGGTTGCTCATGTGCAGTTGTTAAATCTGAGCAGAACATAAACATCAGGCATCACTGACTTGAATAAATGCTGTGTTACAACAGGGTAGAAGAGGATCTTCAGAGGAAACTGATGCCTTTTCAGGTCTCTGTTAGTACTGAAGATGCAGGACAAAGAATATACCTGAAAAGGAGCTCAAAAGTCATGGGTTTACATTTGAAGGCAAATATGAGACAAAATGGAAAGTGTCAGGTTGACTCTAGATTGTGGGAGGCTTGTGGATTGTCAGCAAGTAAAAGAGAAAGGTATGACCCAAAGGTTCTGATTTGCTCAGGACACTTTTAAGTCCAGTAGGATGGCAAGAAGTATCCTGTCTAGGTGATTAAAACTTTTTATTTCTCTTTTCTCTTTCTTTTATTTGCCCAGGATAAAACTAGATGCCACAAATCTGAGTTCAGCCCAACACTACTCAGTGCACCTAACTCAGTTGTAAAGTTGGTAATTTTATCATGATTTTTTTGCTATTATTTTTATTGCTATTTTCATCTGGCACATTCACATGTAAAACAAAACACAGGATTATTTATTTTTTTCCTTTCCTGAGTTTGTTTCTCATATCTCTTAGAGATGCCATATTCCCTTTTTACTGTTGACAATATGTAAGAAAATTATAAACATGGCTTCTTTTACCTCCTGGGAAAGGTTAAGACTAAATAAAACTAATTCCTTTACTTCCAGCAGAATCATTGTAACTTCCATCATTACTGAAACAGATGGACAATTGCACCAAATAAATAATATATTAGTGTAAATATCACTGAGCTAATTGATGTTCATCTGAACCAAAAGAGGGAAAACAAGATACTTACATGTTGCTGACAGCTGTGAGAATAATTTACAGCATTAATGACTCTGCCATTGTCATGGGCCCAAATATTCTGTAATCTAATTTATTTACTTGATCAGTGAGATAAGTGCAAAGATGGGACACAGGGATTGTTGTATAGCAAATCATATACATATGGCAATAAAATGTAGACATACTCAAATACATTTTTTTTCTGAAAAGAAGCTAACATCAGGGTTTTAATTTTTCAACTGTTTTTAGTTCTTTAAGAGAAAACATATTTCTTTAAAGATTTTTTAGACATTTCCTCATCTGGAGAAAATGACAAGATTCTATTATCCATCCACAGAACCTGAGAAGTCGGTGAAATTTCCCAGAAGATTTACCTCATTACCACTAAGAATAGGACTTATTATTTTTGGTGAAAATATTTAGCAGTTTCACTGAATCCACAATCATGAGGACAAATTTCCTGCATGAATCTGAATAACAAGTATGTAACAACATAATTTTAGAGATAAAGCACAAAACCTAGATATTCTCCTTATTTGCTCTGATTTTATCTGTGGATAAACCCAGTATCTATGGGGGTGAGACAAGTATCCTTCAAATCAGTGTAAAAAAATAAATAATTCTTTCACTCTAAATCTGCAAAGTCTTAAATGCAACATCACCCAACACAGGAAACTGTCCAAGCTCACTAAATCAAAATTAAATAAGGTTGGTTCTAGGAATTGCCCTCACAATCAAGTAATGAATAAGAACGCTTCACGTATGATTTGCCCTATCACTTGATCCTAAAACTCTTTAAGAAGAGTACTTTTATTTTGAACATAAGGCAATTTTGCTGGGTTTTAACACATTAGGTTAAGGCTTAAAAAGACACATATATGAAATTTTAACACCTTAGAAAAAAAATCCATCCAGAAAATGTGTAGAGTGTTTTTCCTCCCTTAACTGCCTCCAGAAATCTAAATCTTTGGGTACTGTATAGCAGTTCAAGCTATAAACAGTTTACATATTTCAAATATACACTAACTACTACATTTTCTTCTACAGTCCAAATATCAAACCCCTTTTCCCCTCATTTTTCACAACGTGTTGGGTTTTGATGAAATTCAATGACAGAAACAAAGAACAGCCGGTGGATGCAGTGCTGGCTCAAGTAGTCTCTGATAGCTCTCTAACAGATAACACATCTTGCTACTCTGCACAGGCACATTCAGACAGATAATGTGCAATTCTAATTCAAAAAGTGTTTGAACATAATGTTTCTGTCTTGCTGCCTGCTCTTTCAACTTCTGTTTCTTAGCAGTGTTAATTCTATTATAGTCCATTGATTCTCACAAAATAAGTTTTTCTCAGGCTGTGTTAGAGAACTTGTTACTCATGAGACTTTTGGTTTTGTATTTTGTGTGGGTTTGTTGTGGTTTTTTTTTCCTCACACTGTTGTATCACTGAAAAATGCAGCAGAGGAAGAGTATAATATAATTGCTTCTTCACAGGTGTCATGGTTTAACCCCAGCCAGCAACCCAGTCTCACACAGCCAGTCACTCACTCCTCCACCAGCGGGACTGGAGAGGGAATTGGAACGGCAAAAGCTGGAAAACTCATGGGTTGAGATAAACACTGTTTAATAGGGAATGCAAAAGCCAAGCACCCAAGCAAAGCATAGCAAAGAATGAATTCACTGCTTCCCATGGGCAGGCAGGTGTTCTGCCACCTCAAGGAGATCAGGGCCCCATCACATGGAACAGGGACTGGGGAAGACAAACATTATCACTCTAAATGTCCCCACTGTCCTCCTTCTCCTCACTTTATATACTGAGCATGATGTCATACAGTCTGGAATATCCCTTCAGTCAGTTTGGATCACCTGTCCCAGCTGTGTCTCCTGCCAAGCTCCCATGAGCCCCTCAACTTCCTTGGCAAGGGGAGAAAAACAGAAAACAGAAAAGACCTTGGCTCTGTGTAATCCCTGCTCAGCAATAACAAAAAAATCCTAATGTTACCAATCCTGTGTCCAGCACAAATCCCAAGCACAGTCCCATACCAGCCACTGTGAAGAAATTTAACTCTACCCCAGCACAATAGGTGACTAGAACTCAGAATTTGTCAATGTCAGAATATAAAATGAAGACCTGAGGCAGAAAAATATTCCTATGATGCTGAAAACATTAGGACACGTTACTGCTGTTACTCACAAGACTAAAATAATTTTCTGTCTCAGAAAGAAACTGCAAGTTCTCTTCTTCTTGCATGCTTCAATGCATTTCCTTCAGTTCCCATAAAAGGAGAAAAAAAGTTAAAGTATTGAAGATTTCAAGATGTCAGAACATTGGGATATATTTAGATAAAAAAGAATCATCTCAGAGGATGGAGTCTGCAGGAGGAATAGAGAAAATAATCTCCTGGGTTGAGGGCTGGCAGGTTAGAGTTTTGAGAAGAAAATCACCTTAAAACAAAGAGCTTCAAAATTAGAAATCAAAGAAAGAGCTTTTTGTAAGACAGAAGGAAGAGGAAACCTGGGTGAAGGAGGATATAGTAGTGAAAAAGTGTAAATGGGTTGAAAAAAAGTGCAGTTGGGGGACTGACTGAAGAACCTGACAGGGAATGATCTGAAAGAAGAAAGGAGATACCAATATTGATATAAGCAATAATTACAAAGTGTCAGAGGAAGTGCGACAGCAGTGCCTAAGGTGGCAATGGAGAATCACAGAACCATAGAATGGTTGGGAAGGGACCTTACAGATCATCTTGTTCCAGACCCACTGTCATGGGCAAGGACACCTTCCAGTAGACCAAGTTCCTCAGAGCCCCATCCAGCCTGCCTTTGAACACCTCCAGGGATGGAACATCAACACCTTCTCTGTGTTACTCTGAAAGGAGTGAAGGAAATGAAAAGTGAATATACAAAGCCCACATAACAAAAGGTACAGATTTACTGGTGGTGTTGTATAAAAATATGTATGAAAAACTTAGGGTAGAAAAGGAGTCATAGCTGGACTGTGGCTATTGAAGCCTATAAGCTATCCTAGAAATGCACAAATTTAAACAAAATTATGTGAATATTAGTGAACACAGGCGTATGTCAAAGCAGCACCTCACCCACAAACTTTTATATTAATTTGGTGCCCTTTATCTTTCCCTCCTTTCCAGAAGCTTTGAGCAGAGGGGATGTAGCTGCTGAGGGAGCTTTGCAGAGAGATCATCTCCTGCTCTCTTTTTGATCAGCTCCATAGGTCCTGACTGTCAAAATGTGTGCAACTACTTTGTGATCCTGTGACCAAGGATGCTGCTGCACCCCTCACCAAGGGTCACATGATGCTGACATACTTGCTGCTTCTGCTGACAAGACCACCAAGTGACCCCACATTTATGCATTCCTTAACCTATCCGTGGGTGCCATTTATAATTTCAACACAACAGAGGGAGACAATTCCAGCCATCTGACACATAATGGCCTAGAAATTTAAAGACTTCCATATGGTACTGCAAGGCTTTCCTAACCAAGAGATTGAGCAGTCAATATTTTACTGTTAATAAAGAAGGAACCTTGCCATAGATATTTGATTCAAAATAAGTCTGGATAAATATTTTAAAATATCTACAGTCCTGCAGAGCTTCAGAGTTTTCTGCAATGTTACTGAAGAAAGAAATTCCCATGTAAATAGGAGAAGCTTCTCATTAGTAGTAATGACAAATATTGCTAATAATATTTTTATAAAGATATTTCTCTGTGCAATATCCACCATTAATTCTCCACTGCTTAGTTGTGCAACCAGAGGCCATTACAAAAGGCAATGGGCAGAAACTGATGCACAATAAGTTCCACCTGAATATGATGAAATACTTCTTTAGTGTGCAGGTGACCAAGCACGGAGACAGACTTTCCAGAGGGGGTGTTGAGTCTCCCTCACTGGACTTGTTCAAGAACCATCTGGACACAATCCTGTACAATGATCTCTAGGAAGACCTGAATAATCTCTAGAGGTTTCTTCCAACTCTGATAATATTGTGATTCTGTCACCCTGCTTGAGTAGGGAGACTGGACCAGAGGAACCACTGTGGTGCTTTCCAACCTGACCTGTTCTGTGATTCTGTGATTCTGTGATTCAGACTCACCTTTGATATATTGAAAAGATTATGCAGAAAAACTTCTAATGGAAACTAACTGTGGATCATGATCTGAGTGATCATATACTGAATATGCCATAGGGAAAGAATATATGTCATCAGGTGACGTACCTCTGTTAGAGTGAGGGAATTAATAATTCGACAGTCCAAGCCACTGATGAAACTTTGTCTGCAATATTGTTCAACATTCAGGTCAAAAAAGGAGAACTCAAATGAGAAGTGATGCAGGGAGCATCTCTGGGTCATTGGGAAATGCAAAAACTACCTGAACACAGGAGACTAATGAACTTGAGCATTTCAGAAACTAAGGCTGGGAGGAGATCTGACTGCTGAATACAAATGCACCAGGAGATAAGCACCAGGGAAGGAGATGAGCTATTTAAGCTAAAGGCCAGTGCTAATACTGTAACAAATGCTTACATAAATACTTTGTGAGGAAGATACTTTCACCATCAGAATGAAGTTCTGGGAAAAAGGTTCCTAAAGAGATAATAAACCAAAAACAATCTGTATTTTTAATCAGGTGTTTATTAATTTTGTTATGTTTGGAGTGTCCCCTCACCAGAGGTGAGAGACAGGCAACAACGAAGTACAGGACACTGGAATCCAACACAAACTCTTAGTCTGTGCCTTGTCCAGAAATGAGACAAAATTGTCATTCTTCTAGAAAAAAAAAATAAAACCCAAACCAAACCCACCCACCCACCCACACACACAAACCCAAACCACAAGAATCCCCCCCAAACCAAACCAAACCAAACCAAACCAAACCAAACCAAACCAGCAAACAAAAAACCAAACACACCCTCCTCCAAAAAACAAACAAACCAACAACCCAGATTCCAGCATCAAGAAGCTGTGATTTGTAAGAATCCCATTGACCTTACTTGTCCATCAGAGTTGGATACAAAACCTGGGTCTTACCAGTTCAAGGGTCTAAAGAGTCAAGGTAATTAATCTTCAGTGCCCAGTTTTAGTTGCTTTGATCAACTCTAACTCAGAAAGGTAAATACTATGTCATTCTAGAAATTACACACTCTTTTCTTGTCTTGAAGGTTTTTAATTTCTTTCCTGAAAATCACTGATAATCATCATCTTGAAAGGCTTACTTAGGAGGTGTTTTTAGGAATTTTGAGGAAAACCCTTCCTAAAGCTCTACTTTACTCTCATTCTGAATGGCAGCAAGGGGAAAGTGCTGAGCCATTTATATGCCTCCATGGCCTGGAAAATGAAGACTTTCTAAGAAATGTAGTAGATCAACTATAGATGCTAAAGGTGGTCCAGCATATGGCAGAAGAGAAAATGCAACAGTCGTTGCTGAAAGAAATGCAAAATTCCAAGAATGCAGGAAAGACCAAACTGTCTGTGGCAAATTTCTTCTGTAGAACATAAGGATATGGCTGCTTGTTTCATTTTAGGATGGGAAAAAGAGCAAGACAGCACATTTCATGTTCAAGGAAGGAAAAAAAATAAATTAACAGCAGTGTTTTCTAATTGCTAGAGACTAATAAATAAAACCAGACAGTATATTTTTCCAGACTTCAGCCCTTATTTTCTGTTAATTACAGGCGCATTCTGAGCTTTCATCTCATTGGATTTTTCACCACATACTGTCTTCGCAATTCATTTCCATGAATCTGATTATTTCCATTTTGTGCTTCAGATAATGAATCACATCTTTGTTTCAAGAGCTCCTCATCTCCTGAACCCCTTTGGGATCAAAAGCATGAAATTTGATACATTAGCAGTTCTATCCCATTACATTAATTAGGAATGAAGATCATGTTTTGACAAATTGCTTGAACTTTATGAAGCATTTATTGAAATCACTGCCTTTTAAATATATACAATTGCATAGCTTCTTAGACAAAAAAATAAACACAGGAAAAACAGAGAAAGCTAGAAATCTAACAGACATGACTGGTGCACACACAATTACTCTAAAATTATTGTCTCAAATCGTCTCTGTCTCATAGGCAAAAATGCCAATGGAAACACCAAATGCTTGTTTTTTCAACTTGAAAGAGCAGATATAATTTCCTGCGATTAGGAGGCAGGGTTTGTCATTGTCTTGATTAGGAGCAGTGTCAAATCCAGAGCAGAAGCTGACAAACACCACACTGGGAAGTAAGTTTTTGCTTAAGTTCCTTCTGGGAGATGTTTTATCAAAATTCTGTGGCTCTGTGAATGGAAAACAGGATGGCTCTGCTTCCTCTAAACCTTGAAAAGTTTCAGCTGTCTTTTCTGTATCAAAATATTACAGCACCTTGATTAAAAGGAGGAGTCTGCAAAAGGCCAAGGACACCATTGTGAGAGACAAGTTAACCCCCTCTCTCCCTGCCTTTGCTTCTGACTGTGTCAGTGCAGAGGTGCCTTGGTGCATGCTCAGGTGTGATATTATTGCCCTGGAGTTGGATATCCACAGGACAAATCCAGGTTCCTTCCCACTGCACACAGCACTGCTGTGCAGGACTTCAAAAGAGAACAGGATGGAGAGAAGGGAAGAGGAGCAGAGTGGGGGGAAGGAAGCTCGCCTTCTCTCCTCTCAGACAGCATCTGTTGGATCCAATAGTGTCAGAGCAACATCAGAAGAGGGAAAGTTTTGTGAAATTCTCACTGTCTACTTGCTCCAGCAACACGATCAAGACTGGATCACGTAATAATTCTATGATCCAGTGAAATCCATCCAGAAAATGCTCCAGCCCACAGAAGTGCAGCTCTCTGCATGTGTTTGGATGCAGTTGAAATTAATGAGCTTTGGTGGGTAGGAATAGTTTACGGATGGGCTTTAACTCAGAGGCAGGAATACAGGCTTCTCTGGGTTTATGAGATAACATATCCAACTATAAATGATCAGATATATACCATCAGTTTTCCCTGCTGAGAAAGGGTTTATGTGCTCTTGGCATTATTTCTAAAGAGAGAGAATAATACTTCCCTTTAGCCAAGGGATTTCTGAAAGCCTGTAAAGATTACTCATGCTCCCTACAGACTCAGGGCAGAGAAATTTGTCCAAAAGTCCTCTCTGAACTCTTTTGTTCTACAGCTTCTGGAGAGGCATGTTCTCGCTCTAAATACCTCAGAGAGGCAAAGCATAGGAGCCAAAGCAGACACAATGAAGTTTAAAAAAAACCATACTGAGTGCAAGTACAGGCCAATCCACTCAGCCGGCTTAGACAAGTTTTGGCAGAGCAGCTGAAGTCTTGAGTGCTCAACACCATGGAACACCAAAAAATATATCCCCTACCTCTGACTTCATATCATTGTCTTTATGACTTTTCCTCTACTGTCCTTTTGTTTCCATTCTTTCCTTTGGTACTTTTGTCTTCCTAGATAACAATGATAAGCATATTTATGCAGATCACTTAGCAGGCAAATATATTCCTTCATGTGCTCTAATGCATTTCCTGTCATGTTGTTCATTATTCCTTCAGACTTTAATAATGTTCTCAGCTTGATATGGTTAAGAATAATGAGGCATTTATTGCTATTCGAGAAGCTAATTAAAAGACTCAGTTTTATTTCTCTTAGGTGGGTTGATAGCTTAATTATAGATGTTACATTCACAAGAAAAGCTTTCTGTGTTGGGTGGCCCTACGTAACTACACCATGTCTCTCCTTCCATTTTCTCCATGACATTGTATATTACAGTTCCTTGAAAAAAGAACAATACAATGAAGTTTGAAAGAAAATGCTTCTGCTAAGTTATGATGAGCAATTACTATGTGAAATGTAAAGTGAACATTATTTGGAGCTGAAATGGAGTTTTCCATTGTATGTCTGAAAGGAAAATAGGGCCTGGCTATTGTCTCCACTTGTCACCTCCAACTTGGATCATAAGTAATGGTGCATGAATGATTCATGGCTGCATGCCCATTCCAGGCTTCGTTCTTCAAAGTGGAGATCTCTATGGAAAGCCAGACACATACGGTGCTTCATGGGGTTTTGCCTTTGTTACACTGTATGCTAGAAGTGATTTAGAGCTGCATTGTGATGCTTTCCCAACAGTTTTCCAGACTTATATTTGACATGTATTGTCTTCTTGTTATAGCTTGCTTTGTTAAATACCATAAATTGTGAAATAAAGAATGAATAAAGGAGCTCTCTGAGTCAGATCATCAGAATGTGGTGGAAACAGAACTAACTGTAAGTCCTCGACTCTATAAACTCTCCAGATCTGTAGACCTTCAAGGAAAGCAGAGGGAGCCCTTTAGACTAACTCACAGAACTCTGTTTCTGGGAGCAGAGACAGAACTGTGTGGAGTTCTCCAGTCAGGAGATGAGGGCTGTGGTACAGACAAAAACCTTGGGTGAGAACCAGCCTCTGCCAGGCACCCAGCAGGGATGTATGGGAATGACTGTCCCAAGGAACTCTGGAAGGGGTCTTGTCTCCTGCAGTAGAATCTGCCTAGACTTCTACCTGCAGTCCTGCAGCAGAGCAAACCCTGCCAAGTGGTTTCTTTGAGTGATGAAAGAGGAGAAAAGAGGTGGGTACCCTGTTATGTTACAGTTTTATATCACATAGGTTCAACTCTTGAGATGATCATAAAAGAATCACTATGTAAGGACCTTTATGCTTCCATTCTGTGGTAGAATAATGGAAAGAAGGAGGAGGGCAAAACCATTTCATCCTTGTATTTTCTCCTAGACTTGTCCATTCAAACAGCACAGCCTTTGTATCTGCTATGTGTGATAACACCCTTAATAAAGAAAGTCTGTATCAGGGACCAGTCACTTCTATTTATTTTAGACTACAGTCTTCATCTCAGGTATGAATTTTTCTCTTTGTCTTTACTCCTTATATTTCTTTTACTCTTTACTTCTTTTTCACAGATATTAAACTGCAATTTCTAAAGCTCATAACAAAATGGCAAGAAAAGAGTTAAAAACATATTTATAGTAATGCAATAACACTATAAGTTGTCTCCTTTCCTGAAAAATAGGTTTATCAGTTGTATGGATCTGTGATAATTTTAAGACAGTCAGGAAATTTTAGAGGAGAGAGCTGAAATGTTAGGCAAAGAGGAAGAAGATTTTGCAGTAATGTAGGCAAAAGGAAAGTTTTCATACCCTTAAAATGAAGTGAGATTAAGTATTAAAAGCCTGATGAGGGAAAGGAGTTCAGTGTACATGAACACAGGCCTCAGGGAAAGAGTAGGACTTGAAGGAGAGGTATTGAAATAAGGATATTTGGTGTGTTTGATTAGTATGTACCTTCCTGTGCTGGATTTATTTAGTAAATAACAATGATGATTTCAGACTACCAGTGACTGGTTTGGAGAAAAAGAGGTCAGGTCTTTGAATGAAACACAGTGATCTAAATTATCTAATGATGGGGAGTTTAAATACATAGACCACTTAATAACTTTAAACTACTGTGTATTAATAATTATTGTGATTCTAGATGATTTTTTCTCAGTGTGTCTGTCAGATTTGTTTGCAACCTGAAGTCATTATTTGACTAAAGAAAATATTAAGTAAACAAGGATACTTATTCCTTACTTGTAAAATCTACAGCTCAATTTCACGGGCATTTCCATAGCAACATACTTGCAATGCAGAATCCAGGATTACTCTTTAAATATGGTTGTTCAGTAAGACAGAGATTAAGTATTTGTCTCTCTCTCTGCTGGCAATCAAATATGAAAGATCTCTGTCATCATTTAATAAGTGGGACTGTCTAAATTTGAATGGCCAACATTTAAATGACAACTTGATGGCTATTTAACAAAACTTAGAATCATAGAATGGTTTGTGTTGGAAAGGACCTTAGGAATAATCTAGCTGTAAGCCCTCCACTACAGGCACACCACAACTTCCACTAGAGCAGGTTTCTCCAAGGCCCATTAACATGGCCTTGAACACTTCCAGGGATGGGACAGCCACAGCTTCTCTGGACAACCTGTTCCGGTGTCTCACCATGCTCATTGTAAAGAATTTCTTCCCAATATCCAATCTAAACCTACCCTTTTCAGTTAAAAGTCATTGCCCCTTGTTCTATCACTTTATGCCCTTGGAAAAAATCCTTCTCCATCTCTCTTGGAGCCCCTTCAGGTATTTAAAGGCCACAGTAAATTCTACCCTGAGGCTTCTCTTCTGAAAGCTGAACAATCCCATCTGTCTCAGCCTTTTCTTATAGGAAAGGTGCTCCATTCCTTGCTGAAAGATTCATAAGGACTCTGCTCAGGGACCATCATGGCTTCTAAGGTTTAGACTGTGATAATTAATGAAACAACATTTCCTAATTATATCTAGGGAGGGAATGTCATTAATAATTGTGAATGTGTATGCAGGAACTGAAGGCACAGAAGCTCCTTGAAGAAAGCTTGAAAATCCCAATTAGAACTTAGAAGAGCAGTTTGGGACACATTTTAACAGATGTGAAATATAACAATACTTCCTGTTAAAGGCTGATCTATGAAGGAGCAAAATGCAATTGCATGATCCTATTCTTTGATCTTTCAGACTTTGAAAGGGGCCATCCACTTCAAGGAAGACTCATTAGGATCTGAAACCTTCATGTCCTTATGTATGCTATGCCTTTGCTATTGTAAAGACACAGATAAAGATGATCCACTCCCTGAAAAGACTCCTCAGGAAAAGAAGGAGTAATTCCTCCTGCTTAATGTAGTGTTTAAGTGTTGAGCTTTGCATAGTGAATAAAATAAAGCTTATCTGTTTATTTCTCCTCAAAGTGAGATTTCTCCTTTCAGCCAAGAACTGAATTTGAACCTCCTTGGTTTCATGGATACCAGATCTCTGGTGTAAGGCTGAGATACATGATGATCCAGTGCAATTGAATCAGTTCAACCTGTCAGCCCAAGGACTCTGCTGTCCCCTAACAACCTGATAGCATCACAGAGCACACAGCACTGCCTGCCCACTTTTTGAATATGAGGTAGCCTTGAAGAAAACAAGGAAACTGCCTGGGTACTGCTGCTGAATGGTGTTAGTGACACTGTGTGCCGGGATCTGCATTCTCTAAGGGCACCAGCAACTCCAGCTGACACTGTGCTTGCAGCCCAAGAATAGCCATATCTAAACATGCAGCATTTTTCTCTGGTGTCTGTCAGCACTGACAATTTTTCCCTCCTTCCCATTATATCCTGAGGAACAAAGATGGGGGAAGGTCTCCCCCATATCTGAGGGTTGTTGTCCACTTTTGCACGTAGAAGTTTAGTCACAGACAAATGCTCTGCCTGATTGTCTTTGTTATCCAAAGTTGTATGGAATTTTTCATGAACAAAGAAAAAGACTTAAATGGTGCTTGCCTACCACTGATACACCAGAGGATTTCACAAAGTTTCAGTGAGTGGGAGATAAAATTCAGGCTCTTCCTGAAACCCAACACCTGGCTAATACATATGGGAAGGTCCCTCACATGAGTCCTCTCAAAGTTATCAATGTATTTTAGGGTATGTTGTTCAACACCCACATGGAAATCTTAATTTCACTTTATGTTGCATCATATGCAGTTGTTTGAAAGTCGCAGTGAATGTTCTGGGAACTAATGTATTTTAATTGAAAAGCTATTGCTTCTTAATATATGTGACTTAGAAGATAGGGAATTTATCACAGTGTCTCCCAGGAATATTAATGGGAGAAGTCAGCAAGACTGTAATTTCCTCAAGATGAGTCTGTTTTGCCTGTGGTGTCCAGCCGGGGTCAACCCACCACAGCCAGCTTCCTAAACAGACAAGCCACAGCAGCTGAGGGAGAGTTCAGATGACAAGTGTAGTTAAGAAGAGTGGTTTTGTCTTACACTTTTATATCTAGTTCACGTACAGCAAATACATGTTTCAAAGAAAACCCAAAAGCTGTCTTTTCCAACAGGTTTCCTACCTTTAGTAATCTGGCCAGACAACTTCTTGTACCCCCAGGAACACACACTCTCATCTCTGTGCTAGGTCTTCTGGAGCAGGCAGGTCATGTCCGTTCTGTGTACTGGATGGAGGTAGTCCAACATCCCCTTTGCCTCAATGAGACTGAGCCTCCTACACTAATCACTAATCTGGCTTGCATATCCCATGCATCATGTGTGATTACACCAGTGTACTCAGAAAAGGGCACGGTCAGCACTGCCACTGAGCCCCTGCTTTGCACATCCTGCATGTTGCTTCATGATGCTACTGATAGGGGAGGAGTTTCAGCCACAGAGATTTGCATCAAGATCAAAAATGTGCTTGCTGGAACAACAGAAAGCACAAGAGCATTGATATCTCCTGATGGAGTCTGGTTTTGGTGGCCTCGTTCTTTACAAGTCTGAGTGACACGTCCTTGTAGAAAGCTTTGGGGGCTTTAGCAACAACTGAATGACAAATATCTCCCTGCATACTTGTCTACAGCAAATTAATAAATTAATAAATGTGACCTGCAAGCACATACGGTTTAGAGACATTTTGCAAAACATCAGAGAGTGAGGACAAAGTTCTTAGGAGTGTAGAGGGTAATTCTGAACTCCCTAAAAAGCACTGTGAGAGAGAGGAGGATTTCCAGGCTGTTAGCTGCTCTTCAAATAAGCGATTCTATTACAACTGTAAGCACCTAAGTCTATAACTTTTATTTACTTCAGGTGTTTCTTTTAGTCACTAAGTAATTCTTCATTAAATGGAAAAGTGTATTCTCTAGATAAATTCAGAACAGTAAATATAAGTCAAACGTACATTATCTCACTGTGGAAGTATAGGTAGTTTTGTGTGCTTAGATGCCAGCTTTTTGTTTTGAGCAGTTCAGAGCCTGGAGAAGATTAAGAGAAAAAGTCTCTTTAAAGCACAGGAGTTTATGTGTACTCCCAGGCCATAAACTTCCTCTTTAGAGGCAGATATGATTCAAGACTCTTGCTATCTTCTGGTGCCTGGCACAACCACTTCCCTGAGTCCTCACCATAGAGTCTTTGCAGTGGAAACACATGTTCTGTCTCAGTGTGTCACCATTCCCATGGGTGAGGAAGGTGGCTTTTCAGCAAGGGTAGCAGGGCAGACAGATACAGAGAACATACAACCAGACTATGAAAATACACTAGATTACTGCTTGTCCTTCCCTTATCCTTCCTGTCTTTGAGGCAAATGTGGCTTTTGCCATCTGCTTCTGTGTATCTGGACTAACTCTGAGCCTCATTATTTAGGATAGCAGAGCTAATATAATACAAATTGCCTCCTCCAGATCTCTTATTATGTTTCAAATTCCAAATGTTCTTCTCTAAACCTCAAAAAAGCTAGCACCACCTTGACTCAAATGTTATTGAAATCCTTATTTTTCATTTCCTTTACCTAACTCCATGTCCTCCAAATTTCAGATAACCACAATCCTACATAATCCTCAAACTCCTTATCTCATATATCCTACAAAACATGAAACCATCCTCATCTAGGATCCCACACTCATTTCCAGTTATTACAAAGAAATGCCTTGCTTTTGCTTCAATACTTCACCATCTTTTTTCACTGCTCCCAGAAACCTGTGTATCTCTTAGAGCCATCAAACCCCCTCTTTTTCTCTCTTTTTAAACACACCATACTAGGTGATGGGCAGATCATCTTCTCTGTGACAATTTTTAGTAATTTAATATTCTTTTCTCACTTTATCAGGTTCTCCAGCAATCAGAATTGGAGGGGTGAAGGGAAGACAGGGAAAAAGGAAGAAAGAAAAAATGAAATAATAAAAAAAAATATAGAATATTAATGCAGACATATAAAGCAGATATAAGTTATATTTCACTGGCTTTCCTCAGTTTTGAAAAATAGGTTTATATCATCATAAAAGTGTAATAAAATAGTTTTAGAGATAAATACAGAGAGCACAACAGTATGGGCAGGCTGGTCTCCACCTCACTAATCTATAGATTTTAGAAACCTCCCAAAAGACTTTTTCATGCTGCATCAATTATGAAGTCATTTTCTCATTTTATTTCTGCAAACACATTTATAATTACAAATGGCCTTTCAAGAACTGTTACAACTGAGAATCTTGCTTCTAATTGCTAACTAACAATTGTCAAATAAATGAGCATCAGAAATGTAGCAGCTTTATTTTTTTTTAATTGTGTTTACTTCTATACTTATTAATTTGAGAAAATAAGTAAATTGCAACAATTTGGAAAAAACATTGGGGCCTTAATGTGCTTAATTTGTTGAAGCTGATCCTGCCCTCAGAGGGCTAACAGTGTATGTATCATTTCAGGTGTGTATAGGACTTCTTTTCAGATTTAAGTAGTGCATATTCCTCTTCTAGGCACCTCACTGTGATCAGTGGTGATTTCCTTCTTGCTGAAGTAATTTGGTACTTAGATATTGAGGTAAATACTCTAATTTTCATAAATGACATTTTTTTAGAATACAGTCCCATTGCATGACTCCTTATTTTACTGGTTCTGCAAGTCAATATACTAATTACTGTCAGGGAAGGAAAGAAATTTATATCAGCAGGATCTCTTTCAGACTGATGCTAAAAATTGTAATTTCTATTTGATTCTTACTCACTGCCTTATCTACAATTAATGGCCAGAGTCCAGGGCATAACAGATGAAGGAAAACGGGTTTAAAATGAAGATCACAAATAGAAGGAGCTGCAGACAAATGAGAAGTATGAGTGTAAATATTTCTGGATTTGTTCCTTTGGTAAATTATAGGACATAGAATTTAGAACTGCAGGAAAGCTTCAGTTTAACTTCAGTGAGCATCTATAATTTATGTGCAACATCAATGTCACTTAAGATAGGAATAAGACAGTAGTTATTTTCTAATTATAATTGACAATAACAGTCTTATTAGATTGTAACTGGTATATAAACATTATGAGTTTAAAGTGTGTAAACAGAAACCCAATCGTTTATTTGAGTTGAACAAGAACTGTTTTGAAGCTGATCACATTAAACTGAAAGTGTGACTGATAAACCTAACCTCTGTTTCACTCATAATGTACAATATTAACTATGTATTAATTTAAGATAAATATATTACTTAATGTTACCTGTGGGGAAAAGACACGAAAATTTGCCAATCTAAATTTGTATAAAATCTGAGTCCTGATACATCAAGATCCATATTCTCAAATATTTCAGCTGCTTCAAAGGTATTTAGGAGCATAAGTCCCCTGTTAAGTCAAACAGTGGTGGCTGCATAAATTTTCTTGGCTATTGGACCTTTATAATAATTTCAGAAAAAACTTAGTTCCTTAGCTGCCCAGAGCACCATGGGATCTTTAAGTTTTAGTTACAGTGAGCAATAGAGCATGACAAATGAAGTGGGTCCATGCTGTCAAATCTTGAACTGGTTCACTGAGCATGCCCAGACAGATGTGCACAAATGCCACATGGAGGAAATCGAGTTCCCTGGTTTTATAATGTAAATGTTAAACCTGATTATTGCAGAGATTCTGCTGCTAGGGGAAAGCTTTGGGTGTTAAAGGAAGGTATGAAGGATTGGAGGTCTAAATAAGGCCAGGAAAATCAACAGATGCCTCACAAAGTCTTTGTAGATTCTGAGGTCTTCTGCAGGTTCATGATATATCACTTTGGATTGAGATTCTGGAAGTACTGTCATATGAACGAGATATTAAAACCCCCCTAACAAAATGTAGGTGAAAAGCTCAACATTTCTGGTCATTAAAGTGGCAAGGGACTTTTCTGAGTCTAGCCCACTCATACACAGTGTGACACTCTGTTCCCATCCAGTGAAAAAAGCACAAGTGCAATACAGAGCTCTGTGGGGTACAGGTGCGTTTTTTTAATTCACAGGTAATAATTTTCTAGTTCATGCATGTCTGGGTCAAAATACTTTGTTGCTGTCCTTCAGAAATCTATTTATTAAGTCATGTCAAGACAAGAACTATTTGATAAAATAGCAGCTCTGGACACACTATTGCCTCCTTCCTGGAAACCTCAGCTCACTTCTCCAGGCCCATGTTCTGCTTAGGGTTTGAGCTATATTGCTTGAGAGATGTTTTGATCCCAGAGCATCACTCTGTGGTTCACTGACATCTACACCCAAAACAATTTCACCACTGGTCCCCCTGAGAGGGCAGGACCATGACCCCACTACACACCCAGCTTTACCTTCCTTTGTCTAATAGTTCTTCACTGTTTTTCTTGGACTGTCAGCAGCCACTCCTGTTTGTCTTCCACAGAAACACCCTTTTCTTCAGTCAGGTACCACCTGAGGGTTTGTTTTGACATTACACCAGTTCAAGCCTGTTCCAGAGTGCCAGGACAGCTTCAACCACCCTAAGTATGGCTCAGCAGAAAACAAGTACCATGCCAGGAATTATCCGAAGTTAACAAGAAGGTGTGGCGAAAGGACAGCACAGAGCTCAAGATCTCCCCAAAGCAGACAACAAAATAAAAGACCGACGAATGGAAGAGGATTAGTAGCTAAGTGTTTCACCTCAGTGATGTACGGTAGGACTCCAGGATCTTGGAGGCTTTTCCTACCTTAATGATTTAGTGATTCTGTGATTCTGTGAGCAATGTGCAGGAAGAAATGCTTGGGTGCAAGCTGCTCTTTGTACAGCTTGATGATTCAGTCTGGACAGCGAGTTATTTGCTGTTTGTTGACCGAAGGAATTGCATGACAGATTGTGCTGCAGATGTTGTTGTCTAAGGGATTTTTTTCCCATCAGCTTCGCTTTTGGGGAAGAAAAATGAAATGGCAAACAACATTTATTGCTGGTAGTTACGAGAGTTATTCCTGGAAGAAAAAAGCGTTAGGAAGTTATGAGCTGGATAACAGGACTGCGTACACTTTTAATGCAGTGCTATTTTGTTTCATGGTGTAACAGATCTGCAAATGGGAATAAGAGCGTACTGTAGTCAGAAGCTTTAAAACACATTTAATTGGGAAATGTTGAAATTATATATTGGTTTTGTGACCTTTTCTCAAGGAAAACAGCTATTATTATTATTACTAACTTTTCCAAATGCAGAAAAATTTAGAGAATAAATAAAAATCATAGTAATGTCATAAATATGCAAAACACACACACTGGAATACAACTTTTTCACATTTTAATATACACAGACACACCTGTAAAAAACCCATATGTTTATTGGAATTTAAATCAAAACCACGCTGTATAAAGTAGATACAGATTTTCAGCAATGAAGGGCTTCATTCCACTCTCACCCAGGTCACTTACAGAGCTGCTGTTAACTTTGCTAGAAGTAGGCTCAGCCACTTTTCTTGAAGTTGGATCTGCAATTCCGAGAAAACAGAACAAAATCTATAATATTTTTGGATGAAAATATTAATGGCAGGTAACCCAGTGAAGAACAGGATCAACCAAATATAGAAAAAGAGTGAGTGGGAATTTCTCAGAGGTCCTTGAAATAAGAAACATGATGAAAACTGATTCCTTCCCCTCCTTGCCCCTCATCAGCAGATGTGCATAGCTAGCAGATCAAGCGAACTGATTCTTTCCCTCTCCTCCACTCTGGAGAAATCCCACCTGGAGTGCTGCACCCAGCTCTGGGGTCCCAAGGTATGGACTGTGGGAGCAGGTCCAGGGAAGGCCATGAAGATGATCAGTGGGCTGGAGCATCTCTGCCATGGAGACAGGCTGAGAGAGTTGGAGTTGCTGAGCCTGGAAAAAAAAAGGCTTTGGGGATACTTTAGAGCCCTTTCCAGTGCTTAAGGGGGCTACAAGAGAGCTGGAGAGGGCCTTTTCACAAGGGTGTGTAGTGATATGACAAGGCATTGCTGCTTTTAAACTCAAAGAGGGAAGGTTTATTAAGATATTTGGAAGATGTTCTTTCCTGTGAGGATTGTGAAGCACGACAACAGGCTGCCCAAAGGACTTGTGGATACCCAATCCCTGGAAGTGTTCAAGGCCAGGCTGAATGAGGCTTTGAGCAACCTGGTCTAGTGAAAAGTGTCCCTGCCTGTGTCAGAGAGGTTGGAACAAGATGATCTTTACTGTCCCTCAACCATTCTATGATTCTGTAATTCTACAATTCTCTATTATTGAAAGTGCATATGGTGTTTTCATAATTTAAAACAAAGTACTTAATGTGCTTTATAAAACTTTTCACAGAGTACATATCTCTGTGATTATTCTAAGTAGCTTGATAAATTATATGCCAGTTTCATATTTAAAACTGTTTGTCTTTGAGTAGTAATCACTCCTTGAGTCAAAACAGAGCACAACTGCAAATTACTAATACAAGAAAGTATCTAATAAAGCCTGAATTTCAGTACTAATAGATTTCCTCTAAATATCTTTGATTAAATTGAAACTTGAGATTTAATTACAGAAAACTATAACATGTTTCAAAGTTCTCATTCCTTTTAGAAATCATATTTTCAGTTTTCCAAGAAATTCATTGCAATAACCAAGGCAGACCATTCCATCAATGTTAAATTATTACAGCTTTCCCTACAATACAATTGGATCTTCACTTGTTTTACAAATTTCAAGTTTAATCCATAAATTGTCATATCCTTAGGTTAAGGAAGGGACATCATGGTTCATAGTACCCTAAAGATCCATTTGACATATATGACATATAGCCAAACAGTATGTTCTTGACTACAATGGTATGATTGGACTCCAGCCTTAGAGTCACTGCAGCCTGAGCAACAATCTTTCCTGAATTCATGAATGTCTCTTCTCCTGCCAGAGGAATAATAGACAATTTTTGCATACTAGTCAAGCCTGGAACTGGCTAATACTGGTTCTTTGTTAATCCAGCTCTATGCACATCTGGGCTGAGTCACAGCCTCTTTCTGCTGAAAGTTGTCTGTCTGTTGCATGTGTGGCACTAAAAAAAATACGATGTTTTCTGTCTTTTCCACTCAGTCTTAGAGAAAGTCTGCACCTGTATAGTTTGTCTCATCTGAGAGCATCAGAGAATATTTAACTAAAATATACCTCAGTGGTCTTAACTGTTTCTTTCCTCTTTATTACTAAGGTTCTGCTACCTCTTTCACATCACATCATCACCAAGCCTTTGCTCTGCATTTCCTCAGACATGATCCTGGGCAGCCTGTGCTATCTGACTCTGCCTGAACAGGGGTTTGGACTAGGTGATCTGAAGAAAGTCCATTCCAGCCTTGATGATTCTGTGACTCTTGACAAACAGAGTTAATAATGAAAACACTTCAGTTTCTCAGTGGTGTCCCATTCTACAAGTACACCATGATTCAGAGCTTCTCATGCTGGTATCTTCACTAGGTTTACACTGATGAACTTTTAACTTGCTTACTCTTGTCTCTGGTCACACTGGTGTGGTGGGCAGTGATATGCAATACAATAACCACAGTTCTACAACTGGTTTTGCAGGTCCCATGATACTGCTCTTCCCAACATCTCTGATTGTCACCAGCTGAAGCTCAGACTTGGCTACTTATTCAGAAACTGCGAATATATTTGTGGTATTATTTGCACTGGAGTGTTTGTCACAGAGTCCAGCTTGTGAAATAAAGGTTGCTACTGAGTTCAGCACAAGTCCTAGTAACAAGAATTTTTCTGATGTTTGACATTGTGCTGGAAATAAAGACACAGCCAAGCAACCAACTGTATGACTGAACCAAATACTTGATTTGAATATTCTAGGCTGAATTCCAGTCTCAGTAACACCTCAGAAAGCAACAATATAAATGTGGAGGACAAAATATGTTGGTTTGTGTATGGGAGAGACTTAATTGACTTCTTACAGCCACAGATGCAATTTTGCCAGCATGGGAAAAGACTTTGGACTATCTCATGAGCCTAGGTATTTTCTGATTATCTAGATGATCTGAATGGTGGTGATTGGAGAAAGACCTGAGCCTAAAGATTGATCCCCTACACAGAAAATACTGCAGTGTTTTACAGAAATGAAATAAGTGAAGAAAGTAGAATCAATATCTGGAGGCACAAGAGATACTTCAGATTTAGTAGCATTGATTAAAGCATGATTGTTCAATATCACACACAGGGGATGCATAACTTTTCAGAAAAAATAAAATATTCTATGTAATATGCAAGAAACAAGACAGGAAAACAAAACTATTAAAACAAATGCTAGGAATTAGACAGAACTTTCTATAACTGAAACATATAAAAGTACAGAAGAAGAAAATGAGAGTCATTAGAGCTTGTTTCTCAGAACAGCATACAAATTGCAGTACTAGTCACTATCATTAGGCTGGAAGTCTTGGTCTTGGATATGAAACACAGACACACTGTTACACATTGGTCCTGCTCATGAGTCTTAATAACTTCAGTAACGTGTGTTAATTTATCCTAAACACACCAAGAGTTAAAACCAGAGTGGTTTTAGCTCACAGTTGTCTCCTGTGCTCTTCTGACAAAGATTCACAGGCTCACAGCTGGCAACAGCTTTAGTATTGATTCATCATGGCTAGGCTTCGTGAACGAAGATTTACAAGGGCTCTACCCACGCTTGCTACAAGCACACTGGTGGCTAAA
>JAWWEE010000074.1:143782067-143856681 GCA_035221455.1 Xenops minutus | reverse complement strand
AGGCATGAACCACCGCCAGCACAGCTCACAACCTCATAAGGGCACGCAAGCTTCTCCCCCACGACAAGGGGGTGTCCATGGAGAAGAGTATTGATTAAGAAGTTACTTAACTACATGTTTTATAGAAAAAAAAAAATGCATGAAAAACCTTCCAACCCTGTTCTCTTTAATATTCTGGGCTACAGTCTGCAGCATTTCTTCAGTCAGTTCAGGAGGTGTTCAGGTCTCATCTGTCTTAGAAAGGATGGACAGGCTTGAAGGTATCCTTCTTAGATACATTATAGGAATCTATCATTTTTTGTTTCCTCTGTTAAGTGAACCTATGTGGTAAGATGAATCCCTGTCTCCTCCACGGATTTCTGCATGGTGCAGGCATTTCTTACAGATCTTTCCCTAAGAGGATGACTGTGTACTTCTAGGCCTTCAAGCCCCTGTGTACATCTGTCCTAGGACAAAACTTGTCCCTTGGGCGTGTGGTTGCACAACAGGGTCCAGAGCTCTGGAAGATATTTGAAATCTTGTGAAGAGTTATGGGTTCAAAATGTCCATTTCAGGCCTCTAACTGACACCAGTTTTTTGTAAGTGCTTCCTTTTTTCTATCAACTACACAAAATCATAGAATCGTAGGATTGTCAAGGTTGGAAGAGAACTTTAAGATCATCAAGTCCAACTCGCAACCAATACTACCACTGTAACCCCTGACCCTCTAAACCACATCACCCAGCACCAGTTCCAGATACCTCTTAAACAGCTCCAGGCATGGTGACTCCACCACCTCCCTGGGCAACCTTTTCCAACGCCCCCGACCAGCCTAATAGTGCTAAAAAATTTCTAGTATCTAATCTGAATCTCCCTTATCTCAGCTTAAGTTCATTTCATCTGGTCCTCTCACTGCAGTTATGCTGGAAGACACCATCCCTCACCTCACTACAACCTCCCTTCAGGCAGGTGTAGAGAGCGATAAGGTCTTGCCTGCACCTCCTCTTCTTGAGACTAAACAAGCCCAGCTCCCTCAGCTCTTCCTTATAAAAGTCCACAAAAGTTCTCTAGTCCTTTCATGAACCTTGTTGCTCTTTGCTGGACACACTCCAGCATCTCAATGTCCTTTTTAGGGAGGACAGCTCCACAGGGAGCTTTGTCATGCTACTATGCCCTCTGACCACAGACCACAAGGTCATGAAGCTGATGGGAGGAATAGCCACCTCCTTCACCTTACCAGCCTCCTTAATATGAGAACGAAGGGCAACTGTTGCAGAACAGAGCTACACAAGCAAAGAGCCTGACCAAGCAGTGTTGTGTTGTGGATGGGTAGGGGGAGTTTTCTTCCCTCTCTTTGTTCTTCTCTCTCTGACCCCTGTGTCATGGTTTAACCCCAGTCAGCAAGTAAGTACCACACAGATGCTTGCTCACTTCCCCCATGCAGATGGGAAGGGAAGGAGAACCAGGAAAAATGGTAAAACCTGTGGGTTGAGATAAGAACAGTTTAATAATAAAGATCAATTAAAATAGTAATAATAATTCTGCTACTAGTAATTACAATGAAAATGGAGATAACAAAAAGAGAGAAATAAAACTCACCACAAGTGATGCACAGTACAATTGGTTATCACCCAATGCCTATCCTATCCCTGAGCAGTGATCAGCCCCTCCCAACCAACTCCCCCTGGTTTACCCACTGAATTTAAAGGGATCCACAGAGGTCTTCAAAATCCAGCTCGTGACCCTGCACAGGACAGCCCCAAGAGTCAGGCCATGTGACTGAGAGTCACACACTGAGAGTGTTGTCCAACTGCTTCTTGAGCTCTGTCATGTTTGGTGCTGTGACCACTGCCCTGGGGAGCCTGTTCAGTGCCCAACTACCCTATGTGGGAAGAACCTTTTTCAGATATCCAACGTAAACCTTCCCTGGCACAACTTCAGACCATTCCTTTGTGTCCTGTTATTGGTCCCCACAGAGCAGAGATCAGTGCCTGCCCCTCCTATTCCCCTCCCAAGGAAGTTGTAACTGCAATGAGGTCTCCACTCAGTCTCCTCTTCTCCAGGCTGAACAGACCACGTACCCTCAGTCACTATTCATATGGCTTCCCCTCAAGGCCTTTCACCAGCTTGGTAGCCCTCCAGAAACTGAAAAGTCCTTATTCAAATACTAAATCCAAAACTCAGCACTGCACCCACTACTAGGAAGAAAATTAACTCTATCCCAGCCAAAATCAAGACATCTTGAAGTTACATCCATCTGTACAGCCTTTTTGTATAAGACAAAAAAACAAAGAGGAGTTACACTTTAAAAGTGATCTGCTGAAAATGTTTTACCAAATCTCATTTGCTGACAGTATTTTGTTACCTTATAAAAAATAAGCAATCTCAGGTAATGCTATCTTAATATTCTCCTGAATGTCATGTGTAGTATTGCAAAATCAAAGATGGACATTTCCTGGTATTTATATTTTAGAGTTTAGTGGTGAATCTGCCAGCTTTTTCTGAACTGTTTTTGCAAGAAAAAAATAACAATAGTTAACATTTATATAACACAGCACTGTTCATTCCTATAGTGCTTTCAGGTTATTACCTAATCAATCACCTTACTATTCTTGTCCAGCAAAGATGTATTTGACAAATTGTTTAAACTATAAGGAAATATGCACCCTTTAGATCTCTAATCAGCTCAGCTACACATAAAAAGTTTGGATAAACACCAAATGTGAAATTCTTTGCTTAAACCAGTGAGAGTTTTGGGATAGACATCTACAGTGTCAGGCCTTCACACCCAGGTCCTCTGTTCGCATGAGAAGAGCCAACAGGAGCTGCACTTCTTTAAGATTCCTGTTATTACAAACTATACCTATATAGCTAATTGAAATAGGACATATAGCCTGTGTAGCAGGATAAGAGGAGTCTTTAGGATGCAGGGAGCAAAATCTTGTCAGTGCTTCTGATTAGGATGGGTCTCTGAAATGTAACACTGCCAACGACAGCACTTGTTGAAGTGCAGCAAGACCACACTAGGCATTATGCTGAAAAGGAGGCAGTAACAACATCAAGTGTGTGGAACTATTTAATCTAGGGGGATGAAAGCAAGTTGGGATACAGACTTTCTCCATTTTTGGTTAAAAGCAAAGTTGGACCAAACAGTAGAATCATAGAATGGTTTATGTTGGAAAGGACATTAAAGATAATCTAGTTCCAACATCCCTCTCATGGGCAGGGACACCTTCCACTAGATTAGGTTGCTCGGAGCCCCATCTGACCTGGCCTTGAACACTTCCAAGGATGAGGTATCCTCAGCTTCTCTGGGCAACCTCTTCCTGTGCCCCACCACGTTCACAGTAAATGATTTCTTCCTGATAATAAGTGTAAGACCATTCCCCTTGTCCTATCACTACATGCCCTTGTAAAACAAGACCCTCTCAGGCTATCTTATAGCTCCTTTAGTCACTGGAAGGCTGCTAGAAGGTCTACCCAGAGTGTTCTCTTCTGAAGAGTGAGTCAAGTCCCAGGCTAAACATCCCTGAATTTTCCAATAAAAGGCGTGTTTGGAACCCATTAGACTAGTCAAATTTTCTTTTCTTTGCTTTTTTTTTTTTTTTTTTTACCAGACTTCTGCTAATGCTCCAGTCACCAGAAGTCTGAACTTACATGCCTGATTTTATTCACTGAAGAAGAACTACAATATAGGTTCTCAGGGAAATATGTTAGAGGATTTGGGTATAAAGGAGATATTTGGCATCTTTGCCTCTTCATATTCCTGGTAAAAATTTGCAATGACAGCTTCTGGTTGCAAAAAATTATAGTGGCTCTTAATGCAAGTTGCAGTAGGGAAATATCCAAATCACAGGCAAATGCCCTCTTTAGTTAAGTTGTGTATACCTGAGTTGCCAAAACTGGCTAAAAGCAGGAGAGTGGAAGACGACTCAGATCATGTTCCATGAGACCATGAGACAGTGATAACTTTCTTCCATTCTGATTTTCCATAAAGCATTTAGCTATCCTGCCAGAGAATTGTTAAGGAAAGTTGGTAGCTATTTAGTTGTTACAGAATCACAGAGTGGTTGATGTTGGAAGGAACCTCTGGGGGTCATTGATCCAACCACTCTACTCAAAGCTGGAGCCAGTTGCCCAGTACCCTGTCCATATTCTGTTGAAATATCTTCTAGGATGGAGACTCCACCTGACCTCTGGGCCAGTGCCAGTGGTCAATCACCCTGTTCTGTTGAAACAGCCTGTATTTGTTCCCACTGCCTCCTGTGCTGTCACTTGGCCCCACTGAAATGAGTTTATATCCTGAATGTGTCATGGCTATTATAGCCATGATGGGCCAAGGACATGGACAAAATAACTATTATAGGCAGTTATAATGTGTTTTATTAGATCAACTGGTATAGTTGCAATACAAGAGAAAACTTTTTGGCAAACAAATCTTCCCAATTGAAATAGATCTTCACAGGCAAATACAAAGTTGGCTGGCTGTTATTTACCCTGAGAGCACTGGAGCTTTTACTCTCTGTGGACTATCTTGGAGCCTGACTGAATAAAAGGAAAGTTACAAAGACTGATTTATATGTACAAATCTTGCACAGTCCTCCTTGAGCAGAAGCACAAAGGACTGCTGCAAATGCAGAGCAGAAAAATAAGGGTGGAAAAGTGCCAAGTGTTTCATCCTTATTTTTTCATATAGCTATTCCTCATAATGGAAAAGTTTGAAATATTTTCTTGTGCAGAGACAATGAGGCAAATGAACAGCCTTCAAATAAAACTCAATTTGTGAGCATCAGGTCTGCATATCTCTGCTTAAAAAAAGTCTTTTTGGTATTCAACTGAAAGGTATAAAATTAATGTTTTTAACTGAAATCTGTGAAATTATTCTTTCTGTTGTCTTTGTAAAATGGCAAAGTTTAGATTCTAGATTTCTTGGTCACATTAGAATTGATTCAGCACAATACCACTAATTTCAATTGAGTTATATTGAATTATATCAGTGTCACTGAAAGAATGATGTGCCCAAGGACTACAAGAGTATGTTAACATGAAAGGTGCAACTTGATTAGAAATAATCTTTTAGGAAGAGAAGAAGATAATTCAGATAAATTTGAGAAATTAAATTGTGTTTGGTTTAATAAGGGATTTAATTTTTCAATTGTTCTTAAAGGATGCATTTAGAAAAGGATCTTTATCATAACTTGCGCAAGATACATTGGGGTTTTTTTGTTTGCTTGCTCTATCAGTTCAACTAATGATCAAATTCTGCTATTATTGCCCTGAACACCATTGATTCAGTTGGCTTCAGTGAGGGTCTTGCTAAGAGAGGAATTTTGTGTCTGTAAATTCCTAATTCAGTACTGTTGAGAAGTGCTAGTGGGTATTGTTTGAAGGAGATAGGTTGTTTTTTGCCAAAGAGACAATAGCATCTTAATAGATAAAGAGACTTTCTTGTTCCAGGTCAGATTTTTCCCTAGGACAATTTGATCTGTGATGGACTAAAAAAAAATTAAAAGTAACCCAGTGATTAATTGCTAAATTAACAGGGTGTGCAAAAAGCTGATCAATTTTTTAAAAACCCCACAAATACTTGAAGATTTTTTTTTTCAATTTTACACTATTAATAATTTTACAAAAGGCTGTACTGTTATTCAAACTTTCCAATTCACTCTGAAAAATTAAATTTCACAGTTTACTGATACAGGATTCTGCTATAGATGACAAGCTTAAAAATTTTTATGCTTCCTCTTTTTCTTCGTTTCTTTAACATATCTCTGGGAGGTATTATAAACAATGTAAATAATTCTGGTCATATATTTTTTCTTAGTATTTGTAGACTTTGCATAATTGTTTGATAGACTTTATTTAGAAGTATATATGTACATTCTAGTTTATACTTTCTTTGTAATTATGATTTTTTTTTTGCAATGATCTAAACAATTTTATTTAGAAATGTGCCAACTTAATATAAGGATGTTTTCATCTATAAATGGGTAAAAATCATGGAATCAATATTTATTCATTCATTTGCCAGAAGTCCAATAAGAATGAAATATCTTCTTTGAAAACTTTCTATTTCTTTATCCAAATGTGAATGCCATCCCCAAAAATACAGATGTCTAAGAGAGATGGAAGTCTCTACAGTGGTTGAGAGGAAACAAAAAATGTCTAAGGCAAATTTTCCGTGTAAAATGGGATGGGAATAAAGTTACAGAGCACAGAGTAATGTAAGAGTCTAATACTGACAGCTGACATAGAGGCCATCTAGAAATTTCCACTGAGGAGGGATAAAAGTGCTCTGCTTTTCCTGTCGTGTGGCCTTGGCTGTAAGAATTTCCTACAGGTTAGATCTAGAAAAGTTTATTCAATCATTTCAGTCATTGATTTGACTTCTGGTACACCATGAGTCTTTTGGGGATCCATTCACCTGAAGTCTGAGGAAGATGCTTAGATAATGCAAGTGCTTAAGAAACTGCATCCCATACCTAGCTTTATAAGTAACTTAAAACTGCCTTTTCTATTTATTAAGGAAAATGGTAGGATTAATTTCTTCTAACATTAGCCACTGGTGTCTAGTCTAAGCAGAACATGGAGTGCTCTCTCCAGTCAGAGGAGAGAGAGGGGTTTCTACAGAAAATAGTTCATCTTTTATTAAGTACCACTGACTTAGGGACAGGAATAACCCACTCTCCCCATGTGCCTATGAGTCACCAGTGATGCAAATGACTGTCTTTAGTCGTGTAATCAATTGCAAATGTCCCATCCTGCGGTGACTTTTCCCACAAAGCCCCCATCTTCTTTACACAATGTATATGATGTGCAGAACCACAAACAGGCCGTGTTAAAACTTCTTTTGTGACTTTTCAGTAATTTTTTCAAGCACTCCAGGTCAGATAGTAATAGCAACACGTTCTCTTATAATTTCCTACTTCACCAATCTTTTCTCAGTTGCAAATTTAAGTGGCAAAATTAATTAGTTGATCCCCATGGTCACTATTCGCTTTCCTCTCCTCCCTGCCCTCTCCCCCCATAGATTAGCTCCTAGGACACCCAGAGAGCAAAATCCTGAATATTTTCCTTTTAAAATCTGGATTTTTAACTTTCTGTGCTCTGTGTTTAATACCTAATATTCCCCATTTCTGTTCTCATTAAACAAATTATTTTTGACAAAATACTATGTGACATTCATTCAAACGGTACAGACAAGTCTAGTCACACCAGTTACCTTTATGAATCATACCAATAATTTATAATAATTTATTTCTAAACAGGGAAAAAGAGAAGAGATTTGTTTGATCAAGCCTGTTTTACAAGAAGTGGTAGCAACTGAGATGAATACTACCATTAAAGACAGAGAAGGAAACAATATCACTGTTGATTACTTCTGGCATTATTTCAGCAGGGATTGACATCCGACAGCTTGATCTCTGGCTCTCTGAAATACTGATATTACACAGATAATCACCCAGAATGTGGGAATTTCCCCATTTCTAAGAATAGGTTCAGAAAAATTTAGTTGCAAAACTTATTAACTAATTCTTTGAAAAAATTATGGGTGCAGGTTACCTGAGTCTGCTTTTTGAAAAATGTTTAATTTGAAGAGCCTATGCTTTGTTTCAATACTGAGGAAGAAAGCATTCTGTTTCATCCTTATTATTCTAGCTCATGGATACTGCTTCACTATGTGTAGCTTCATCTATAATTCATTAGCAATTCTAATTTCCATTAGTTCATTTTTCCCAGGATGAGCTTTTTTTAATATCTTCCTATTTTCTTTAACTCTATTATCATTGACTCATTTGCCTCTCCTATCACCTACTGACAGATTTTAAGTTGAAGCCCTTTATGTTCTCATTTTCAACCTCATCTATATTTTTAAGGGCTTTAACAGCATGGCAACACTAGATGGATTTCATCCAGGAAAACTTGCTTTGCTCACTTGTGGGAAGTGTCTCTTTAGATCCTTGGTGGGATGGCTACCAAAAGTTTTCATTAAGGCCTTACACTTAAATAATCTCAGTGTGTTGTGCCAATAATTGCATGAATCCTTTGTAATCTGTTTCTTTTTTAAGATCTGATTTTATGAGTGTTGGTTAGGTGCCACAATCTGTTTGCACAAGAGGAGTGCAACTGGCTTTGGCACTTGCTGCTGCTTGAAAACCTTCATTGTGACCATCACAGGGAGATCTTGTCTGCCTAGAGAAACTGCCTGATAGTCTATCAAACATCTCCTTTCACCATTAAATTGTGTTCTAAGCAGCTTCTGAACAGATTTCCTCTTTTCATAACTCTTTGGGAACACAAAGAAATTTCCACGAAAGCCTGTTTTGGTATTATCTCTTCTGTTCGGTGGACCTTTGCCAAAGGCAGATCTTTTTGATGACCCCAGCATTTTGCTTACTGTTGTTCACAAAGTGGGAGACTATTTGCATATAAACATGACAACTACAAAATAATCTTTGATGAGTAAGAGGTTTGTCAGTGGGCTGGCTCAGACTGAGCATCACCTCATCCTGAAGTGAAAGCATGTCTATGTCCTTGCTGAATTCTGTTTGAAGAGTCTGACAGAGGTGAGTGGATGTGATGGAGAGGGAACAGTTGATGGAATGAGAGACAATGGCCTCAAGTTGTGCCAGGGGTATTTTAGTTTGGTTGTTAGGAAAAACTTATTCACTGAAAGGGTTGTCAGTTACAGGAACAGACTGCCCAGGGAAGTGGTTTAATTACTATTCCTGGAGGTATTTAAAAGATGTATGGATGTGTCACTTAGAGTCATGATTTAGTGATGGACTTGTCAGTGCTGGGTTAATGGTTGCATTCAATGATCTTAGAGGTCTTTTTCAACCAAAATAATTCCATGATTCTATGACTTGGAGAGGTGAAATGACCAGCACACAGAAGACTTGCTTGGAACAAGAGTCACTCCTGAGAGATCTCTTGAATGACCTTTGATGGTCCTTAATTTATACTTCTGGACTAAGGTGAGGATGAAAGATTAAGGATCATGAGGATTTCAGAAAAGCCAGCCACTAAGTCCCTATGAATCTCCTTGTGTAGACTTCAGTGGGAAGCTCAGGACTGAGATGTGAGAAAATAATTAACAGCACCTGTATAGCTGTCAAACTCTCTGAACCTCCAAATCCTGATGTTTTCAATTAATCCACCTGTCAGAAAACAGTTTCTGGTCCACTCTTACCTCCTTCCTGTGCCTGGGAATTGCTTGGGAGAGAGTGAGTGAGCCTGGATTGTGACCAAAGATATGTTTAAGAGTTTATGTTACAAACAGTATGTTTTAAAAATGTTTGAGGTCCATTGCCTGGAATTGTTTCTTGGAACTATTTATCTATGAAGATAGAGCCAGAAAAGAGAAAAAAGCCCCAGCTTTTTTAACTCCTTGTAACAGAATATTTAATAGACAATATCAATTAGACAAATGAATTTATGTTATGAGAAATTGGCAGTAAATTTATAACTTCAACTGAAACTAGTTTCAACTGAAAACTATTATCTTCCATTAAAACCCCCACAATTTAGTAGACATGATATTTTTAATCAAAAAGTTAGTTTTGTACAACTTACCTAGAGAAATGTTTTATCAAATAACTGTTTACTCCTCAGTATACGTTGGGATTTTTCACTATGGTGTTTTCACAAGGCACAGGCTCATGCCACATCTCTTCAGAGAGTCTCAGAACTTGATGTGGTGTAAGGGACCTATTTTGCAAGATTTGCTGACAGTGGATTGTCAGACATTTGTCCACTGTGCAGTTCCAGCCAGGACATTATACAAACCTCTCATCTCTTTTAGAGATGATAATAATTTGCTCTTTCACCATCTCAGATTTCTCAGACTATCCTTCCTTCTGTGCTGTAAATACTAATGCCTGCTAAATGAACTTCTTCATTATGCATGGAAATAAAGATTGCCAGTGCTTTTTGGAAAATGTTCTAAATTGTCAAAGACTGCACATGAAGACAGCAGGAGCTGCTTCAGTAAACCTCCATCTGGGAAGGCAGTACATGCATATGGAGGAGAGATCATAACCTGAAGATTAACATGATAAAACACTGCTGCAAATTTTCAACTGGAAAGGCAGAATTGCTTTCAGCTCAGACAAGAAATTAGATGATGATTCACATGCAGGGTTAATGGTAATATCTATGGTGTCAGAAGCATGCAGTAATTACAGCTGTGAAGATGAGCTCTGTCGCTGTAGCTGGTACAACAGATAATTATTTAGTGCTGCTGGAAATTCCTTCCAAAACACTGAAGCCAAGGCCTTAAATGAGAAATGATGAAACCATCTTCTGCCTTCCTGTTTAATACTTGTTAACCTCTTTAACCTCTGTGCCAGCAGGCACCTTATTTCCTAAAAGAAACAAAGAAGAAAGAAAAGAAAGAAAAGAAAGAAAAGAAAGAAAGGAAAGAAAGGAAAGAAAAGAAAGAAAGGAAAGAAAGGAAAGAAAAGAAAGAAAAGAAAGAAAAGGAAGAGAAAGAAAAGAAAGAAAGAAAGAAAGAAAGAAAGAAAGAAAGACAGAAAGAAAGAAGAAAGAAAATCTAAAAGCAGGATGTCACTTTTCTGTCACTATGGGTGGTCACTTTGCTGCCATACATCTAGTCCCTATATCCCAGGCCAATTCTTTTCTTGGGAATAGCGAAGATTGTGATTGAGAAAGCCTTCAGTCTGAACACACCAGATTAGTGAAATGTCATCAGAAAGTGTTTGCAGGATCATGAGGGTACCCAAATATTCCCTTTATAAATTGCCAATCACTCCTTTTTTACTGGCAATTCCTTTATCTTCCTTTATTTACTCCCCTTTGGCTTTGGAGGACCATTAAAGAGGGACACAGACACCATTCCCTGATGTTAAAGCTACCAATGACAGAAAAACCAAGGTAAGAGCACACATAGAAGAGAAATGACTTCTTATTTCATGTGCAGTCATGGACTCATATAATGCTTTGGATTGAAAGGGACCTTAAAGATCTTCTAGTTCCAGTGGCCAGCCAAGAGTAGGGATGGCACCCACTAGTGAGAACATATAATCTTCTATAAGATACAAAAAATCAGTATCTCTGCCTTGTGCACCTTCTTTTTCATCCTCCATTCACATGGTTAAATACTGCAGGTCTGTTTGCCTGCACTAAGATCAATAGGCATTTGGACAGAAAATCACAGACTCCAGAGGAGGTGAAGGTCATCAGGAGACCCATTGCAACAGCCAATGCATATAATTTAGGTAGTCCTCAGTCCACAAAGCCCAGGAAGGGAGAGTTAGCTCCTTTCTAGTGTGAAACTCAAGTGTCAGGCTGAGAAATCCTGCCTAACACGACTGGGAAGGGGTTCATTCTCTCCCTGTAGATGCTTTTGTTTCAGAACTGGAATGTCTGTCACATCTGTGCCATCACAGGTAGGAAGCTGTACCTCAGAGGGGTTCCTGCCAGAGCAAAGAGACAGGGACACTTCTGAGGGATCACAGCCTGTGGGTGACCCTCCCCAGTGCAGTGGCGCAAAGTACAGCAGTGGAAAACCAGTAAGATGCAGGGATCGGTGGGGGAAAACCAGTAGGAAGCAAGATTTGGCAGAAAGAAGCCAGTTAGAAGTAAAATGTGGTAAACAGAAACTAATAAAGACAGAAAACCAGACAATTCTTTATGGACAATACTCCAATCTCCTGTGACGCTTTATCTTACCAAAGAGATTAGGACAGACCAAGTGTAACCTGTGAAGAAAATAAGGGGTGTGGATACTGAGAATGGGCCAAATAGGGTGTTTTTGGCTTAAAATGAGGCTGGAGAAAGAGGAAGAATGTTGTTTGCTGAAGTGTTTTGTTGGTTTGTTATTTTTTAATATTTTTTTTTTTATTTCATACAGGAATGAGTGACCAGAAATTGTAACTAATTTGCAAGTAATTAAATTAATTATCAGAGTTATGACTGTTCTGTTGCAATAAAGTCACTGTATGGTAATTTTTATAATCTTCTTAGTGTTTTGTCTTCCAAGAAGCATTGAATAATTGCCCAGAAGGTCCTAACACTACATGGGAAGCACAAGGACGTCTACTGCCTTACTTAGTCCACTCAGTGCAGTGTGGGACTATTGCTGTTGTCACCAAAGTTATCTCCTGTTTATCCAAGGGAGCAACGTGGTCACAGAGACCCATTAACTGACACTGGAAAGAGGAGGTGGGGCAGAATAAGAATTTCCTTTCAAATCGGTTTGCTTTTTGAACTAAAACTACATTTTGCAAATACAAAGTCAGTAATTACTACCTGCAGAATCATTTCACTTTTGAGCACTGAACTCTGCTACAAATAGGGGCAGTAATATTGAGAGAAACATGCATTTACACTTATACTCTAGCATATCAACATACCTCTGACACAGGAGGTGTTTCAGGGCAGCTGAAATGCTCGTGAGAACTTTTCTGTGACCCACCCTTTAGATACTGCCTGGAATATTATTTACTGGGCTATAGTAAATACCAGGACACAGTCTCTCATTGCCTCCTCTCTTGGTCAGGGTAACAGTATTCTGGTTATTCTTTACCTTTGCTCTTCATATCCTGTGGCCTCCTTATATACAGAAAGGTTTTGTAGCCTTTGATGAGAACAGAGGAGACATGATGTGTTTACTCTGTTTTTTTTCTGCCTTTGATTGCAGAGTCCTGGGCTATTCCCATCCCACTTTCTGATGCAGAATGAGCTCCATGGCCAGGGGACCTGGGAAGAGGCAGAGCCTTGCACCAGAAGGCGTGTAGTGAAGCCACCCCTCCACAACCACAGGAAGCAGCTGGCCAGAGTCAGTCCTGACTCTACTTCTGCTCCTTAGGAATCCCTCTCCCTGGCAGTAAGTCTCTGGTAATGAACTGCCTTTCCATCAGCAAACTTTTTGGTGCAACAAGCTCTAGACCTCCAGACTTCTTTGCAATCAGATACATCTCTTCTTGTAGGTCCAATATTGGCCTATAAGTCTGATTTTGACAATAATCTCAAAGTGACCTCTGAGGAAAAACTCAGATATAGCCCCTGTGGACTTTCCTATGCAAAACTAGGACAGGACTTCCGATAGCATTCTTACCATTAATTTGTATTTCTGTTCCTTAACCCACTCTCCAAAGCATTATCTTTCCTGCTTATTTTATGCCATTCCACCTTTGGGAATTTGGAATGTATGAATAACAATATCAACAGGAGCTGAACTTAGGCAGGGTGGGACTTGGGTTTCTCTGAATGAAAGAAAATTAATTTCTGGATTCAAAGCCAGTCTCGGTACACACAACAGAAAAATCACCCCGAAAACTCACAACAGAAAAATTTTCTTTGTAAGATTGTCAACACTCTGAGTCAAGATGTCCAAACCCCTCCTCTGGGTGCTCCCTTCCAGCGATGGGGAAAGCATCCAGATCCCTGCTGCGTGCACAAGTCAGATGCAATCATGGTTGGAGCAATACCACTTTTATAGTCTTGCTTCATTCTGTGTTGGTCAGACTCAGTGCTGCTTCACAGGGAGTTGTGTACACACAGTTTGGCTCCCAATATCCCCTTTTTCCCATGCAAGAACTCCCCCTTTACCACTCTTACCCCCTTCCAAATAAACAGCTCATTTCTGTGTACCATTTCCCTATCAGCACTGGTTTTGCTGATTTTATAGCCTTATTTGGTGTTTATGCTATAGTTTCCCCTATAACTTCTGACTTTGACAGTGATTTTGTCAAGCTATTACCTATTCTGCTACCTAAAAGGTCCTGACGTTTCTCATTTTGCCGTCTTGTTAGTGGCACCACAGGTCAGCGTGGACCATCTGCATGCACATCGCTTCCCTCTGTAATCTGTAGCACCCTGCAGTTCCTCATGCCTTTATCTTGTCAGAGGCACTGCAAGACAGAGTAGGCCATCTGTACATACATCTTAACATGTACCTGCCTGCCCCATCTGCCTCTGTATTAATAGACTGAGGTAAATAAAATGGATAGCTGGCAAAAAATAGACAATTCTTTTTATGAACCAGATAAACCAGAAAAAATCACAGCAATCTTTGAAACCTATTTAATGAGACATCACAAATAAAGCATTTCACAGAGTCACAGAATTGTCCAAGCCTCCTGCCAAGGGAAGGTCACCTAGAGCAGTTTAGAAAAGCATGCATTCAGATGGGGTTTGAATGTCTTCAGAGAGGGAGCCTCCACAGCCTCCCTGGGCAGCCTGTTCCAGTGCTCTGCCACCCTCAATATAAAGTTATTTCTCATGTTGAGGTGGACTTTCTTGTGTTTTAGCTTTATGGCCATTGCTCCTTGTCCTGTCCCTGGGCACCACAGAAAAGAATCTGGCACCATCCTCTTGGCACCTTCCTTTGAGATATTTATGTGCACTAATGAGATCCCCTCTTAGTCTTCTCTCTTGTCTAGACTAAAACAGGCCCAGCTACCACAGTCTTTCCTCATAAGAGAGATGCTCCAGACCCCAAATCATCTTTTTGGCCTCCACTGGACCGTCTCCAGTAGCTCCTTGTCTTTCTTATGTTGAGGAGACCAGAAGTGGACACAGCATTTCAGACGTGGCCTCAGTAGAGTCCAAGTAGGGGGGAAGGACCTGCTGGCAACAGCATTCCAGATACACCCAAGGATACCATTGTCCCTCCTGGCCCTCATGGCACATTGTCAATTCATGGTCAGCTTGTCACCCATCAATATTCCCAGGTCCTTCTCAGCAGAGCTGGTCTCCAGTAGGTCAGCCCCCAACCTGTCCTGTCACTTGGGGTTATTCCCTCCCGGGTGCAGTACCCTACACTTGCCCTTGCTGAAGTTCATTAGGTTTCTCTCTGCCAGTTCTCCTGCCTATCAAGATGAATGAATCCCACTTGTCACAGCTGTGCTTTACTGGATCTCGATTTACCTTTGGGGTCACGTTTGGGCATTTTGTAATGGTATCCTGCTGAAGTGAAGTTACAGTGTACCTTGTGTTTCCTATTCAGTTTCAATCCCATCTCCCACAACACACTGAAAACAGAGGAACCCCAAAAGACCAAGTTCTACCCAAGAGGGTGTGTTTGGCTCTGTGGAACTATAGAGACACCATAACTGGCCTTTCCCATGCAGAAGGACAGAGTTTTAAGTTCTTCATAAAAGCTGATCACCACCACTCCTACACAGATGTGCTGTGCTAGCACACTGCAGACAGTGCTCTCTTGAAATAAGGCTTCGACCACTTCTGGGCTTGGCTTTCCCAGTTCTTTCAAAGCATCTGATTTATACAGGCTTTATTTAACATGTACCACTGGCAAAACAGTGATCTGTTTGTTTTCACTCAGTGCATTTTAGTTATAGTTAACTTCCCAGAGACAAATTTAATTAGTGATCAATTCTCTCTCAATGCTGTAGGCTTCTAAAAGCTTTTCTCCCCGCTGGAGCTGCACAGTAAAGTGCATTATAATTAGAAGCAAATGTGAGATCCCTGCGTTTTCTTATTTAGAAAGTGTGAAAGAAAGAATTAAAGTGCTTCCTCCAAGAGAAGTATGAACTAAAAGCAACACAGTAAATGAGTCTCAAGACTTGCTTAACATTAATGCTAATATGTTTGTAGCCATAACTCTCAGCCAAAAGACCTATATTGTTTTAACAGCCAGTCAAGGGGTCAGTTCAGGAGTCAGGCAGGAATAAGCTGATGAGGCAGAAGCAGAGCACTTGTTTCAGCTCCATGGACAAAGTCATTATTTGTCTCTCACCTCGATTTTCATCTTGCTGAAGCATCTTTGGAGACTCTCTTTTTCAGTGTGCACATTTATTTTACCTAAAACTATAGCTCTTTGGTCTTGCAGGTTCTTTCTTGATAGGCAAAACAAACCTTCTCCTGACACCAGCTCTGAGGACACAAACACTCCTGATTCCTCTGTCCTCTTTGTTCTGCACTAGGAGATTCCCCTTAAATACAGGGATGTGATCCAGGATAATGTCAGGGAATATATCACTATACAGGTTATTATAGCTTCCATCTGAGGTGGTTGTGCCTCTTTTTCTGACCCAAAAAGAGGCACACTTTCTAGAGAAATGATCCCTTTGTGTCCTTGGGCCATCACGCTATGTGATGTACGCTTTATACTGAGCACACACTGAAGTTGTGATGTACTGTAAAGCCCAGGGCATGTATTTTTTTTTTTTTTCTGGTAGGTCTGTAGCCATGAGTGTAGCTCTGATCCTGCAAGGGAGACTGTATGCACAAGACTTATTTTCCTGATCTTGGCCAAACTGTCTGAGAATGGCTGCCAAGCTGTGCTCTGCAAGCAAAAACTGTGCACTGCTTACAACTTCGCCTAGGGAAATGCCATAAACCCTTAGCAAGAAATATTTCACTTGTGTGGAGATTGTATGTCAGAGATAATGGGCCTAGTTTGAAGATGGCCTTTTACAGAAAGTTTAATATCACGCACAGGGCTCCTGTGATGGGTCTTTTGCCTTTTACACTTGCAAACAGTATCCCCCAGGCTATGCCATCAACTGAGCTGCAGAGAATTGTTTGAAGTTGTCTCCGCCTGACACAGTCATGATTTAATCTCCATCCATTACCTGGATATAAAACCTGAAAATAAACTGCAGACACTCTAGAAGGTTCTGGGATGCTTCTGATGTGTATAGTGCCAAGCCTTTCTCTTCTTAATAAAGGTGGTGTAAATTTTGCATCTCTCAGATTGGATTTTTTATTCAATATATCAGAACTAAACAGCCTACAGAATTCTTAATTCTGTTAGTGGATTGTTAAAATAAGAGGAAATACCATTACTGGTAGTTTTAAGTGATGCATTTATCAGGAAAAAAATATCTGGTGATTCTTATCAAGCTATTCAAACAGTATTTGAATCCTTAAACTTCCAACTTTTATTACTCTGTGATTTTCCAAGTACTTTAAGGCAAATTTCTTCTCTCCTACAATTTGTTATCTGTTTAAATAAAGATCTCTCTTGAAAGGCTCTTTTGATGGTGTTTTTAGTCATGTCAATATTATATATAGGTCTATAACTTTTTCATCTGAGGTCTCAAAACATGAAACAAATATGAAACAAACCCAAAGCTAATCTCAGATCATCACCAAGTTAAAGGAAAATATCCAAGACAGAGAAATGCTAAAGAAAAAAGAAAACACCACCAAAGGCAAATGAAACAATTATGTCCAAAATAAGACAGCAAGGAGAATTTATGTGTAGTGCAAGAGGGACAATGACTTACCCTGCCTATTGCAGCAAGCTTTGAAAATGTTTTTACTTTTAATGGGAAGCAATTTGTTTGGAATCAGAGCTGGGTACTAGGAGATTGCTTTTTCTCTGCGCCGTCTGTTCTGAAACAATGTGAAAACAATTCTGAATCAGAGGAAACAGGGCTGGGAGTGACTGTGAGAAGCCATGCAGCCCATGCTCATTGTAGTTTTAGCTACAGCAAACCAGAGGGCAGCATGTGTTGGACTCTCCATCCCTCACACAGACTATGCCAAGGCTTAGCTCTCCTACTCATCAGGTAGGTTTTCTTAAGGTCTAGTGGATTCCTTTTCTGTTTCAATTTTAGATAAACTTTGTTCAACTCATTGGCATACAGAATATATATATGCAGTTATTTATCAAAATTCCTCTTTAAATTTAAAGGTTTCTAGAAAGAAAACAGCTCCAATTCCTTTGGTTTTGTACTGATTTTGGCACAGTGACTTGCATGGGTCTGTGTTTTGATCTGCTCTGAAAATAGTGTTGCTTACATACTGATGCTTTAGCTATTGCTGAGCAGCTCTTACACAGCATCAGGGACTTTTCTGCTCCTAATACTGTCCCAACAGTGAGCTGGAGATGCACAAGATGGGATGGGACACATGCTCAGCAATAAAACCAGGAAGGAGGTTTGTTGTGAGGGAGGTGTGGCGCTGCTTGGGTCCTGGCTGAGCATCGATTGGCTCAGCAATTGGTGGGGAACAAATGTTTTCATTTGCATCACTTGTCTTTCTTGGCTTTTGTTTTCCTCTCTTTTTTTTTTTTTAAAAAAAACAAAACTCTCTTACCTTAAATTTTTAAACTATTATTTCCTTTTTCATTATTAAACTGCTTTTAGCTCAAACCATGAGTTTGCTTCTTACTTTTACCCTTCCAACTTTTTCGCCATCCTGAGTCGGAGCGGAAGGGGGACTACTGAGTACTTGTGTGGTGCTTAGTTGCCAGATGGTGTCAAACCACAACAGTTCATTTCTACATCACTTAATTTGCAGGTGTATCTTATTACTGGCAGGCAACACTGGTGTCCTGTCCCACAGAATAGCTGGGGAAATGCTCAGAAATTCCATCCTCCTAAAGGACATTAACTGTCATTCTCAAGTGAGGGTGGAGCTGTGGGGTTTGCTCTTGCTTCAACAGTGTGGTCACTAGGAATGAAATTCAGTTGACTAAATTAAGTAATCCACATCTGCATTAGAATGGGGGAAATCTGACCTTTCTCCCTTGGGGTAAGATTAGTTGTGCTTCATGGACTAGGCTGAGATGAGTACTTAGGATAAGGAGACTGCAGTCAAGGGTCCTGTGCCAATATCACAGAGATTTCCAAATTAATTAGCTTGCTTGTGCTCTTAACAGTGACACTTGTGGCCGTAAATAGAGCTTCTCTCCTCTGATACAGGATCTTGGTTGAGCATGTCACTATTTGTCCTGCTGAGTTTCCCTACCCTGGGAATAAGTACCTTTTCTTTCCAATTCGAGTACATCTCACTCAGGGGGCTCTACTGTTAATCATCTGCATGATTTTCCAAGCAAGTTATTGAGACATTAATACAGATAAACTTGAGGATTAAAAAAGCTTTGCATGATTTGACAGTAGTCTTGGAAAACCTCCATTTCTTTGTATTAATTTGGACCTGCTTTGGTCTCACTCTGGCATAACTCATGGCAGAATTTGATCCTGTGTAAATAGTGTTTATTGAAAGACAGAAAGCAGCACATGGAACTAATATACCATATGTACTATGATTTCTTAATCACCTATTTGAATTACAGCTGTATTAAGACCAACATATCCGAGTTAAAACAACATGAGAGTAACTAGACAGAAACTGACCTTTTATTTGTTTGCCTGTAAATTCTCTATACTGCTTCCCCAAGGAGGCTTTCAAAGCATTTCATAAACATTTCCTGGGCCTTAGTGACAGGCTGCAAGAGAGATAAGAGCTTATACAGGTGAAGATCAAATATTTTTGCAAAAGTAATTCTGTATTTTACACACAAGTTGAGGTCCAGTGCAGGGAATACTGAGTTAAACTTTATACTCATGCCAGTTATGGAGACAAACAAGACATTGATGATAGTCTTTGTTGGTATAAAATTTATGACTCATCATCTCCTTGTGGAGTTCCAGGAGCACAAACATATTGACATTTTAAAATGGTAGGACCTTTGGGTATTTTTCAGAGTTCTGGCCTGCTGCTTTAGGAAGATCTCTTTTAGAAAAGAAACATTTTGGCTTTTTACTTTTGACTGGAAAGGGAGGTATCTAGCTGACTAGCTTTAGTCATTAATGTAGGCTTTTGGTTGAGAACTACACTCCCAGCAGTGTCGGTAGAGAAACTCTTGTAGGAGGTACTTTCAGATGGCTTTTTGACTCTGCAGAGACGAATGGTAGGTGTTGTGACTCTCTCTTTGAGTTTCACATGTTTGTACACAGCTTTTCTGAAAAAAAAAACAAAAAAAACCCAACAAAACAAACCATCACAAAATGTTCTTTCTGTTGTGAAAAAAAATATAATTAGATTATGCTTAATGTGATGTTTCCTATTACTTAACTTGATCTTACATAAACTGGTGTTTCCTTGCACTCATTATAATGACGAGGTTGTTATTCATGGGAAAATTACTTTTGGAACAAAAAGGTTAGGGAGCAGGCTAATGGGGAAAAAGGCAAGCCATTCTAAAGCAATTAGAAGCATTGATGTTTATCACTGTTTTCTATGCACTATGTTTTGGTTTCCTATTCTAGAACAATTCCGCCCAGTGAATCATGGATGGCATTTCTGTGACATCATAAATAAAAGCTTTCCCTTGATGTGTTGTCCTTCTCCCTGCTCTAGCTGTTGTGTCATTGGGCACAGCTCACAATGAAGTGATAGATTAAATAACCTTAAATTCTCTACACTGTTGTGACAGAAGCAGGATGTTGCTTATTATAGAGACAGCCCATAGGATAAACATTGCTGATAACTTAAACAAAATTGTGAGCAGCAGAAAGAGAGAAAACTTTTGACCAGAAGTCTTTGCTGGTGCAAGCATGACTGGAAGGAATTAGCCTTGTATAATGGAAACAAGAAGAAACTTTCTAACAAATTAGTGGAGTAGGGAAGTCTTTGTATTGCTGAGACAAAAATAGGCAGCTGTTATTCAGGAGGGAGATTCATCAGGTTTATAATTCTCTGCAACATCAGAGAGTTGGATTTGGTAACTTTGAAAGTCCTTTCCAGTCCAGAGTGCTCAGTATGCAGTCATTCCTGCAATATGTGACACTCAAGCCCAGGTAGGACAGTGTGCCATGTGGCAGCAGCCCCAGGGTCACATAAAATGCAGCACTGTTCCCTGGCACAGAAGAGTCTCAGAGCACTGCAAGAGTGAAAGACACTGCTTTTTCTCGTAAGGAGGGGTGACAGCATTACTGATACGGAGTGAATGGTCTCCACATGTGAGCTAGGAGTGAAATGAAATAAACATAGAACCTTTAGGGCACAGAACAAATATTTGGTTCAATTACAGTTCAGAGAGCTAAGATCTCTGTATCTTTATGGAGCATTCAATCTACAAAAAGAAGTACATGGAGGAGGAATTTAATTGCACTTGGAGTCTTGAAAGTTGGGATCACATACAGGAAACTTGTCTTTTAGTAAAATCAAGATATGGACATTTGACTGGTCACAAAATGTTGCATAACTACAGCCTGGCAGAAATGCAGTGGAGAAAATCCTTTTGACACAGAAACTGCTTTGCTTGTTCTGCTGAGATTCCCAGGGAGCTGTAGTGACTCAGGTGGAATAGGCTTTTGACACAGGTGTATTTGAGGACTGTAGCCCTTAAATGTTATTTTTTGGGAGACGATGCTCCACAGAAGACATGCAACTACAGATTCAGTCCTCACATTTTTTAGCTTCCAAAGGGCAACACAATACATGGGCTAGTTTAAGGATGAAGACACAAGTAATATGAAAGGGGGAGACTTGTTTATATCCCTTCTACTCTTCATGTAGTGTGTATGTGACTGCCCAAAGCTGCCTGTGGTTTACCAACCCCGTGTAGCAGCTGAAGAAATGGATACAGAAACTGAATTCAATCCATTAAGGACACAAATCCCACCACCTTCAGAAGGACCTTTCATGTATTTGAGATTAAACACAGGTAAATTTCTTCTTCAAGGATCTACTTGTTCCAACAGGGCTCTGTGCAGTTCCAACAATGAGTTCCATAGAGCAAACTAAAGAACACAGAGATATTAAGTTAAAACCAGCTCCTGTTGTTATTGCCAGGTTATCCTTCCTGTTGCTTTATTAATAATGACCCTAGTTTGAGAATCCCTGCCTTACAGGCAAACACCTTAGTGTTGGTATCCACTAAATTTATCCAAGTAATATTCCCTTTTCCCCTCTCATCATTCCAGGAGATTTAAAACACCAGTGCACTCAAATAAAAATTGAGTGGGTTTACCAGAAGACTGCTGTTTTGGGGTCTGGAAAGTGGACTTTGGAGATTTTGTTCACTTTGTTCTAGTGGATAACAATGCCTTCATCTCTCCAGTCTCCCTGTCCAGAATTATATTTGGTTAATATAGGAATACAAACTAGGATCTGCCATTCAGACTTGCTCATATACTCACCCAAGGTGACACTGCATCACTCTCTCCATCCCCAAATCTTCAGCAGTAATCTTTGTGTTCTGTGTGAAAGGCATTCTGAAGGACTTATAAAGCAAGCAGGGGAAAAAGTCGTTGGATAGGAGGACTTGTCTGGAAAAAGGGAAGAGGGGAGGGTGAAAAACTGTGGTACATGGTGGAAAAATAGGTGATAAATAAAGATCTTGAGTGAGTTATACTGAAGCCCTGGGCATGGGAAAAGAGGCAACAAAGAGGACGTACAGCTCCCACTAATGTTGGAGAGAAAATAAGGAAATTATTATTTCAGGGAACAAATATGCAGCAAGTTTGGTCATTGAAGATTCACATGGACCATAGACCTCTCTGAATAAACTATCCATAAAACCTGCTTCAAAAAAGTTGGGAGTGGCAGGAGTTGTGGGGGGGGGGGGTTTTGCATATGTGTGTTGGGTTTTGTTTGTTTTATTTTTTTTGTTCTTTTTGTTTTTGTTTTCCAAGAGTAATTTTGATTTGTAAATGGCAGAGCAACCTCGTGGCTCACATGTCACAACTGGTGACAGGACTCCCCTTTCAGGGATCTAAATTAGACTGTATCCATCCTTAGGTAGCTGCTTTATCCCAGTTTCCTTCATAGCTGTGCAAGCAGGTAACCTCCTTGTGCCTCCTATGCAGTCACAACAGTACTGGAACACAGTTTGTCAGCTTGCCTGGATTTTAGAGTCTAGTATTTTCCTGGTCCTTGACTTATTCCACATTGCTTGAAATTTGCATGAGGTCTTCCATCTGAGTACCAGACATGCCTAGAAACTCAATCCTGGAGCACTTGTGGGAATCCTCGCACAGCCACAGTCAAGCACATACCAGGAAAGTGTCAAGGCTTTGGGCCACTGTTTAAATAGTGCATCTTTGCTTAGTTCTCAGGCCTTCTGTTATCTAGTTATCCATCTGCATTGGAGCAAATGTGGTAAAAATAAGGAGTAATCATCTACTATTCCCTGCTATAATGAAAAATTGTTCAATTGCCAAGTACAACTCAATTCTACAGAGTAAATATACATTTCCTCTGTTCATTTGACATTCATCACAGATATCTACCCCTTTTTTTTTTTCTTTTTTTTTTTTTTTAGTATGAATCCAGGTGTTTTTGTTATGAGGCAAATGAGAGCTGACAATTTGTGAGCTTTCCTCTTCCTTCCCAACCTTCCAGCTTCCAGCCTGAGTGGTACATCACACAAAGCCCTATCCCTTTCAGCCTGTCAAGGGGAGTCTCAGTAAGAAATGGGGTCTAGGCTTAAATGAAGGAAGAAATGCTGTGGTGTGTAATGAATTCCATGTAGTGCAATGTTCTGTATCCAGGTAGAACTGATGGTACAGATAGGATTTACAGTCCTATGAAATTCTTGGTAAGGTTTAGCTCAGCCCTGTTTCCCCCCACCTGCCAAGAAAATATCTATTTTAGTTGAGAAAATTATTGCATAATATTACCATGATATGCCTGTTCTGGTCAAGTCCTGCTGTTTCCCACATTGCAAGAATGTGGGACAACTTTGAGTAATTGTTTCCTGTATATCTACAAACAAAGGGATTGGGAAAGTAGCAGGCACATACCAGATCAAATAGGCAGCCTAAGGGGAACAGCATTATACTGCTCCTGAGCAGACATTCAGTCCAAGGCACAAGCTGTCTCTTAAATAAATAAAAAGCATTGTGACTACAAGTTTATTTAACCCCCTAGGGAGCCAAGAATATGGCATTGCCTCAAGTGGTTTCTTCTTTAGGGTATAAAACTTGGAATAATATTAACTTTTCCAAATTAAAAATTAAAGTGTTACCATCTGGGAATTGCTTCCTTCCTCTTGCTTCTGCCTTAATCTGCTATTTCTTCCAGTAGAAACTTCCAAAGCTTGATCCTACCATTGACTGGACTGCAGTTTGTTGGATGGTAGAAGGTATTTCATGTCCTTTAACCTCACTAGTACAATCATCAGTTTCTTCAAGTTAATGAATAAAGTTCTTGTCACTTCTAGTGGAGGAAAGTAGTGTTATTTGCTTCATGCACACTCCTCAGCGTGACATTGTTCGAATTCCCGCAAACACAATTTTATTTGTAATAATATAATATTAATTTAAAAAAAAATAAAGGAAAAAAAAAAAACATTTCTCCTCCTCTGCTGCCTGTAAGAGACAGATTGAGCTTCCTGGATTTTCCTGCTTGCTTGAAAGTGCGTAATTTGCATTAGATTTCAGACATGTCACAGTTTATGCAGCATGTTTGCATCTTGACTTGCTGTAACAGTAAGGAGAGGAACATCTGTAAGTATATGTTCTTCTAGAACACCTTTTATCCATCCAAGTATCTGCTCTCCAGATGCGTGAATCTCAGCTTAATTTCCCTACATCACTGGAGGGCAGCAGGCAGTGATTTAAGAGGGAGGAGAGGGGACAACCAAGGTGGATTGTTACCTCCTTCCCCTGGATTCCATCTCCAGCTGCGCAGGAGTTCAACCAGCACTGAGTGGGGTGAGGCTGGTCCGGCAATACCTATCACAGTGGCTGGAGCGGGAGGCTGTACCCTGACATCATGGCTGGGGATGAGTCACCAGAGCTGCCAAACAGCAGCTTCCTCAGCAGTGAGTGCAAGCTCTGAGCATGGCCCCACACAAGTACCAAACTTCACAATTCTTTGAGTGAAATGGGAAACATTCCCCAGTGGCAGTAAACTGAGAGCACCACCACAGAGCAGACAAAAAGAAGTATCTAGACAAAAGAAGAAAATCTCACAAATAAAACACAAAGCTTTCCTTTTGAAAATTTCTTGAAGTAATGATATTTCAGGAAGTCAAATTTCCTCCTTCAGTGAAGTGTAATGAATATATATATATATATATATATATATATAAAATAAAGAACATATTGAAAGCATTTTGCCTTTTTTTAAAAAAAATCATTTTATTTCCTGGCATTTTGCTCCCTATTCCCATTATTTTGTTCCCTCTGCCTTCTTTTCTCTTTGTCCTGATATATATATATTTACATACATATAGATATATATATATACCTATGTATATGTATGCATATGTATAGGCATATACGCTTCATATGTGCAAAGACATCAAGCTTTACCATTCCAGAAAAATAAGACAGCAAGCTAATTCAACAGAAGATCCTGTTAATTATTAGAAATGTCATTGCTTTTTAAAGTATTTCACCTTATTCAAAGGCAACCTATGAAAGTGGACTAAGCAATTAATTCAGCAGCTATGGTAGTAAAGTAAGTCTCTGCTAGAAATCACCTTTCTTTTCCACAGATCTCTTTATTCCGAGTGATGCCAATGAACTCTGGCACTTTTATTTGGATGGCTTACCACCTTTTCTCTTTTCACAGCAGCACTCAGAGGTGCAATTGAGAGCATAGCAGCACTGCTGGGTCTCATACAGGCACACAGCAAGAAATCTTGCATAAACACAGGAAAGATTTTGCATCATTAGTTTCTTAGCAGAAAAGAAAAGATTGGTAACAAACAGACAAGAAAGTTGAAGTCCTTCCTAAAGTCCCAGAGTAGGTCATTGGCAGAGCTGAGACTGGCTTTTTGGCCATTGGATTATCCTTTCAGACACATCTATATGCACCTCATGGTCTCACCTGGGATTGTAAAGAACCCCTTATTTAATAGCACAGAGCAATATTTGCTCTGCTTTAGCTTTTGTTCATCCCAGAATTGGTCAGGCTGTTGGACTAGATGATCATTGGAGGTCTCCTCCAACTGAAAATACTCTATTCTGCTCTATTCTATTCATTTCTATACTATTAATAAACAAACAATAATTATCCTGACATTAAGTACAGAAAAGCCAGCATTTCTGTAAGGGAGAGGAATATCACATCCAAGAACATTAATTCAGACATTTTTCCCTGTTTCAACAATGCTTCAGTTTAATAAAGAAACTAGGGAACATTTCACCTTATTTCCTTTGATCAAAGTGGCTTTCTGATATTTGCTAATTTGTCTCAAACATCTGCTATTAGAAGGCATGTGTCTTCTCTGTCAGATCTCTCTCTCTGGCTTTCATGAAAGGGTTTATATTGCTTGAAACTTGCTGGGGCTGTGCTAGTCTGACAGGCTGCTGCCTTGTATTTGTCCAAATGTGTCTAGTAAGAGCTGTCAAGGCCATGGAGAGTTAAAATGAGCAGCCTGGTAATTTTATGGGAAGCATTCAATAGTCTTTGCTTTTTAGAGAACATATTGTATTGAGTTTGCATGGCCAGATTTTGATAGCAGGAGGGCTATATGGAGCTTCCAGCTACCAGAAACTTCCCCCATATCCAACAGAGCCAATGCCAGCCTGCTCCAAGATAGACCTGCTGCTGGCCAAGGCTGAGCCCATTAGTGATGGCAGTAGCACCTCTGGAATAACGTGTCTAAGAAGGAAAAACACTTGTAGACCTGTTGCTGGAGAGAGGGAGAATTAGTGAGAGGAGCCTCTGTGCAGACACCAAGGTCAGTGAGTAAGGAGTGGGTGGAGGTGCCCCAGACTCCAGAGCAGAGATTTCCCTGCAGCTCATGGTGCAGACTGTGGTGGGACAGCTGTGCCCCTGCAGCCCATGGAGGGCCATGGGGAAGCAGAGATCCACCTGCAGCCTGAAGAGGACCCCACGAGTCAGGTGGATACCTGAAGGAGGCTATGACCCCATGGGAAGCCTGTGACTAGCAGACTCCTGGCAAGACCCGTGGACCTGTGGAGAGAGGATCCCACAGTGGAGCAAGTTTGTTGCCAGAACTTGTGACCCTGCAGGGGACCCACACTGGATCACCTTGCTCCTGAAGGATTGTGTCCATAGGAGGGACTCACGCTGTAGCAGTTCATGAAGAACTGCAGCCCATGGGAAGGACTCATGTTGGAGACGTTCATGTTGGACTGTCTCCCATGGGAGGGACCCCACACTGGAGCGGTGGAAGAGCATGAGGAGTTCTCTTCCTGAGAAGGAAGGAGCAGCAGATACAGCATGTGATGGACTGACTGCAGCCCCCATTCCCCACCCACCTGCCTTGCTAAGGGGGAGGACATAGAAAACACGGGAGTGAAACTGAGCCCAGGAAGAAGTGACAGTCACAGGGAAGGTGTTTTAAGATTTGATTTGATTTCTTATTACCCTACTCTGATTTGATTGGTAATAAATGAAACTAATTTCAGTGAGTTGAGTCTGTTTTGCCCATCATGTTAACTGGTGAGTGATCTCTCCCTGCCCTTATCTTGACCCATAAGTCTTCCATTATGTTTTTTCTTCCCTATCCAGATGAAGAGGGAAGTGACAGAGTGGCTTCGGTGGACACCTGGTGTCCATCCAAGGTCAACCCACCACACATGTTAAGGTACTTCAGTACACCTCAGTCTGGTTCAGGATTCACCAGGACAGGCTCGACAAAGCAGAGGAGATACAGGTTTAGAAACATGGTAAATTAAACCATTATGCAGTAAATTGCAAAGAGGTTGGCACTAAAAGTTAGTCAGCTGCCAGAAATTCATGCACAGTGTCTGACAAGTAGTCAGACCTGTGACAGAAATGTGTGGTTGGGCAGCACAGGGTACACCTGCATATATTTCTGTGAATAGGAGCATATGCAAAGGGTGCAATAAAAATTCTCTTTGCATACATATTTAACCCTGCCCAGTCCCTGCTGTCAGTCACTGTGATCACTCCACTGATGGTGTTATTAAAGGACTATCTTGGTTAATCTACACTTTATGTTTGCACACTTAGTCAAACAGTGCTGCAGGACCTGTCAGCTCCCTGAAGGCAGGCAGCTGACAAATGCCTAAAAACAGCACCTGTACATATGCAAAAAGAAAAAGCAGAAGCCTGTATGCTCTTCATTTGGCTCCAGTTTGGAGCTTTAGGTCTATTAATCATGGTCAGAGCTTTGAAGGCTTTTCCAGCTAGTTCATTGCCTGACCCAGAGGAGTAATGGTTCAGGCTGAAAGGACAGAACTTCTGCATTTTATTCCTAGCTCTGCAATCAATTCACAGCACAGTGAGTTAATCTCTTAGGATTAGGCCCAAAGGGATGAAAACTATAAAACTGAATCAGAGATGTTCCTCTTTCCAGGATTTTCTACTGCATTGCAATCCAGAGCCTGGGGACAGGTGCCTGGTTCCTCCACACTGCATCCTGGGAAGAGCAACTATTATGTTGATTCATCTCTATGGAGAGTAAAACACTCAAGAAAAGGGCACACACTAATTCTTGCCTCTCCTCCAGATGTGAATGCTTATCCAAGCTATACTCATTCTCTGCTAAGTGACTCCAATCTTCCTTCACCCAATCAATATCTCTTCTGACTTTCTAATAGGAAGTTATGACTTACCAGTGGGAAGTCTCTAATGCAGTTTCAGTGACCTCCCTTTATATACTGAGCACTAATATGGGAGAGCTGATCCCAGTCTCACAGCTGCACAGAGTGATTCAAAGTCACCTTCAAGAATTTAATCTACCTATTTGGGAGTGGGGAGGAAGGAAGTTTCCATTCCTTCTGCTACAGCTGTTCTCTCTTGCAGAAAAAAATCCAAATAAATCATGGTATTTTTTTATTTGGAGATACTGCAACCTCAACTGGACAATGCCCTCAGCAACCTGAACTAACTCTGAAGCTGACACTGCTTTGAGCAGAGGGTGAACTAGATGACATCCCAATGTCCCTTCCAGACTTGTGTAAGTCTATGATTCGAGAATGACATGGAAAAAACTTTAGAGAAAGGAATATGTGAGAGTTTCCTTGAATCCTAAAATTTAGGGCTTTCACTGAGAAAAACTTCCCTGTCTCCTAAGAACTGTTTACATATTTTCCCCCATATCCATAACTTATGGAGTTACCTCTTTCCCTTCTTTTCCCAATTGCTAGGCAGCAGATCCACATGTCTACCTGAGAAACAAGATGCTGCAGCTAAATCTATGTTAAATATGAAGTCAGATGCTTCAGGGCAGATAGACAAGGTGATGTGTAGTCTGTGGATATGGTCAGTCCTGCACAGAGGGAAACACAGAAATACAGCAAAGGTATCTGAGTGGTGAAAGCAGAGTGAACAGTCTTGAGTGGGAGAGGTTTAGATTTATGCACCTAAGTTTTACCTACTCCCCACTAGCTGTGCTTATAGTTTCCTTAGATATAACCTTCAAATATCACTACTGACACTACTAAACAAGTTGCCTGAATTTCATCTGGACTTAGCAGACACATCTGATTTATTTCAACACTAACAGGATCATGACTGAAATAAAATCATACACAGATGAGTGTTTCAATAGCTACTGTTATTAATCCTGCTGTTTAGGTTCATGTTTAACAGGAGGCATATGCAAGGCTCATTTGATAACAAAACAGTGAAGAAGCTTCTAATCTGTCACTGTCACAGACATCTGTGAGGAGCCACCTGCAGCACTTTTTAGTGCAGAAAGCAAGTGAAGAGTGTGAAAAGCCACTGTGACAAGCAGGGGGACTGAGACACTGATTGTGCAATGTGTTTTCCTTGTCAAAGTGGAATGAACCTGTTTCAGAGAATCCAATTTCTTCACATCTCACAGACACATAGTGGGAGCCACAGGACGCCCCAGTGCATTGGAGGCACGTGGCAGTGAATGATCTCTGTTATGGAACAAATGTGTCTCCTGCCCTTGACAGGTCAGCGCTGGGCAGCAGAGTGATTCTTTCTTGTCCTCTGTGGAGCATGGAGAGCTCACGCTGAGGCCTTTTCAGTCAATATTGGCCTCAGATGCTTTCCAGGGTGAAGAAGCACAGATCCTACCCAGCTTTTAAAGTGGACTCAGCAGTGTACTCACTCTCCTAGATAATTCTTGGACCAAATATGAGCCAAGGACCATTTGCAGTAGGAAGTCTGCATGTTTTTCCAATAAGCCACTCTGCTCCTGGGGAATAAGACAGTGTCAGATGTTCACCTTTCCTCATAACTCTGCTTCATTTCCAGAGAACTGTCTTGGTCGTGTTTAAGTTAAACAGCAAATGAAGCCATAGGGTTTTATTGGCTTATTGGTAGGAATTAGTCCCAATGATTTCACTCTGGAGAGGAAATCAGTGGACAATTTGCTAGGGATACCTGTGAAACAATGTCCCAAGTATATCTCACAGCAATTTGAGATTGGCAAAGATTTCAGCAAAGACATAGAAAAGCCCTCCTTGGCTTCACTCCATATCCACTGAGCCATTTCATGGTTAGTTGGCTCCTCTCAGAGCCATTTCATTCATTTTCCCTATTTCTGATGTGGGGCAGGGGAAATACAATCCTGGCTCTGGACCCTGGGCATGTACTCTCATTACTTGTTACTGACACAAGCCTTTAGAGCAAGATAAAGCAAATGGCAGGATCTTTAGGTGGAACTATTTCCATCTCTGGATGCCTCATTGTAAATTCAAGAACTACTGAAAAAAAATCTGATTTTCATTCCTAGGACTCTTGGAAAGTTGAGCAAGGTGACCATGGGGAACCATTCCTTCCTACCCAGAAATTATCATTATGGAGCTGTTATAACAATCAAGGAAACCTCTACTTCAATCTCACACTCAATTTAATCATCCTTTTCTTTCAAAGCTGAACAGCTTTCTAAGGGATGGTATTTCTTGAATATTTAAAACATTTCCACATATTAGCCTGTATTGCATGAAGAAAATATCAGCCTCATAGCATCTCTAAAGCAAATTTTTAATAGATATCTGATTTATTTTCTCTCTAATCCCCAAAGTCTATCTGCATCCTCTCAAAATCAAGCAAACATCTCATACAGCTGAAAAGACCTTGTAACTTACATTATACTTTAGATTTCTCTTTCCAAGGAAACAAACACTGACATTGATATTTCAGCCTCAAAATTATCAGTCATAAAACTCTGATGTTGCTACTTTTGTCAAAAGAGTGCTGAACTTCTTAGGACTATGGTACTATCACTTATAGAAGTCTCCAGGAGAGACCTAACTGCTGGACAAATCTCTTCCCCTCTCCAGTTCCTTTCCTGTCCTTCTCTTCAGACCAGTGAGCATCTATTTTGACATGTTTGTCACAGTTCTACTACAAAGAAGGTGTGTAATACTGCTGTAATATGATCAATACCTTATTGTCACTATCATGGGCTTTAGAGCAGAACCATATTTAACTGCTATTGTAGCATTTCATCAATTGTTTATAAAGCCATAATCTTCATTTAGTAGAGTAAGTTTGAGACCAGATGACATTGATCATTCTGTGTAAACTATGTTTTGTTTTATCTGTATTTTGTTTTTACTCAATTGCTTTGGTTAGTCAAGTGCTAGAAGTTCACTGGTCTATGTCATTTCCCGAGGGATGTTTCTGCAAAGTAAAATACCAGTTTCACAGGGCAGTGTCACAAGTAGAGTACAACATAGCAGAAAACACATAGAAATAGTTCATAAATAAATTTGTTAAAAACAAATAGCTTTTTCTATTGAAGAGGAATGTTTTTATTTGAAATAGGTATTAAAGCAAACAGGACGGCTCCAATATAATTTTGATGTATTAGAAGTGATGCTGAGTATAATGTACCCCTCTCTTTCTTGAGCTTTTAAGCTCAAGCAAAGACTAGGATTTATCTTCTGTCTCCTTAGTTTTGACATGGAGTCCATGTTTCCCCTTAGCTATTTAGGAGAAAAGGATGCATCTGCATTGCAGAGAGTGGGTTTCAAATGGCTACAGCATTTGCAAAAAATTTAGAAATAAAACCACAATGTTGAAAAGCTTTTAGTTGTGCAGTGGAAAGACTTGCAGCTGATGGAAGGGCAGATTTCAGACTGGACTGTCAGCTGTGTTGAGAATGACTCCCCAGCAATCAGTGAAAAGATAGTCAAACCACATACACTCAGGAACATTTGCATCAGTCAAAAGCATTTCCGAATAGGCAAGCAAAGGACATTTAGGCTCTTAGATCATAAAGAAGGATCTTTACCTCACTCTGATGTTGTGCAGAGTGCTTTAATAAATAGTACCCTTGCATGAAGAGAAGTCTTGTGCAATGGCCATCAAAAAGCCAGTGCAGTGCCTGCGAAAAACCCATGGAAGCAGGATTGTGTCTCTTAATGAATAATATACTTTGCCTGCTGTGCACTTGAGAAATTTTTGCCTTCAAGGCAGTCTTTTATTTTTTAATTTGTTTAAAAATATCATACACTGAGGAACAAATGCTGCAAGTGTCACTTGTGGGACTCCAGCTGCAGCTTTCCTCTAGGAAAGGATGAAGTCCCTTTCATGATATCCAAGCTCGGGAATCCACTGTGGAAATGCTGCCAGTTTTGAGGAAGAAAGCAAAGTAATGTTAACCAGAGAACTGATCAAACAAAGCAATGTCAAAGTACAGGCTAGAAGAGGAGGAATCTTTATGAACAAGAATACACCATTCATGCTACATGGGCTGTTGCTAGCCTGGGGAGCACCATGGATCTAATTCTGGTCTTATTTTCTTCAAAGTTAGAAGTATCTGTACTGAAGTCAAAGTCATATAAGGCTTGGTATAAAAGATTAGAAGTGCTCCCACCTGGTGAAGTCTTGGGCAAATGGATCCAGGCCACTTTACCATGTTAAAAAGACCTATTTTCATCCCATTTTTTCTTTGATTTTCAATGCTATAAATCCCAAAATAACTAAATTGAAATCAAAATCATTCACTGGCACTTTGTAATAGTAACTCACTGAAGAGCATTCACCACATTTTACATCTTCCTCGGTTTGAATTTTCCCATATGTATTAATAGATCTACATTCACAGGTAAAAAAAGAGCACTTAAAAACACAGGGCAGCATTCGTGCTGAGGGCATAGAACCTGTTGGCTAATATTCATGTCTGTAAATGTAGAGAGCATCCTCATCTCTTTTTTTTTTTTTTTTAATTTTTGGGAGTTACAACTGTGTGATCTGAATATGAATCTCACCTGCAAAAGTTGAAAAAATTCTGTGGAAGTAAATATAACACTTCAAAGCCTTTTGTGGGCTTGTGAATGTGAAATCCTTTAAAACTCCTTCAGGCTTGCATTCCATGTGAAGATTTCATAAATTCACTCTCATCATCCACAAACATAGACAACTTCTCTCTTTGCTCACAAATATTGACTCTGGCCTTCCTTTTTCAGTTAGCCTTACCCTGGGGTGGACTTTCCACATTTTCTAATTTAAAGATCCTAAGCTAGTCACTCTCTCAACTGACGTTACAGGGTATCACCTGTCAGAACAAGTGCTGAGACTTGATTTTCTTCTCCAAAACACCTATTTGAATACACGCCCCTACAGCTAAGCAGTCCAATGACAGCTGGAATTGAGTATTTTATTAATGTTATACAAAGGATGCATTTAAATCCTTAGTCCTAGTTACAACCCTAAGCCAAATGCACTCCAAACCATGCTTCCCCACCCCCTCGCCCCCAGTTTCTATACACAAAATTTGGGTACCTGGCATCAGGCAAAGATCCGAAATTCAGGACTTGAGCTGAGGTTTCTGAAAGCCCAAGAAAGAGCAACTTCACTTCTAGACGAAGCTGCTTCCACTTCACTTTGGGTCTGAACACCCTTGTCCTACACACTCCTGGGACAGGGTGATGCCTGTAACTGGAATGTGAGTGGAAGATTACCTGGCAGCATTTGTGGCTTTGTTATCTGTAGATAACTCTTTGCTTCCAGAATGTGTAGGGAGGTATCTACTGTGGAGGAGCAGGGACAGGGCCCTTCTGTAGTGGCATCTAATGCCTAAAAGCCAGAAAATAACTCTCTAATGCTCCTTTTTGAGTATTAGAGTGGTACTTCTGAGTGGACATGGCTCAGCAGCCACCCAAAACTAAATAGAGCTAAATAAATATCCCGATTACCTTGCAGCATTGTGAAACAGCCTACATGTTTAATTTAATAAAAACACTAAAATGAAGACCACTGCATGGACTGGACTGGGACAGTGCAGAGCAAGGTCTCAAATGTTTGTGTTTGTTTTCAGGCATGTAAAACTTCAGGCTGAAAAGGGGAGGTGGCCGCCCTGAGCATATCACAGAGTAAGGGTTTTAAGCAAAGCTTTAACACAAACTACAAAAAGTCACCCATTGCAGTTGTATCATGGGAAGAAATAGACACCAAGAAAGTCTAGACACGTCCTCATTCCAGTCTGAGCTGTTTCTAACAGTGCTTCAGCTACCTTTACTTCATCTTCTGTGCCCATCTACCACTTGCAACAAATTGAACTGGAAACGACAAAGTTTATCTCCCCCCTTGTTTTAAGTATCAGTTTAGTTTGCTGACTCTGTTGTCTCTGTTGGCAGAAATGTTTCTGATCTGCAGTGCTAAAATGAAGTGAGATTTTGGGTAGGTACCAGTGCTCTGGTAATCTAGATATTGTCTGAAGGGGGTTCACAGGTTGCCTACATTTTCTTTGGAGCTGAGTTCAAGACAGTCTATAGGGCTGTTTGACAATCTGTCTTTATAGTTTTGACATCCCATTGATTTTGAAGATGTAACTGAAAGCTCTGTGGAATTTCTGCCACTGTGGTCTCTCAGGCAGTTTCTGGTGGTAGGACATTGAAAGCCAGGATTCCTCCCTATGTGCATTTAGATGCTTGAACACCTCCTCCCACCTCTGGCTGTGGTCTATTTCCTCTGAGGAGTGGCTGCTTAATCATAGTGAGTGCATCCAGCTCATGACAAAACTGGTAGCTCAATGCTTCTGCCTGTGTGAGCTGGTATTTTATTGAAATGTTCACATGAGCTGTAATACACAATAAAGAACCACAGACAAAAGAGTAACAACAGCAATATAATGAGGGTAGCTCATCTGAGATCTCCAGAGAGCCAGATTTTACAATATCCTAAACGGAAATACACAAGGCACCACAGAGAACACAAGGTTCATCAGCAAGTTCCCCCCCCTAAATGTGTGTGTAAACATAGCCCAGGGGAAGGCAAAATCATAAATGAATGCATCTCTTTTAAGGGGATTTCAGAGACAGATGAGTCTTAGGATACCCTGTAAGGAGTTTGACAAGCAGCCTTTGGAGCCAGGCCCAGACCCTCTCCCCCACATCCAAATATTGACACATGGTCCTGTTGCTCCCTCTCTCTATGGCAGGCCAGGCTTGTCCCTGTAAAGGGACAGCCTTTTCCCTCATTAGGGTTGGTCTTCCCTTCTTAGTGAGGAGGTCTTCTTGCCCAAATGAGCAACCCATTGCCTCAGTCTACAGGCATGGTTTTTCTGCTCTGCCTTTCAGAGGAGGACAGCAGGACTGCTCTCCAATTACCATATCAGGTATTTCAGGGCATCCCACCCTGTCAACATAACAGACTACTGACATATGCCTTGAAGGGTTTGTGTTCCTGGAGACTGCAGAATCCTACCGATAATCTTCTTCTTAATTATAAAAGTCCCCAGCAATGGCTGTCATCTTACCAAGAGACAACAGATGAGCCTGCTCTCTTTCCCCCTCCCTTCATATCAAATCTAGAGCTGATCCATATCCTAATTTTAGAAACAGACATGTCTGATCTGACCAAAGAAATTGCTGGGCCTGTTTTCTCTTTTCAAAGAATGATTGGTGACTTTCCTGTCAAGAAGTAAGCCAAATATGGGCTACAAACATGATAGCTCTGAAATTCTTCTGGAAAGACAAACATTCAACATGAAAATTACAGAGTAGGATAATAACCTGCAGGATGTGATTGTTCCTACCCTAGAACTAAATCTAAATAAAAGAAGGTCATCAAGACTAAATGACATACATAGAGGGGAAACACATGAAACAATGGATAATTATGAATAAGATCAGGAACAGCATTGCTCTCCCAAGAAGAGCAGACTACAACAAAGTATAAAACCAAGAAGTTAGGTCACTTGTTTGAACTTGTGTGGGAGGCCTTGCAAGTGATGACTTGCAATATCTAGTCTTGAAGGATGATAGTTCCTTCTGAAATTCTCTTCTTGAAAAATGAGGCTTTGTCACACAGTTATCCAAGCCACAAAATTTTATTATTTCTTTTCTGTTTTAACCCTGGAAGGCCTGCAATGGATTACCACCTACAAGCAGCTATGCAGAAGTATGAGTGACTGTCACCCAGAGCTGCAGGACTAGTCTGACCTTCAAAGAGATCATGCTCTAATTTGCAGCCTTGCTGTGCAGCACTGAATGGTAGTTACTGTGTACTCTACCAGCTTCTGCTCTGTCTTTCTTTGCCATTAGACAGCTCTGGCAAACGTTGCAGCAGACTCTCACTCTTCCTGGGAACACGGGGGTTAAATCTGCTCTTCCTTGGGATAAGTTTGGCAGACGTATGCCGATTCTGTTTTCAATTGTGCCATTTCTCTCCCAGTGCACGAACAGTCACAGCTGTGAACTGTTGCAGGCTTAAATTTTTAATGCTGAAGGCTATTCCTAGCTACCTCCTCAACATTACCACCTCCACTGCAACCTATAATGTACCCACGGAGACATCCTGGGTTCCATTTAATTGCAATAACATTTACATTTGTCTTTCTGGTTTGTTGATATCATTGAGTTCTTAAATGGAGTCTTGCTGAGGTATAGTGACAATTTTTTTCTTTCTTTGCCTATCCATTTTGGAAAAAATATCCCAATTACATTATCTGCAAACTGTTGCAAGAGAAGGATGAAAAAAAGAGTTCTTAGATCAGAATGAAAGACATCCAGTTAATATAGAGAAAAAATAATACTGTGTATTAATGGCTGGTTGGAAAATTGGTTGCTGTGATTTATTTAATAGGATGAGCTGAGCTCAGGATATTGTTTTCTAGGGTATTGTATAAATACAGAGGTAGAAGAGCATCTACACTGAAAACTTGAATAGAAAAAATAATGGCAGTGAAATCATCCTGATTTTACAGGATTGAGGCAGAGAGAGGGTCAGGTCACACAGAAAGTCTTGGAAAATATGGGACTTGATAATGTCTATTCAATTTAAGTCCTGTCTTTAAAGTGATCAGTATCTACTAGTTTTTTCAAAATTTCCATGCATCTATATCTTACACAATTTTGAAGCAAACTCAAATCTATGGGAACTTTAGGTAAAAAAGACATCTTTATGAAAAAGAAGCATCACAATCCCCTCTGTAAGGAACTCTGCAAATGAAAATATTTCTTTCTTTCCTTTTTTTTTTTTTTTTTTTTTAAATGTGCTTTGATTGCTGGTAAATTAATCAACTTCTGCAGTGCAATAGGGTGTGCTTCCTTCAGCTTGGAATAGGACCACTCCACAATGGGCACCAGAGAAATAGTGTTGAATGGAATAAGTAACACACTTTATTCTTATGCCACATTATGAAAAGTCATTAGGATCTCCAGTTGTAGAAGAATTCAACTCTTGTTTTAGCCCTAGGAATTGTCATCTTCTGAATCTCATAGTAATTAAGAAAGTCCTAGTTTGATGACAGTATTAAAAACAACATTTGTATCATATTACCCACTTAAAATGTGAAATCCCCTGGCAATTCTCCCTCTACCAGGGAACATACTAATGAGACACTGCTTTACCATATTGTAATTTGAAAGGGTGACAAAGAAATGCAGTTTTCCCATATAAAATTGGGTTTAGTTTCAAGACACACCACATACTAATGTTAATAAAGCACAGTCTGAAGAACAGAAAAAAACCTAGCTTTTATTACCTGCTATTTTAGTTATGAGTTATAAACCTAAGTCCACTGAAGAATCAGTCAGGCCAGAATATAACCACTCCTGACATCCTTTTCATGGCCAGTATTACCTTCTAGGAGGCATAACATGGCCCAGCACCCCCAAACTGATGGATCCCAAATCAAAACAGCAGATACCTAGTGCTTTCCAATACAAATTGACCCTGCTGCTAAATAGAGACGAAGCCTTCCCGCATCCAGTGCTGGCCATCACACAAAGACACATGATAGGAAACTTCCAAGGGAAGGGTCTGGCTCTAAATTATTGATAGTTGAACAGGGGTCCATATTAAGAAGGATAATGTTCTCTCAGTGAAAAGATGACTGAATCAGGGTGGTTGTGGCAACAAATGCTCTGTCAGCTCCTGGAATACATATCTGATGGTTCAGGGTTGAGTTCTTGCCCTGGATATGGTACACTCTGTCTCTCATGACTCACTGATGCTGAATCAGCTCCAGCCCTGGCACCTCTGTCCTGTGGCTCTTCATACACCATTGCTGAGGGTGGCCCCACAGCCAGCAGGTAGAGTAGTTTACCCTGAACTGCAGTATCCGAGAGCTACTGTTTGTTATTCCTGGGAGGAATGGAAAGCACGCTGCTGGCTCTTCCCCTGTCCTAGGCATATATTTTCCTGTCATATCCTCTTTCTTTCTGTCACTGAATAATTCCCAGGGTCTCTCATGTGTCCAGATTTGCTAAAGCCTGTGTGGAATGAGTAAATAGGATGCATCAGCATCTTCACAATAACCTATGAGAAAGCTGATGCCTGGACAGTTAGTCATGAACTGAAGGTGGATTTTGTGTTTTGGAGCATTTTTTAAAATTGTGGATGAGCTCTTTGACCCCTTTGCTAGACCTGATATTGCACTGAACCCTTAGGGAGTTCAGACAGTCCTGATGAAAACAATAAGAGATCTTACTGATTTTGTGAGTTTGAGAGAGGTTATTAGCAACAGGGAAGTGGTGGAGAATATTGTCCTAATTCTTGTTTTGTCTCTGTCTGCCATAATACTGGAGTAGTGACACTAGATTATAAATCAGCTCTCATTGAATTCATTGAAATATATCTTATAATTTGGTGACATCTTGTTTCTCAGTTAAATCTTCTCATTGAAAGATTCTGGATGAAGATTAACTTACTGACCCTCTGTGCTCAGAGACCATATTAAAGAACAGAGGAATTCAGGTTAATGGGAGGACCCCTCTGGTAAAGTGAATTCTGTTTTGGGATCTCAGTACAGAAGAGAGTCTGACAACATAGGACAGTCTAGCAGAGAGAAGCCAGGTTGGTTAAGAGAACACAACACATGATGTAGAAAAGATATATCCTGGAGAAAAGGCTAATAGGTGTGTTGGGATCAAGGATAGAAACTACCGGCTATGGAAAAAGAGAAAAACACCAAAAAAGAGCGATGCTACTAACTCACCGACTTTGTGGACAAGAGGACGGCCTCCCATGGAAGAGTGACACGAGTCTTGTTAATTGGTTGTTAATAGATAGAAAGATTCTTGTTGTATTAGAATAGTAATAGAATAGTCTTTATTACAAATGTTCTGATTGGTTCAATGTACCCCAGTTCTCCCCAGTTACTTTACTGTTTTTGGTTGATACTTTCGCGGGCTTGTCGGCTTCCCCCATTGGCTGGTCGTTGCCCATGACAGCGGCACATACTCCCTTTCCATGTACAGCTAGCCACTCCCTTGCTCCTTCTCAATCTGCCCTTATTTGTGAAAGCCCTACCTCCTTTTTCCTTTCTTGATGTGGACCTGCCCTAACTCCTCCCTTAACTCCACCCCTATTCTAGTCCCTTCCATGCTCACCCTATATAAGCCAGCACCTTCTTTACTAAAACGGCCATTTCACAGCCCATCCTTAGTGAGGTGGTTCTTCCCATCGACCCTTCAGGTCTGCATCATAGGTGGACTTGTGTCCTCTGCTAATGGATAACTGTAGGCAGACAGAGAGCTTCTCAGAGGTGAACAAGAACAGGGGCACAGAGAGGTTGTAAGATCTTCATCCTTGGAGTTACTCGAAACTCAGATGGTCAAAGCCCTCAGAAACCTCTTATAACATTTGGAGTTGCCCTGGATTTGAGCATGAGCAGGTAGATGACCTACAGAAGTCCTTTCCAATATTTTCTTCTATGATTCTATATTTGACATGAAGATGGGAACAGCATTTTCTTATCTTCCCACTGCTTCTCTTCCAAGTTTCACTAGAACTGCTTGAGCTATTTGTTAATTCTGAGAAAGATGCTCTGTCATATGTTTAGAATTTGATAGGGATGTAAGTGTTACAGTGTTTTTCATATATAGTCATTAATGCAGCACATACAGGCGTCAGCTCATATTAGCATCATGTTGAACCTGTTTGTGGTTTTGGTCTTTTAAAATGGTTGCAGCTGGAGCTGAACTCAGAGAAACAAACATTTTAAATAGAATTTAATCAGAGTTTCACTGAAATACTTTATGACTTCATCTCACTTTTCTCTGTATATATCAGACTGTAGTCCAGTTATCCATCACCTACCTTCTTGTCAGACTTCTTTAAGGGCTTTGCGGTGCCTTGATGTCTCCTTCCCCTTCAAGAGGGAACACAAAGCCTCTTCTAAGAAATTTAGGAGGCAGTGCATCTGCAGCAAATGTCACCTAAACAACTATTGTCTCACAAATAACAATGCCAGAAGCATTATGGAACTTGGAGGAAGAAAGCTGCAATGTCTGTCTTTAAAAAAAACTGTAACACTTTGGGAAATGTATGCTCACACATGAAATCATCCTCTTTTGCTTCCATTCATGTTGAATATATTGCCATGAACTCTGCTTAATTGAAATGCCTGGTCAGTCTGCCCTCCGTGAGGTCAGTTGAACCTAATGATAGTGAATGGTAAATGACCATCACTTAATTAGGCCAAAATCAACATAAATTCCAGATAATGGGGGATGAACAGAATGGTATTTGTTAACCCCTCTGCTGAATGCCATGTGGTCCCCCTGTGCGCAAAGCAAAAGGAAAGAAAACCTGTTAATGAGGATGATGGTCTCAGTCTGGTGGAGAGTGGCAGTCATGGTCCCATTGAGGTTCAGGTCCTCCTCTGGATCTGACCAGCAGTACCCAAAGTCGCAAAATCTGAAGATTATATATGCTCAGGTTCAGGTGGGAATGCCCAGTACTTCCCCCAGGGTGGGGAGTTTCATGATGGATGATTTAAGTCTATGAGTTAAATAAGTAATGGGAATATTTTTGGAATCTTTGATGGTCTAGGTTGTTGCAGCTGCCTATCATGCCAATCCATTATGGCCCATTAGCAGATATGACCCCTTAGTCTGGGTGTGAAGGTGCTAATGCCTCCCCAGAGGACAGTTATCACAGCTGAGTCAGTGGTGTGAAGACAAAGAAACACTCTCCTGTCCCACAGAGTTCTTTAACAACCAGCTTGTAGCCTAAAGTGTCAGGCGTGTCTGGGCAGCTACTGCAGATAATCCATTATTAAAAGTCCATCAGAAATGACACAGAGGGTGTAGAATACACAGTTTTGGTTACACTCACATAGTGATAAACTGGTCCACCCCCCTGTAACTAGGACAGTGTCACAACTGATTGTGGCAGTAGACTTACAATATCAGAAGTGGAATCAATCATGCAAGAGATGGGTCTGTGCAGAAAATGAAGAAACCAGCCAAAATGTCTTAAAAACTGAGGCTTTTACTGTATTGTAAAATGGATTCCTCGCCTTTTCTCACGAGTCATCTTTCTCTTTCCCAAACCTCCTTGAGAAAACTTATCTCCCTAGCCTAGCATGCAGGAATGTGTCCCAGCAGGACTATGCGAAGCCCCCCATTGGTCCTTAGTTAACCCTTTCCCCATTGGTTGTTATCCCTCGATTTCTATTGCTTGTAACCAAAATTCCCTAAAAGCCTTTATATACCCCTGACCATATGAATAAACTCTCTCTCTGCATCCTCCCTTGTGGTCTCTGTGTGTCTCTTTCCCAGGGCATCTCAGGGACCACGTGGCTGGGAGGAATGGAAAGGGGGAGCATTCCACCACGCTGTCACAAGTGATATTGTACTTGCTATCGACTGTGGGAGCAGATAACTACCATGACTGGAAAAAGAAGAGGATTAAAGATTGTTGTGATCTTGAGGTTGGAGAAGGATTGGAATGAGTAAAGTATCTGCTCCAGAAGAAGAACCAATCTCCCAGCAAGAAATGAAAGAAGATCCTGTTTCTTCATATTTTATAGTTTATTAGAATAAGATAAAATGTTAATTGTTATAGTTCTGTAATTTCTTTTATGTACTCTTGATCTCGGTTGGTCCAATGTAACCCTGTAGTTGATTGGTTTATATTTCATGGATTGCAACCCAGCCATATAAGGTTATCTCCTCCCTGATCTTCCCTATATGGTCTTGTTCCTTCCATCCATTCCCATGTATTGTTAGTCTCCACCCAAGTCCCACCTCCCTTCTAGAAACTTCCCTCAGATCCCTATATAAGTCTGATGCTGCCGCACCCCCCCCCCGCGCCCCAGAATAATCTGCCATTTCTGCTTCACCCCACTGCGAGTGTGCCGTCCTTTTCTTCCCCTCAAGGGTTGTGACAATCGAACACGATGAAAGAACTTGGAGATACAGTTTTTTAGATATAGTGGTGCAAGACAGAGTTTAATATTTCTGAGTTATTGCAGTGTGTCAGATTTTAGAGTCTGGTACATGGGCCAATACAGGTATGCTTATTTCTATTCTCAGTGTATACAGTGGTTATTCATGAGCCCTGTAGCCAAGATCATCTTTATTAATAGAAACAATTAGAGTTAAACGAATAAGGATCTTTTACTAATAAACACTGGTGAAAAAAATATTTATTAGTAAGAATTAAGTAACCTTGCAGTCAAGCAGCCTATGAGTTTTAGGGAGCAGGTAGTAGGATTCCAAACAGCACTTCACATTGTCAAAGCTACCCACCTTTCTTAAATACTGGGGAGGGAGTGAAGAGGGTACATTGGATTCTCCTCAAAGCCAAAAATGATTGCAAACCAGTTAGTGCAAAAGTAGCATATTGAAGACATTCAGCTTTACTGAGAGCCATAATACATTACAATTTCCACTGAAATGTTCAGCATAGCTATTCTGCTTCCAGCAGTCTTTAGTTATTTATATATTACCCATATTGCTTTATTATTTTTCCTTTAAGAAGAGCAGTTTAATGCTTGAGTGCTTTTCAATTTTGCCATTCAGACCACAGATTAAGTTTATAATGACTAGCTTAATTTTTGCAGGGCGTAGCATGTATTTGGTCTGAAAGATACCCCTGGCGATATGAGGGTTTAGATGACTTTGGTGTTTCAATAAAAGTTAGATGCAGTCCAATGCCTTCTTACAGTCCTATTGTGGCTGATTATATGACTGCATGTTCTTTCTGGCCATTGCAGTATGTAATTTACAACCTATTTCTTTCTTGGTGTTTGAAAAGGCAGACATCTCTGAACTACAGGGTTAGGAACAATTTGCCCTTTATTTTTTTTTGTAACAGACAGATTACAAGTGGATGAGGAGTCTGCATGTGTAGTACTATAGGAAAAGAGAACTCAAACTGAAAAAAAAGAAGGCACAGGTATGCTTGAAAGTCTATTTGTGGAGACAGCTATTCAGGGTCTAGAATTGACTGGATTTGAAATGGTCATGCAGAGACAGGGGATCCATGGGACAAACCCCTTCATCTCCCTTTGGGAACATTTGGACTCTAGTCTTGAATAGGATTTATTTTATCTAACTCTGGGAGATTTTATCTCCACTGAAGTAAGCTCCTATTAGTTGCATTGCTCATGATACTCCTCTGAATATATTGAAGATGACAGAACCACAGAATCATAGAACGGTTTGCATTGAAGGGGACTTTCAGCATCATCTGGTTCCAGCAGCGCTGTCATGGGCATGGACACCTTCCATTAGATCAGGTTGTCCCATCCAGCCTGGCCTTGCACACTTTCAGGGTGGGGCATCCACAGCTTCTCTGGGTAACTTATTCCAGTTCATCATCACTCTCGCAGTAAAACAATTTTTCCCAGTATCTAATCAAAACCCACCCTCTTTTAGTTTAAAGCCATTACCTCCGGTCCTATCACTGCATGCCTTTGTTAAACGTCCATCTCCGGCTCTCTTGTGGCTCCCTTCTGGTACTGGAAGGTGTTACAAGGTCTCCCCAGAGCTTTCTCTTCTCCAGGCATGATAATTACAACTCCTTCATCCTGTCTACATAGAAGAGGTGCTCTAGCTCCCTGATCATCTTTAAGGCCTCATATGGGCTCTCTCCAGCAGTCCATGTTCTTCTGCTGGGGTTCCCAGAGCTGGACACAGCACTTCAGGTGGGGTCTCATTAAGAGCAGAGCAGAGGGGCAGAATCACCTCCCTTGACCTGCTGCCCACACTGTTTAGGATGCAGCCCAGGACACAGCTGTTTTCTGGACTGCCCGTGCACTTTTTTGGGACATGTTGAGCTTCTCATCAACCAACACCCCCAATTTCTTTTTAGGGCTGCTCTCAATCCATTCTCCTCCCAGTCTATGTTTGTGTTTGGGATTGTCCTGACCCAGGTGCAGGATGTTGCACGTGGCCTTGTTGAACTTCACGAGGTTCACAAAACCCCACCTCCCCAGTCTGTCCAAGTCCCTCTGGATGACGTCCCTTCCCTCCACCTTGTTGACTGCACCACACCCCAAATCTAAGCAAAACACTAAAGAAACTAAAGATTATCTGAAGTAACCTTGTTGCTTGGACTTGAATATTCACACTGTCTGTGAGGTAAGCCTGGTTTTAAGATTATTCCCAAATTTGTGCAAAGCTGACAGCAGAAGCAAAACTGATTTCCTTTTGAAGCCTGAAGAAGGGAGGTCCTGATTTGTGCCACTGGTGGTGCCTAAGAATAGAGGCATAGGGTGTGTTCATTTCTGAGTGAGTCTTGGCTTGGAGGAAATTCAAACTGAAGTAGTTCCTTTCCCACACAGGTTAGAAATGTATCCCAGCCTAAAAAAGACACAAACTCTGCAGTGTCAAAAATCCATTTTGGTTTATGTTCAATCCCTTTTAAGCCACTTTCTCGACAAACAAGTATTGCCAATTGCCAAGTACTTACACACTGTGAGCCTTTACTTCCTTTTATTTCTTTAATATAAAGGGAGAAAAATCATGTAGGTAGAACAGTGAAAACCTCGATATATTTTTTGTTGGATAGACTTAAGTGGTTAAGATAAAAAAAGAAGTAATTTGATGGTCAGAACTAGTATTGGGAAATGTAAAAAATTCTGTTCAAGATTTCATAGAAGACTGAAAGAGGGAGAATACCTCTTTTTTTCTCTCTGTATATAAAAGGAATATTTACCATCGTCTCCAAGTTTCTTAAACACTCAGCTTTTAGTAAAACCCACTGAAAATTATATAACCTTTCCTTCCCAATGATTAGGCTTTCACTAGCTAACATCCATTGTTAGTAATAGATGCAATAAAACCACCTGTGCCAAGAAAGTCAGACCATTATGTTTATAGCAATAAAGGGGAAAGATTTACAATTTAGTGTAAAAAGTTTTTATGGTTCATGATAAATCCTAAATTCAAAGTGTTTCTTAACTTTGAGACAGCAGCAGTACTTTTCCTCAGTATATTTCAAAGAACATTGCAAAGGTGGTTTCAATTAGAGGTGGTCAGTAATTACATTTCAGAAAGATTTTTAAATGGAAAAAGGTGTTTTGTGAAGTCAGAGTTTTTCTATCCTCTCTGAAGAAGACAGAAATGATACATCCCAACAGTGTCACCAAAAAACATCTGAAATTTTAGTATTCAAACAGAACATGGAATTATGGGAGAGCCTTCCAAGCAGTCAGCTGGAAGTTTACAGGAATACCCAGACCTCTGCTCAATGTTTAGGCAAAACTCATCTCAGAAAGGGCTTGGATCCACACAGTAAATTTTATTTCTACCACTATTTTTTTAATTTATATATATATATATAAATATATATATAAATATTTATATATATATAAACTATTCCAAGTCTCTATTGCTAGCTCAATTTATTTCTGCAGAAAACTCTTCTGAGACAGTTTAATTTTTACATGTTTAAAAACAGTATACATCATACCAATCTAAAATTTAAAGGAGTTAGGGCACCACCATGATATGTTCTTTAGAGAGACCTAGCCTGAAAGAAAACATAGATCTCTTTACTATTTAAGGGATGCTTTGTTTACTTTTTAAAGATCTATTTTAGACCCTATTTTAGGAAACTGTGAAAAGATTTGTGTGTACAAGCACAGTACAAAAAACACGATGTTGCTCCTGGTCAAAAGCCATCAGTTCAGAGAAGTCAGCTCTCACAAGACAAAACTGAAGGTCTGAAGCTGTGTGGTTTATTCCTGGAGAGAAGAAAGTGTTACTCATTGATGTGTGTTTGCTGTGTGGAGAATAGCAGAATTTTTGGTTTTCTCAAGTATTACTCCAGGCTGGATGGGCTGCATAATTCCAAATGTCACTCTGAGCAGTGGAAGTCCACTGCCAAAGGGAAAATATGAGTGCAGGGTCCATTTCATGTTCACAGAAGATGTTAGAGTTGACTTTTGGGGTGGGTGGGGGGGACACGTTTTACCAGCTCTTTTTATTATTTCTTGCCAGCTACAGTATTGGACAAGGGCTTAGCCCGAGTATGATCTCTAAACTAAAGCCAGAAAATGGACTGAGTTCAAATTGCACTTATTTACTTTAGTAAATAAGGTAAGTATATCTCCTCCTGCTGCTTGAGTCATCTCTTTTATGCTGTTGACAACACTACAGATTTCTGACAGGAGTTTTCTCTAAAAGCAAGCTGGCAGCAGCTAGTCTGTTCTTCCCCATGTGCACATCAGTAATCAGCAGCCCAGTCCTGAGAGCTGGCTTTTACTGAGGAAGGGAATGATGGCTTTGCATCTCAGCCTGCCTGGGAACCTGCTTAGTTTCATGTATAAAGAAAGCACCACTTCAGATTAGGATGTCACTGAGAGTGGTCAGGCTGGGAAAATATATCAGGGACATTGTCTGACTTGAGCTGCAACTTTCGAATCTTCTCAGAATAAAGGTATTTTGCAGCTGAAAGCAATTGTATTGCTGCTCCTTTAGTTTCTCTTCCACGTCCAAAGGGGACAAGATGACTTTCCTGCTTCTTTTTTCCCTTTAGATGTGGGATTTAACAGGATATATTCCAGTAGCATTCTTTTGTCATTGTCATCATGACCCTGGCTGGCCCCAGGACTCCTGAGGTTATACAGGGCTATGGGATGGATTTGGGATAGGCTCCAAATTGGGCTTTGTGTCAAGTGGTCATAGCACTAGTGCTGGAATATACTGGCTAAAAGCTACCTTGGGTGTGTCCCTACTGGTACCACCTATGCTGGGAGAGGATGAGCTTGGCTGTCAGAACTTCATGGAAGGCTTGATTGTTGTTCATCACAAGATATCTCACAACAAAATAACATTCTAGAGAAGATTGCAGGAGATAGCATGGGACTGTCCAAAACCATGGAAATTTGAATTTTGTGTAACAAGGGAATGAGAGAGTATGTGTGAATGTGAGAAGTTATGGGGAAGAGATGCTAAACTTGATTTAATGGACTTGCCAGGTAAAATCCCAGTGTAGTTTAGGACTCCTGGGACTCTTGGATCCCCAGGCTAGTGACCCGTCACACTAGTATTAGTCAGGTTCTTTTGGGAAGTAATGCTGCAGTCATTCTGAAAGCAGTGTGGTATTAGCAGAAAATCAGGACTTTGTGCTGTGGTCACAATTAATGTGTTCTCTGCTGCAATCAATTTACACTTAACGATGCATTTAGTGGTAATAAAATTGGGAAGCTACAAAATATTTTTACCATTGTTTTAATTTGCTACACTTTAGGTGTCAAGGAAAGGTGGGGTCACAATATATATTGTTTTGGGGAAAGAAAAATCCAAATATCTGAGGCAGAAAGTGATGAGAAAATAAAAGTAATAAGGTTACTGGCAATTACAAGTGCATTTTCTCTGTACCAATCATAAGAGTGCTGAGTTAGGAAAATGGCATTTATAAAGTTGTTCTTATAATTAGAAATGCCCTCCTTGCCTCTGTACAGTAGTTTTGTCTATGAAATTTCTCTGCCACCAGGCAAGGCTTTTAGGAAGTCATTATGACATACAAATAGACCACACTAAATTAAATTGATTAATACATCATATGAATATTTTCAGCTGCTTAGTTTTGGCCAGTGGCAAGTTCTAATGGACATCTAATCAGCAACGAGTCCAAACATCTGAGAAGTCTGAATCATTGGGAAAGTTATGACATAAAGCTTGTCTTCAAGTGAAGGAAATGCGACATACCAGTTTCTGTGGATTGAAGATTTTGTTCAATATACTCCTCACTGCAGCAAGGGGACAAACCAGACCAAATCCAACCCATGAATTTCCCTGCTGGGGAGATTTCAGACAGGAAACTTTGGACATGAGAATTCATTTTTATTCCCAAGTATTATTCTGTTCAGTTCAGGACAGTTAGGACTTTGATTCAGTGGCCCTTGGCTGGGCATGAAAAGCATTTCTGTCATCCTATATTTTCTTAGGCAGGCAATGTAGATGAGCACAGCTGAAAAAGAAATGTGGTCATCAAATAATGTGAACATGCAGAGTTGACTCACTTTTCTCTTCCTGTCCTGGAACACCAAGAGACATTATCTCACCTTTTGGCATTGGGAAAAGTGAAATGGAGGACTGAGACACACTGAAAACATTAGCTTGAGCAGGTGCAGAGAGGGTAGGTGGGAATATCTTTCAGCTGTTGAATATTGGTTCACATAGTTTGGAGTGCATTTTTGCATTTTCCTTAAAATCTTGGAGTTCAGAGGGACAGACTGTTTTCAAGGGCCATCAAATTTCAATCAATAAGGAACAGAAAAAGAACAGAACCACAAACCTGTCCCAAGTCTCTTCCACAACTTAACACCATCTCATTTAAATTGTTGAGGTTGGAAAGTTTCTGTTAATTAGCTTTCTTTACTATTTGTCCTTTTTGGACCTCTTTAAGACTTCAAGATTTCTGCATTACCATTAAGGATTTTCCACTGTTTGGAGAAATATAAGGTGCTGAATTGTTAAAGGAAGGTAAGATAGTGAAGACCATCTGCCTTAATCCTTTGCTCCCAGCTAGAAGCTGAGGATGCAGAGAACAGATCTGTAACCAACATGTTTTTATATAATAGAAGAGAGAATGAGATGTGTTTACAGGCACTTCTGTTGTAAAATAGCCAAAATACAGAAAAATTCACCTCAGGAAAGCCACAATAAATCAGGGTTCATTTTATTTCTGCATCAATTCAATGCAAGAGTGAGATGGCAGAGTGTGGTGAGTGAGATGAAAATATTATGTGAAGAGTCTCCTGGATCTCACTGGGATGTGTTTGGGGAAGCTGATGTTCCTCCTGCGCAGGGGAAATTTCATTTGCATTTATAATTATCTTAGCATTTTCTAATACCCTTTTTGCAGGGACACGTAGTGATAGGATGAGGGAAATGGCTTTAAACTGAAAGAGGGCAGGTTTAGATTAAATATCTGGAAGAAATTCTTTACTGTCAGGATAGTGAGACATTGGATCAGATTGCCCAGAGAAGTTGCAGATGCCCCATCCCTGTAAGGTGCCCCTGCCCATGGCAGGGGAAATAGAGATAAATGATATTTAAGATCTCTCCCAACCCAAACCTTTCTATGATCCTGTGATAATCCAAACAAATATGTTTTCCATGGAATTTGCAGCACCATAGGGTCTAGCACTGCTCTCTCAATCCCTGGCCTCTGCTAAAGGAACAAAGGGGGACACAGGAGCTAGTTCATCAAGGCCTTTGTTACTAATGTCAAGTTCAACTCTTAAATTAAAAAACCCCAAACAAACAACAAAATATACTCCCTAATTTTGTGATTTCTCTCATGGACACTGCACAAAGGAGTGGTAGGAAAATCTAGAAGTAAGCAAAAGAGCTCTATTTGGCGCTACCTCACATCTTCCAGGGTTTTTGTAATGAGAGTGCCTTGTTGCCTCTCTTCCCCACTTCTGGCAGGTAAGCAAGGGTTTTAATTTCAAGCCATCAGGAGACTGTATGGAGAGATGGGCTATATCTGTTCAGACTCAGCTGTGGGTTAATTATGTTTACACACTTCTGGATGACTTGAAACACATAAATGGCACATTCATGTCTATTTACTTGAGACTATTAAGAGACCTCCTCCTTGCTCCTAACATCTACCTCCTGCTTATTTGTTCTTGAAAAGCAGAACATTGTACCTTCACACAAAAAGAGGCACATTTCCTAGAAATATTCACCTAGTTTTTACTAGATCACAGGTGAGTTTCTTTCTTCTCTGAAAATACCTCCACAATCTACTATCCAACATCGTATACAGGGCATCCCAATAAGGGAGAATGATGACATATTTATAAAGTCACTTTTTTTAATGTGAGAAATTGCTGGCATCAAGAAGCCCAGATACCAAGTGAAGTGATAGGATTCCCCTACAGAAACATATGCTTCAGATGCTCCACATGAACCTAAGACATTTCTCCAGGTAACCTCAACAGAACATATTTGCCCTGGTGATGTCTCAAAGTAGGAGAGCACTTAGGTGGGACTGACTCTGGCTGCAGAATAAAGGTGCTCTCTAAGGAGACATCCTATTGTCCTTTGCCAGCGCCTGTGCTGTTGTATCTTTTTGGGGTAGTGCTCTCTTTGTTCCACTGCTGCCTTCTCTCTCATCTCCCAGCACCTTGCTGGCAGTGGCTCTTGCCCAGGACACAGAGACAGGTGTACTGCAAGATCAGAATCTCTGAGCTTTTCTCTCTCCTGAAGTAGTTAAAGTTCTTTGATACTGAATAAAGATATCTTGTCACCTATTTATCCAGGCCAGCTTAATTTTCCAGTCTCACTTTGAGGAGTTCAATTCATTACAAAATGGAAGGTAAAGGCTGAAAATCAAGATCTTTTTTTTATTTTTTCCCCATGTCAGAATCCCTGTCCTATGTAATCCAGTGACACAAGAGGTAATTTTCTGATTCTTAGAAGTGTTGTGAACATAATAAAAGTCTCTTTTCCTTTATTCCTATACTTGAATGAGTCATGAGCAAAATGTCAAAAGTGTCCATCCCATCATGAACACTATCTGTGAGAATTAACTATGTCTCTTCCCCAGTTCATCAGCAGGTGGTGGCAAAGAGTTCTTCTTCATCTGAATTTCAGACCCCAAGGGCTACACAAACATGACAATAACAACTGATGGGTAATACTTTGCCATCTGCTGCACTCCTTAGCTTCAGCTGCTCTATTAGTGTGTGAATGAACCTGTTGCAACTTCTAGTTGCCTTCCCACATGCAAAACTTTGTGAGATCATAGAATCATTTTTGGCATCATGTCCTTTTTCCAGGTAGCCCTTACCTTCTGAAGGTCTCCAGACCTTATTGCTCTGATTAAATCCAGAGGGTTCACCTGTTTTTCAACTGGTGAACTCCCTGGTTCTTCTCCTATTTCTACCAATTTGTCTTTGTTATTATTTACTCTGTACCTGAGTTATTTAACTATGAAGGCATATGGGAGTATGATGCATATGAACTATATGTCAAACCACAACAATATTGCAAGTTGCATTACTCTATAAATAGAAAATAAAATGAAAACTATTTGTCTGTATAGGAAACCAATAAAAAAAAAAAGCCATATGAAGTCTCTTACAGGAAAGATCTCACCATATCTAATAATTATCTCCTGAAATTGCCAACACTGCACTTGAATTCTCAACAGCATCTTGTAGCATGGACTGATGTTTCATTATTACAATTTCAAGGCAGTCTAAAATCAGTAATCCTAAAATTTTTATTTGGGATTAGAAAACAGATTGCCTTTTATCATTGCCATTTTGCATTGCAATTTTTTCTCAGCAATGTGCTAATAACTAGTCCAAATTAGCATTTTAAGCTTTATTTGTGGCAGATCACAGCATGTGTCTACAGTCTATCCCTTAGCAACACAGGTTGGGAGATAAACAGAATTATGGGTTTCTCTACCGTTGGCAAGAATATTGAGAAAATATGGTGAAAAACTATGGGGTAAACAATAGTGTTGCTCCTAAAACTAAATCTGTTTCCTAGTTCTACCTTGATTCTGAACTGTAAGATGATACGTGTGATGAGGAGAAATAGCAAATGCCAGTTTTATTTCCAATGTGGTGTTATTTTCACCTTTTCCCCCCACCACTTTATAGTCATAAAAAGATCATTTCAGTGCAGCAGGGAAGCACAACTTCCTCAATCAGTCAAAACCAGTATGGGGAGTGGAAGTCAAAGTCATTTTCTCTCAGGATGAAATACAAACAATGAGAGATGTTCTATATTGAAATACTCATCTCCATTAATGGCTCTTAAATGCTGTTCTTAATTATAACACTTAAATTCATTTAAAATACTTAAAAGGAAGTGAGGAATGTCACAGTGTACAGATGATAACTGCAGAAAGCTAGATTCCAGAGATGAAAGGAAAGATGGTGTTTAACTCTATGGAAAACAGGGCAGGAAGCAACACAGAAGATCCAGTAAAAGAAGCCAAACATCTTTTGCAGTGAAAAACCTCAAAGTAGAGATTCCAGATGGAGATCTGAAAGGTTCAGCTCACTTAGTGTGGATGGGAGGCAGACAGTGGGGGACTTTTATAAAACAATGAATACTAAAAAGGTCAGTCAGACAACAAGGGGTCTTTCAATTAAGTTAAAAGGCAATGATTAAAAGCTTAGAAAAGAAAATAACTGACCTATTGTCACATCATCTCTTCAATACCCAGCAGTTTAGAGCAATAGGCAAAGAAGTCCCAGTATTAGGTAATACAAATGTTAATCTGATGTCCGACATGGTCTACATAATGTGTTTAGTCTTTAATTATGTATCTACAGTCTACTTTTTGCACAGGATCCCTGCCTTTAGCATAGAGAAGATGTATCCAGGCAGGGGCAGGACTGTGTTTATATGGGTAGTTCAAAACTTACCTGTGTAGTGCTTGTGGGTTTGGCTTTGAGACCAAAAGGGTCTTCTTTAGTTTATAATTGACGTAGTGCAGCAACACTCACGAAACATTTCATGTTCAAAGTCCTCAGTGTTATACTCTGGGGGAGCATTGAGTCATTGACACCAACACTGTGACCACCAGCGTTGATCAGATGGCAGCTCTTTTACTGGATTTGCTCATAAAGACCCTTCTGTTTTCTGCAGAAAGTGACACAGGGTCTGGGCAGGCAATAAGCTGAACATGAAGGAGTAATGAGTCTTTACAGCCATAAAAACAAATCAAGGGCTGCATCCCGGGCCACTTTTGCAAGCCTGTAGCCAGAAGATCAAGAGAAGAGATCATCCCACTCTGCTTTGCTTGTGTTAGCCAAATGTGGTATTTTCAGTTCAAGAGAAACCTTGAAGAACTGGAGATGGTCCAACAAAGGGTGACCAAGATGATTATTAGGTTGTTGGAGAACTTGACACACAAATAAAGGCTGAAAATTAGCTTTGTTTATTGCTACACCTAGAGCAGGAAAGGCTCAGGGAGATCCAATCACCATCTCCCAATGCCAAAGGATGTAGTTTTAAAGACACACAGGGATACGTGGTGGCAGGACCAGAGGCAGTGGGCACAAGTTGATTTGGGGGAAATTTTGTCTGGATATAAGAAAAAAATGGTTCACTACAAGAGCAGTTAAGCATTAGAATATATTGTCCAGAGAAGTTGGGAAAATATTCAAGACCTGGCATGACAAGATCCTGAATAACCTCACCTAAGGTGTTGCCTGGAAGGTTCATCCATATAACCTCCCTTTTTAAATTAAGGTTTTCTATTATTTGCTTTCTCTCACTGTCCTGTCCTAGAGGAGAAAAAACAGCTTCATGCTCAGCTTCTAATGTGCTTCATCCATGAGAGGAGAACCATACTGCCTGAGAATGTTTGTGGAAAGAGTTAGGGAGAAAAGAGGCACAAGGAAAGTGTCCTTTACAGCCTACAGCCTCCCACCTAAAACAATGGACAGGCCTGTTCTAAGGGATTTGTCCCATCTCTGCTGCCTAAATGTCCTGAAAACTATTCCCTGTCCCCTGCTATGACCTTCACTATGGCAGTGGCTGTCAAGTGATAAGCATAGATGTCTCTCCAAATAGAAGAATATGTTGAACCGTGTAAAATAAACATAATTCCAAACCCATATCTTCCAGCAGCAGTGCAGTACATTGTCTCTTAACATAATGGATTTGTTAGCATCGCCTCAGTTTGAGGAGTGCAGCAGGCACTGCTAAGGTGAATTATGAGAGGTTAACAATGAAAAGTAAGCATTGTGTGCTGAACTGATGACTCACATAGAGCTTTTCAAGAGATACACATATTAAAACCAGCTGGAAAATATCAGACAACATAAAAAAAATACACCATTGCTTAACTTCTGATGTCCTAAATAGACATGGAAATTTAGTGCTTATTATATTCAGCTTTAGAGGCTGTAGTGGAATATATGGCATCACAACAGTTACAGTGTGCCTTTTGATTTATCTCGCTGACAACCATCAGACCCTTCAATGTCTCGATGACAAATAAGCACAGAAGAGCACAGACACGCAAACTGCAATAGAACTGATTTATATGAAGTGAGAAAGAACTCCGTATGCGTGCGTAGTCATACCCCCATGCTGGCTGATACACACTTCTCTCAAACTATTTCTGTGACAGATTTATAAGGCATCCAGTCGGTTTCTGATCTGTCAGCACCTGCAGAGCTAGCTTAGCTTTAAAAACACACCCATGTCCCTGGAAGTTCACCCATGAAGCACATAGCATAATTGGAGATGAACAGAATGTACTTTCCTCATGCTCTGTTGCCATATGTGTCTCCTCTCTACATATTACACCATGAATTGGAAAATGAGAAGTTTAATAAGCATACAATTGCTTTGAAAGATAAAGTGTCAATATATTCCTGCTTCAAATATGTTTCTAAAATGAGAGTTCAGACCCGAGAAGGCAGGTTCTGGAAAAAAGATGCCAATTAATCTTTAAGAAACAGCAATTATTGACATATGAAATTACATGTAATAAAAAATTAATGAAAATCAGCTTTAAGAGCAAATAATTTTTATTGATCAGGATTGTGCTGTAATCACGGATGTTTAATCACATCTAATATGTAAGGCCTAGTCACTGGTTCTGTACTCAGAGATCAACTACAAACCAGCAGGGCAAGAGTAATTTCCCCAAGTACAGGCAGGAACGAAAGGAGTTTTTGTGACTCACCCAAGGTCATGGAGAGAATCATCTGGAGAACTTGAGCACCCTTGGACCACATGCAGAATTCCTTTGCATGAAGTTTGAGGGCTCTTGTGGACTTTGTCAGGTTATAAATTCACAGAGGTTCATCTCTGAGTTTTCCATTTACATTCAGCAGAAACCAGGCTTGCATCCCTGAATTAAGCAAAAAGAGGGTGAGAATATGGAATATATATTGCCCAGAGTGACTAATAAGGTAGGTGTTTGTTCCTACAAGTATCACTGGGTACAGATGTAGGTCCATGCCATGAGTGAACTGCATCAGGTTGCTAAAAAAAACACAAGCAAGCAAATAACAACTACTTCACCCCTTCAAGAGCCCTGAAATCCCAGACCATGAAATGCATATTCATACACTCAACAGCTATTTTCTTTTCCTAGGTATTTGTTATTTTTTATGATTCGATGCACATATGAACCACTGTAAATCTTTGCTTTCCTTTTTAAATCGTAGTAGATTTCCTTTGGGGATCTTTCTCCTGGTGTGCCTTTCTTTATTATTTTCTGGTCTTAAGCAACTTTGGAACCCAGAAATATTCCTCTACACTTGTTTATTTTGCTTCCTTGTTAGCTTGTTCCAAATGGCTACAAATTTACTCAAAGCCCTCCAAAATCCAGATCGACATTTTCACATTCAGAGGAGAATCACACACACAATGACTATTCCTATGCCAAGAAGTAAAAGTCAGATGGATATAAAGCAGTGTCCTTGAAACCAAAAGGACTTTTTTACTTCTACAAAGTTATATCCTCCATTATCTCCCTCCAAACAGCAGAAGAAATTCAATAGAAAGACCTTGGATGAGGAGACATTATTCAGACTTCTCTCACAGTTATCACAACTTTTCCCCCTGACCAAGCTTATTCACTTGCCATCATCCTGTTGCCATCTCTCCTGCATTTGGTGGGTGGGGACTTCCACTGTGGAGTAGGGAAAAATATTTGCTGTAAGATACTGAAGTATTTACATATTGTAGTGTTCACTAGCTATGAACAACGAAGCCCTTTCCAAAATTGTAAAAGAGGGATAAACTTAAATAATATGAAAAATTCCAATGAAACTAATCCACAAGACTGCTGACCTGCTGATGTGACATGAAAGACACTCCACGACTTCACTGTTATAATCTAAATCCAGTCTCTTTTTAGTGGTAGATACGCTGTCCCCGCTCCTTTTCTCTCTGTTATCCCCAATCCACATAAAGCAGATATCAGGGATTTGGGTATCACTTATCTTTCATTTCAGATCCATTTTCTCCTCCTCAACCCAGGAACAATTGACTGCAACTGGCATTTAATGAAAATATTATTTTTTTTTATGCGTGCAAATATTCATGCCACATAAAGTCAGTCAAACGAAATTACAGAAGGATGAAATCAGCCAAACTGGCAACCAGGAAACATGAGAATTAAAGAAGAAAGTGCATGAGCAAACTTGCCCATTTGATCAAACCAGCAAAGAACAGGTAAAGAATGTGTGGAGGTGCCAGGGCCTCCTTGCTTAGTGCTTACCCTGAAACTCTAACATGGGGGGATGATTCCTCTCAGCCTCCCAGGATGTGAATTGCTCACCCCTATGCAAGACAACCTGACATTATTTGGATTAAAGCTTTGCTGGAGGTCCCAAGTAAGGCTGGAAACCTTTACATTAGTTATGCATGATGAGACTCAGTCTGGCACAGCAGTGAACCGTTTATTGTGTAAACAGGGTGTGTGAAACTATTATCACTTTTATTGATAGGTAGGGATAACAGGCACAGAGTTTTGATTTACTGACAAATTTGTACAGTTCCTGCCTGTTATCACATATGCAGAGTCATGCCCTGAAACTCAATCGTCCATCTTAATCCGCTACCTTAATTGCCCATCTGCTCAGAGCAGGGTGGGGGACACTCCGTTTCACTTTGCACAGATGTAAATCTGTCTGTGTGCTGTGTTTGGGTTCAGTTTGACTCATGCACTTGAACAAAACCATTTCTCCATTTCAGTCTCACTTCAGGACCAATGACCTAGACTTTCCAGGGTTGGGTGTTAATTTTCATTCTCATCTGAAGCCTCATTTCAAAAGAAATTAAAAAAAAAAAAGAAAAATCTAGGCATCTTAAAATGTTTTAAGATTTTTTAAACTGCACTTATGAAAATAGTAACTCAGCATGACTCAGCATCACTATTCACTTTGAAAAAAAATACAAGCCTGTGTCTCAGCAGCTGGTGCACAACATGTTAATGAAGCTGGTCAGCACCCATCAAGACTTCATTTAATTTTACATAAGCAGTCCCTAATGTAACCTCTGCCATTTCATACTAAACTAGGAACTTTAAGAGCATAACTATGTGGAAGTCTGAAGATAACAATTCAGGCTCCAGTTCAGCAGCATCCACTGGGGGTCAGTGCTAGGGACCCAATGGCCTTAATGGGACCCATTCACGGGCGGGCTTCAGTTTGTACACAGGTCTGGATTTTCACCACTTTAGCACTTTACCAGATCTGTTGAGTTCCAGATACATTGGGATGAAACCTGAGCAGGCACTGTCTCTTCCACAGAGAGCGGTGCCTTCATGAGCAGTGGGAACAAATCATGCCTATTATTACTTAACATGATGAAAGAAATAGGCAGATTTACAAAAAGCGGTGCCTGACAAGCTGGGAAAGCAAAGATAAATCCCACTTAACTTGCGCTTAAATTTTTTTTGTACTTGCAATTCATAGGTGTAGCAAGAATTCCTGCAACCTGGGATATTTCAGTGTGAACAGAAGCAGAATCTGCCTGTTCATGTTGACTGGGTGGTTCTGCTTTCTTTGCATCACAAAATGACTGCATAAATCTACTTTTGCTCTAAAAGCTGAGAGACAAAGTTCAGTTGTTACACACTTGCTTGCCAAAGAACAGGCAGCCTCCTGCTAAGTAATCTTTCCCAGGTAGCAAATTTTTTATGGTTCTGTAATGCTTCATCAGGTGTTAATCATAACGTTTTACTGTCTGAATAACAAGCTTATCTCCCTCAAGAAAGCTTTGGTTCACATCCAAAATTCTGTTCTCAGAGTAGACAATATACTTTGATAGCAGTGACCACATTTCACCCTGTGCCCAATGAATTTTCAGACTCATGGATTGAATAAATGTATTTGTTAATTGCTGCCTTTGATATTACAGAAGCACCTATGATTTATTTCCCAGGATACTGCTGTTGAAGAAATCAGTAGTTCCAGAGAGGAATAATTTTTTCTCTCCCTCATTCCTGTGTAAAAGTGTAGCCTGATTAAGGTTGAAATATAGCAGTGAAAATTAACACCTTGCTCATGATCAAGAGCTGGACCAGTGCAAAAAGCTTTTTTTTGCATTCACATTATCATGGGCAAATTTGTATTTTCTCTGTTCTATAAAAAAGGGAACAGAGTTTGTTCTCTCCCACCACATGATGGAATCTGAACTTATTCAAGTTCAGACTTTTTGTCAATATTTTCAAGAGATCTCTTAAGTGATGTAGAACCCAAAACTTCCATTTCAGAGCGGTTTCCTGAACACCTGTCTTCTAAGTACTTTCTCTTTTGGAAAAAGGGACTCAGTCTCCTAAACCACAGGGTTAGTTCTAAAAACTTAGCTCCCTCTCCATTATGCTTGTACAATGTTCAGCTGATAAAGCACCACTCCCTGAAATGTTCCACTCCCAGGTCTTGAGTGGTCCCTGGAACAGCTGTTGTTTTGCATTGTATAAGGCCATAATGAGGTATTCTGTCCAAAATTCTATAAGGTTATTGTTGTCTGTGTTTTTGCCTGTAAAATAAATATAATCTTATAATGGTATGTTTCAGTCAATGCTCTTCAAACGAGAAACAATCATCCCTTTCATCCTTTCAATGGCAATTTTTTGCCTTTATTTTTTGCTGTTTGATCTCAGAATGCTTTGTGAAAGAAATAACATACAGTGAGTGCCTAGCCCCAAAATAAATGCAACATCATCTTCATGGACTAGAGTTCAAAGCCTCACTGTTAATATGCTCTCTTCACACATGGGTCATGCTGCAGCAGACAAGTGAGGATGCCAAGATGTTCATCTGGTGTCTGTGGGGCCACTGTCTGGGAATGTGCTCCAAGGACATGTCATGGTAGGGTTTGGAAGATATTGGAGCCAAGTATATGGGGTGGCTGCTCCAAGACTGAACCTCCCAGGTCCACAGAGACAGGGTCCTGGTTAAAGGTCTATAAACCACAAAAGTTACTTTAAGGTTTCTGAAAGTAACCCCACACATGGGTTGCTGCCTTATCCTTGTCATGAGCATGGCCACTCCCTGGGACACAGCTTGAGTCATTACTATTAACCATTGCCTGCTGTATTCTTCCATACACATCAGTAGAAGAAAATCCTTTACCTTGAGACAGGTGGGTGAGAAAGGTGATGAGAGTCAAGTGAACTCATTCTGACCTTGTGCACCTGCTGTGTTGACTGACGTTTATGGAAAAGTCATATTGAACACAAGGCTGGTGTCATGGCACTGAATGTGGAGGGGTGTGGGGTGATGTGCCACTGCCAGACTCAGAGGGTAAGTTGGAGAACTCTGAGGCTCAGAAAAACAATCTCCAGCAGTCATGACATTGTGGAGCTACAACACACTTAAGTCCTTTAGGCCGTACACTGGACACAACAGGTTTCAGTGCAGCATTTCCAGGACACGCTGTTCTGGGACAGGTGACACGCTGTGATCACACTCTGGTTCTACAGTGGAGATTTAGCAGAAAAGCCCAGAGATGCCGAAGTTGTCTAGTTTAACCTCAGTTGAATGTAATTCCCACCAGTTCTTCAGCAACATTAGCTGCGGGCCCCAGTGTTAGGATTTTTACATGAAGTGCTAAGCTCACTGCCGTCCTTCAGATATTTTTCAAGTGACTTGCCAAATATCTGATCTCATCAAATCTATTTGTACAAGGTACACCCTGAAACTGAGTTTGCATCCAGGGCCTTCAGCCAGAGGGTGTTGTGGGCTTTCAGAGCTTGAAGAGAATCTGATCCTGTCACTCAGGCAGAGGTATGAAGATGAGCCAGGCTACAGGAGACCTAAGAGTCTGTTTATATTTTAACCTTAGTTTTTCTTTTCAGAGTGATTTTTTTTTCTTTCTGCTTATACTGTTCTGACAGAAACTGGAGAGCCACAGCCCATCAACTCATAGATTTTTTCTTTAAGCCATGGTCATGTATTAAGAAATGCCTCCCCTGTTGTTATGCTGACTACCTTCCCATTTGTTTGAAATCTCAAATCATTGCAGTGGCAGCAAAGTCATGGGAACAGCTGCCTTTTGAAAGGCATGAAGTCCCACCATTACCCTGCACTTAGTCTTGGCTAAAGAGCTTACCTGACTCTGCTACAGGTTAACTCCAAGGGCAAAGCTTTTCAATATCCACGGCAAGTAGAAAAAAAAAAAAAAAGTTTTCTCTTCTTATCAATCTCACCTTACCTGGCTGCTTTCTCTTCAATTTCTATTACTTCTCATTTCTGCCTCCCTGTATGACTGCTTGTTCGGCTGTCCAAGTACAGTAGTGCAGCCGTGTGGTTCAGTGTTTCAGGTGTGATGGTAAGGGAAGCCAACAAAGATATATTAAAAAAATATATATATTTTTCTACGTATTTATTGGAGCATTTCTGCTATTTTTCAACATAATTTCTAACACTTTATGAATGCTCAGTAGCTTTGTCCTTCATTAAGTTGTGTAGCACTTTGTCTTATCTGTGGAAACCTTGTCATCTGCTATATCCTGCAGAAGGAGGTCCACAAATTAACTGCATTTTTGTTTCTTTTCAGACTCCTTTCCTTCAGCTTAATTTGATGTCCATAGTTCTTTTACTGATAGAGGTTGTAAACTATCTATCCTAATAAATCTTTCCATGCCAACAACAACTTTTACAGGCTGTATCTCCCCTTCTTTTCCTTAACTCTGCCCTTACCCTAAGTTGTCTCTTGTTCAGAATGAAGACTTTCAGCTTAGGCACTCCTGGTACAGAAGCAGTTTCTCACATCGATTGTACCTGAGGTGCTTCTCTCAATCTTTTCAAGCCTTGTGTAAATCCTGCAAGATGGGAATACCAGAACCGTAAACAGCATGTAAAGCATGGGCAAGATATGGATTTACCCAGGAACATAGTAATGCTCTTCCCTTCCTTCTCTAGCCTTTTTCTAATAATTGCTAACATTTCACTTGCTTTCTTGACATCTGAAGTGCAGCAAGCTGATGTTTTCATTGTACTGTCACAACCTCAAGATCTCACACATGAATGGTAATGGTCAGTTCAGAATCTGTCATGTTATACAGGCAAGAGGCATTGATTTCTATCTCATGGTGTCACTTTATATTTACCTTCAGTGAGTTTCACCTGCCAATCACTGAGTTCTGTGAGAGGTACACAGGGGACATAGCACAGGACTTTACTACGTCAAATATCTTAATATTATCAGCAAATTTTGTTAGTTCATTGCTTTTCCTAAACTGTTTAAGAATAAGGTCTAATATGGGTAGAGATGAGTGACCATGAAGCAGGCAAAATACAAGAAGAATGTTACAGAAAAGCCTTCACACCCCTTTCATTTGAACCAGAAGTCCTCAGCACTTCTTTCATGGTGGCCTTGGAGCTGCCTATCCTGTATTATGTTGCAAGGCAAAAAAAACCCCACAAACAAACAAACAAAAAACCCTACAATAACAAAAAAGTGATTACAAATGCCTAAAACTCTCAGGAATTGTAAAATTGGCTCCAGGAAAAAAAAAAATCTCACAGGCAATGTGGCACTGCCCCATTCATGTGTTCAGGGAAGAGGGAGGGAGAAGAGGGAGAAGAGGACACCACAAAGACTTCTGTCTTTCCCACCTGGTGGAAGAGATTGGCCACTTCCAGTGTGGTTTTCCAGCATTATCCAAGAAGAGCCATCAATTATACCCATATTCCCATATTTGGTTTTCCTCAGAGAAAGACCTACTCATGGTGTTTTCAGATCTAAAGGAGATTTTTGCAAGTCGCCTAGAGCAGATTTAATTTCTCAGGCTTCCTTCTCTCAACTATACTGATGCCCAAATCACATTTTTTCCCTACAGCATTGACCTAATGCCTTTACCTCCCCACATGCCTGCAAGGTGAGGAAGTAGTGTCACTCCAGCTTACAGACTGCAGACGGGACAGGAGAAGTTCATAGCCAATGTCAGCTTTCAGGTCCTCACATCATCGTCCCCAAAACAATTCACTACTAAAACATTATTTGGCCATTTTCCCTCTATGGTGGTGACTTCCTTCCCCTAACTTTGTGGAAACTCTGGAAGAAATCAGTCTCCAGGGTAAATGATTCAGTATCTCTGATGCCTAATGAATAGGAGGCAAATTGGACTTCAGATACTTTGTCTGGTACAAAGAGTCCAAGGTGAGAGAGGAGTTTATGAACCAGTCCTATCCTAATCCTGTTCTTTATTCACCTCTGTTCCCACAGCCAACCCTTCACTCAATCTCCTGACAAACCTATGGTGTTGTACTCTGGTAAACCTCAATTCTTGCTGATAGATAGAACTATAGGAATAACACCACATACGTTGTATGCCTAAAAGCCAGCTGAAATATTGATCCACAAAAAGAAAATAATGCTAGGAAATTGCTTCTTTACCCAACCCCTATTTAGAAAACAATCCTATTTCCCAGCAATGCTTTGCATGGACGCATGCAAATAATGGCTCTGCCCAAAGAGCACTTTGAAAGTTGCTAAGTCAAGCATCTAAAAGTTAATAATGTATAGTTCAGATTGTCTTACTCTGGCTTCATTTTGTAAATACAATCTGTAACTAAAAAGATATATACATACATGGTTTAGTGGGGGACTTGACAGCATTGGGTTAATAGTTGGAGTCAATGAAGTCTTTTTCAACCTTAATGATTCTATGATTTTATATACTTCTATATACTATGCTATAATTTATGCTCTCTTGCAAGAGATCTGTCTGGAAGTCTCTGCATGAGGAACTTGACATTTCTGTGAAAGGGAATGTGCAAACTGAAACAGCCATAACATTGTTAGCCACATGAACAACAGAAACAGAAAATTCCTGTCCTTAATATTGGATATGCACCTCACTAAAGATTTGAGTTTCAGGCTGTTTTGGGAATGGGACCAAGGACTTGCTGTAAAAATCCTTGCTCTACACATCATGACATGGACCATAACAGGATAATTAAGCTTAATATAGTAGCCAATATATAACAAACATGACAAATTTCTTCACACCGGGTTTGCTGCATTTTTTTACACAGCTTCTTCAAAGTACTCTCCCAGGGCTGAATTAAGGCTGTTGAGATAACTAAACCACACAATACTGTTTCTAAAATGTGTTTATTTTAGTTTTAATTATGCCTCTGCATTCTCTTGGTTTTCAAAACTTGTTTATTAGGTAATAATAATTCTGCTATTATCCCAGAATATCTGCAGTTATTAAGGTGTTCTCCCAAAATATAATTCTAATTTAATGTAATTTTTCAATGTAGAAACCTCCTTTGTTTTTTGTAGTTAAACCCTTCTACATGAACAATATAAAAAGACACTTTAGAAAAAGAAACTTCTGGGCAAATTTTCCTTTAGGTGCAAAAAAAACCCCAAACCAAACCACCATACAAATCATCCAAAGACTCAAAGGTATGGAGTACTGCTTTTTCATGTTTTTGAGTTTAATCTTAACTTTTTGAGATTTCGGGTTTGCAGATTTGTTCAGGCTGAGTCACTGTTCTCTGGAAAAGCTGACACAGATCTGTTTTCTTCTTAAAAGCAGTTCCTAACAATTTTCTCTGACTCCTGCTCATTGTGAAGCTTCTCAAAACAGCAGGCACAAATACAGACTCCTCTCTTTTCCTTCCTCCACTTCACATTGACCTTTCTATCCCACTCTTATTAGTCTCTTCCTCCTTCCCTCCATAGTACCTTTGTCCTCACAGCATCTCTGGAGATTCCCCTTTCTTGGTTTCTTTCCTGAATAGGCTTGTTGAGAATGGGACTTCGTGAGAAATATGTTTTGCTTTTCTGATGGGATTAATGCCCAATTTTTGACTTTTTTTTTCTTTTTTTTTCTTTTTTTTTTTTTTTTTTTTTTGCATTTGAACATTTCTTCCCTAGAAGAAATTTAGTTTCTCCTGCAGGATGCACTCATATAAAGTGGTGTTTGTTCAAAATGTCAGTCTCTTTTTCTCTCACAAAGAGCCAGACCACCTTCGCCCTTAGCAAAGATGTTATTTGCCAAAAACGCTCCTGGCTTTCGTTCACAGAGAAAACATCATATGGTTGAATAAACTGTTATTATGATCATTATGTCTCTTTTTATTATACACATTTAAAAAGAGAATTAATTTCCCCAGGAAGTATTTTCACTTTGTAAAAGATTGTGTTTTGAAGCTAAAATGCCACAGTTGTCTCTTACAGCAATAACTTTTTAAATCTAGCAATAACTTTTTAAATCTAGCTTCATGTGTATATATCTGTATATATCATGGAATCATAGAATGGTCAGAGTTGTAAGGAACCTTAAAGATCATCTAGTTCCAAACCCTCTGCTGGGGGCGGGAACACCTTCCACTAGACCAGTTTTCTCAAGGCCCGTCCACCCATGGAAATACATTTTTGCACTCTTTCAGACCTTTGTGTGAATTGTTGTGAAAGCCTTGAACTTGTCATTTAAGAATGCTATTACAGCTTATTGGAGGAATGTGCAATCTCTGTGTATTTGCAGAGATTTCCACTTTATCTGGTACAGTTTGGATGAATTTATTTCCTTCTGGGCAACTGGAAAGCAATGTCCAGGCTTTCACAACGTTTTCAGCTAATAAGACTATGGTGAGACAAAGAAAAATCCTGGTTTTCAAGATATTTAACAGGCAATCTACCATAAACTAAACATTCCTTCCCTCTCACATGCTGCTTTGTTCAGATTTCAAGTTAAATTCCTTTTTACTGAATTATATTACTGAATCCAGCAGGGGTAGTCAAGAATTTTTCTTTGGCCATGTCTAGTCTACAAGTCTCTAGAGGAACAGGCATTTATAAAGGCAAATAATTTCCCTGGACTGTTACATATCAATACGTAGATTCAGAAGTTTGTGCACCCCTGTTGCAAATAATCTGTTTTCCTTACACACAGGTAATCAGCTTTCACCCTCCCTGCTGGGGAATCCACACAAAATTTTATTGTAATTTCTCTCAAGGAGATCTGGGGCTTCAGTAAAAGTCACCTTTTCTTCTTCTTGTGGAGGCATAGCCATGCAAAAAGGAGAAACACGACTGCCTTATTGCACTGACTGTAAGAGCCAGTACACTTCTGAGAGCCCTTGTGGTAACATTTCAGCATCTTCTTCATGACCCAGGATAAAATTTAGGTTGACTATTTTTCAGTGAACACATAAAGGCTGTCCATCTCATTATTTCCTCCCTGGTAAACTAAGATGGGGTTCCTGTTGCCTAATTTTGTCTGTCTAAAAGCAAATTTTGTAAACTAGATTAATCTAATCTTGTCCAGACTCACTTTTAAGTCAATAGGTAACAAAACCGGTTGAAAGCATAAATTCATTGCTCCTCAAGGCTGGTGTCAGGTAAGAGGGAAATTGGACCTCTCTATGTTCTCTCTTATTTGTCATTAACTATGGAGGGAACCTGGATAACTAACTCCCGCTTTTTCAAATTCTAGAGAATCCGGGTGTCGTCACTACAAGCAAAATCTGCATTTGCAGTGTGTGATTTGAAAACAACCACAACTGTCTCAGTATGTTCAGAAAACCCAAGATTTTACCTGTCCATCCATGAAGTTCTACCATATTAATAACAGCGGAAAGCTTTCAACATAAGAACATGCATTTATATCACACTCTTGAAGTTTCTGAGGTCCTCTCTTTCGCAGGAGAACTTGGTCTAAAACTCTAAGTCTGCAAATGCAAGCATGCTCACTTAGCTTTACAGACCAGATTTCTGAGTCACCCTGAATAAGTGGCACAAAGCAAAGCTGACCCTTCTCTTTCTTTCCTGCAGTTCAGAGGAATCAATAGATCAGGCAGATGAGTGAGGTTAGAGCACTTGAACAAGTGTTCTGCAAGACTGGATATAAGCAAAGGGAAAAAATCATGGTGCAGGTCCCAGTGAGACAGCAGAAGGCATGAGAGCATTATGTCAGGAGAAACAGTGATTGAGTTTTGCTCTGCCCCTCAGATGTTTGGGGTCACAGGATAGCCCACTTGGGAGCTCCTACTCTGGATGGATTCTGGTCAGTCATAGCTGCTCTGTCACATCTTTCAGCACCATGAAGCTGTCTCAAAAATCCAAGACATTTTCTCCAGAAGCACTAAAGGCTAAAGCAACTGTACATGTCCTGTGTGCCATGGTTCAGAGCTCTTTGCAGGATTATGAAACTACTATGCTGACATACCTGGCTGGCCAGAAAATGTAGATCAGATGACTGAGTTTGGGGAATGAAAGAAGGGATTGTTTCTGTGGAGAGATCTGGAGGGCTAGGCAAGAAGTACTCTGTGAAGAAAGTGAAGAGACAGTCTTGTTCCTTGTTGATGGATTTGCTCCTCCTTTTCTGTTCCCTCCCAGATGAAACTTCTACTGTATAAAACAGCATAAGACTCAGGAAAGAAAAAGTTGGATCTCAAGGCTGTGCTTGTGTGAGGCTGAGCTATCTCCCTGCTGCAAATATACCCCAGGGCTGGTTTTGGCTCAGATGCCAGCTTGGGAGCATCCAGGGATGCCATAGACCAGGACATGACTCATATTTGTGAGTCCAGACACACCATTCCAAAAGCTGTGTGTGCATCAGCTGCATCAACAGCAGGCAAGGTGATATCTCACATGTCAGGCTGACTTAAGGCAACAGACAAAGCTGACTTAAACAGCTCCAAAAGAGGTCTCTCTGACCACATATAAATGTATTACCTGTTTGAGCAAATGGGCCCTAGACAGAAAAGGAGGCTTTCTGCACAGACACAGCTGCAACGTGATGCTCTGCTCAGTCTGCTACAAGTAGCACAGATGAACTAATATTTTTCCTTGTTAATAATCTTCATTGCTCATTCCCTTAAATCTGAGAGATATCTGTTGCTGCTTGTTAATTTAAGATTGTGAAAGACTCTCTATCTGATTAAAAAATGACAAAAAGATACACTCTGCCCACAACCTGCTTCCAGCAGCTGCTAACAGCAGATATCTGTGGAGAATATAAGGAAAGGTCATAGGAGCACTGTAAAAATAGAGAGACTCTTTCCCATAATACTCTCCCAAACTCATTTCATCCCAGTGAGAATTAATAGAGATCAGAAATTTGGTAACTACTCTAACAGATGATACATAGTTCATTGGACTACATTTTGACAAAAGTATTCTAAAAATTCTAAATAGAATGTCTTAATTTTCAGGTTTTAAATGCAATTAACTCCAAATGTTGCATTTAGATTATTTTTAAAATTTTTTCTTGTATTTTATTTTGTCATTTTGGTATCTCAACTGCATTGGTTGTTATTGATTTAGAAACTGATGATCCATTACAGTCTAAGAACTAATGATAGAACAGTACAAATATCTTACATTTTTATTAGTTGAAAAGATAATTTAACACATTTACTATAAGGTTCAAAAACAATATAGAGCAACTTAAAATTAAAATAAAGTTGAAATGTAATCTAAATGCAATGACTGAAGGAGTTTTAAAATTAGTTTTAGAGGAATTGTTTCCATGAAGGGGAAAAAAAAAAGAAAAGGGTTAAATTCCTACATTTGTCACAAAGAAGAAAAAGCCTTTCTCCTCACATTAAAATATGGTCACATTTAACAAACAATTCAAATTGAAAGATTGCTTTGATTTTTCCAGAAAATATGAAGTGTTCTGAAGTTGCTTTGACCTGAACGGGGCTGAAATGAGAGCTTTTCCTTCTTTCTCTTTTGAAGCAAACAGAAAAAAATCCTGAGTACCAGCAACAGTGAGAGCACAGTGGCAATTTGCCATATCTGATATCAGAATACATCAATTCATTCTGAATCAGGTCAATTAATGAAGGAATCGCATCTTTGAGAATTGCATAAGATGTTGACAAAATACTTTCTCTAGTTGTAAAAAATAATTTTTTTTAATAATTTTTTTTAAATTCCAAGCAGTTTTTTAAAGACCATTTTGCAGGCAAATTCTAAGGCGAGCAAGTGTTTTGTCTTGTTGAGCTTGTTGACTTCAGATGCCCTCTACAAGAAAATAGATCGCTAACATTCATATTTTTTTCCTTGGTAGTTTTGGCTGGCATTTAACACATCATTGAACCTGATGGTTCACTCTGAAGTGCTTTGCTGCTCTTATAGAGGCTGTTGCTTATGAATACTTAGCATTTTTGGACTAAAAACTTCAGCACCTCCCCAGAGTGTGACCTGTGAACATGTCTACAGAAGCATTGTTATAGCAACCACTACAGGTAATTGGAACCAGAATGCCTTGGGCCTGTGAGTGCTGCATATTTTATGGTTTATCTGTGTTGGTAAAGGCTCAGGGCTTACGAACTTGCTTGGTTTTTTATGCAGCAGTAGAATTCCAGTGTTTCAAATCACAACGTCCATAGGTTTGGGGAGGGGGGGAAGGGGGGAGATGAGGACACAAACACTACAATAATGATATTGATGGAGAAAAATGAGGTCAAGAACAGAGACACAGAGGGAAAACATGGGTTTGGGATATTGTGTACATTCAGTATTGGTGTTCAGATGAGGATGATGTGGCTGAAAAATATGAATGTAGTAAAGTGTGTTGTTCTGAGGGAGAACAAAAGGAGAACTTCATGAGCTGATACTTCAGTAGTGTTCTTACAATACAGAAAATTAATCTGTGGCAAGTAATATACCCATTTCAGATGGGAAGGTTTGCTTGTTTTTTGCATTATGGTTTTGTAATTGTGTTTGCATTTAGCTGCTCCTCAGCCATTGAAAACAGATCATTCTGCCCTGCAATTACAAATATTGATTTACAATGACATTTGTCTCTTGTAAAGTGTTTCAGTAACATCTGCAAAAACAGATGAAGCAGAAACATTAATCTCTCCATCTCTCTGATTTAAAAAATGAGTGGGTTTGCCCTGTGTGGCATGAAGGAACATAACTGTGTTGAGTGTTTCAAAGAAAGGATTATATTTCTAAATTTCCTATGCAGTGGCTGTAGGCATACAGATAAAGATTATGGAACACTACAAACACAACAGCATCTGATTTTGGTATGTTAGGCAAATAGAAATAATAACATGCAAGCTGCGCATCCTGCTTTTTGGTTCAAAATGTACCCAAAGTATAACTGAGATAAAACTAGTGGAAGCTACAAATGAGACTGGTTTTGATACACTACATAAACTGGTGAGGCTTATTACCAAATTTATCAGTGCTCATGGCCTACATTCAAGTCTGCAGCTAAAACTGAAGTCAGCTGTACTTTGCATTCTTTATTCTTCCATTGTGAATGTCTCATATATTTTCCTCTATTTTTCCTATAAAAATCCCTTCCCCAAATGGCATCAAAACAGCATCCAAAAATAAAATAGTGGACTTCCATAACAATACTGAAAGAATCATTAAACAACAATCTAAAACTGGCTAACCAGGAAAAGAACGGAACGTGAGACTAACTCCCTTTCTAACTTACTATTCAACATCTCTTTTTTCTTTGCTGGAGGTGAAATATCCCCCCGTACTTTTGAGCATTTCTTACGTCTTTTAAAAGCAACTGACCTGTGCTGTTTAATATGTTTTCAAAATCCAGAAGAGCTTCTCAGCAATAATAAATAATGATAATTCCAAAGAAGAGTGTAGAAGAAAAATCTGCTATGCAAAATAACCATGTAATAAAGTGCAATCCTTCCTACTCCATTGCTTTAACTCACGTTAGAATTCAGATATAAAGTAAGTTATTAAGAAAGATTAACTACTTAGATCCCACTGACCTTTTTGAAAAGGAAGGATAATTAATTATATTCCAGAAACTCCTCTTCTCCATTTGAGATGCCCCAAATACCCAAGATATCCACACTGGGCTGCCAGATAATATACAGTACTACATATGGAATGTGCTTTTCTGAAGATGGAATAGGAATACTTAGAGCATACCATAAGATCTCGAGTGTCGATACACAGCACATGATTCAGCTCATCACTCATAGGCACCTGAATCTGTCCTTATCTGGATGGACTAAACCTCTATGGACTGTGCTGTTAATGGAAGCTTAGACACTCAGGTAAACATTTAAATTTAGATTTCTTAATTTGAAGTTGACTCTTACTTTATGTTTGTCCATACAAATGCCATTTTGAGTTATTAACTTTAATACCTTAGCTCAAGTCACCTAGGTGGGCTTCACATGGGCTAAATACCACCCATAAAGTATCCTTATGAGATGCCATGAAAATAAATACTTTTAATATTGTGAGCTTTAATGGTAATGGAGCCTTTAAACTTAAATATTTATTGACCGCAATTTCAGAAAACACAAAGCAGCACTTTTCTTTCTGCACAGCAAAGCCCTCGGTAACCACAGGACTGGGCAGCTCTGTTATTTAGAAGTCAAAATCTTTCCTGCGCCATGTCTGAATATTTCTGCACATTTATGGTCTTGAGCTAGGCTTAGAGATCAAGTAGTGCCTTTTTTTTTTTTTTTCTTTTTTTTTTTTTTTTGTGTGTGTTATTGATTATATTATCCTCATATTATGCACTACCTGAGCTTGGAGTCTCTGTGTGGTGGTAATCATATCCTCTTTTTTATGCTTTTTCTGAACTGAGCATGAAGCAAGGCCTGCAACAGAAACCTGTATTGCCATTGCAGCTGAAATATCTGCAATCAAACTAATACTGTGATGGACACATATAAATATTTAGCCACTTTTGAAATCAAGCATAAAACCCCATTTAAAGGCAGTAACTGCAGAGGGGTGAAAGATCCTGTGTATTCAAATATTATATTTACATATAGGAAATTAATAAGAAATCCTTTACTGTGAGGCTGGTGAAACACTGAAGCAGTTTGCCCAGAAAAGCTGTAGCTGCCCCATCCCTGGAAATGTTCAAGGCCAGGTTGGAAGAGGCTTTGAGCAACCTGGTCTAATGGAAAGTGTCCCCACCAGATGATCTTTGGAACTAGATGATCTTTCAGGTCCCTTCCAACTCAAAGCATTCTATGATTCTGTGATATGTGCTCAAGCTGGTACATCCCAAACTCTGAGAGGACAAGATCAACCACTGTCAGAAGTTCTACCAAAAGGAGCCACGCAGCTGGGCTGAAAAGTTGTTTGAAACTGCCCTTTTTTGAGACCAACTCCCTGCTTTCACTGTGACTGCTGTGATCAAATATGCCAAGACTTCCATCACACTTGTAATATCAGTAAGTGGGACAGATGGATGCCAAAGTAATCTCTGTCTCTGTGGCAGCTTATCTAATTAAACATTTAGACAGAGAAAGGTATAATTGCAGAATAATCTATCTGCTTTTATTGTGTGCTTTCCCTTAAGACACCCTTGTCTTTCTGACAGAGAAAATAAACTTTGACAGATGTTTACTTTCAAAGTAAAAAAGATAGTGGAGTTCTATTAACACAGACCGTATTCAATAGCAAAGCTATTTTTTCACTGCACCCGATGCCAGCATTCTTTGTAGAACAAAGATTTTGGTACTGAGTAAAATTTGATTTACACGCCTGAGGGAATAATAAAAGAAACCTATTATGGAATGAAATGGGCTGTAATCACATTGAGAGGATAGAGATTGTTCCTTGGGTGAAGAGGGGGCAAGGCTACCGCCTGGTAAATGGCCTATTGAAGAAGAAAAAACAGTGTTATCCGAAACACAACATACGCCAAAGTTTGAGGAATGACGTGTGTAATTGCTCCACAACACAGACTTCCACAGCCTGCAGTTGGAGATGATGTGCACCGAGTGTTTATCAGAGGGCCACAGGCAGGAAGGCACTACTGGACGTGGAACACAAGGAGAGAGCAACAAAGCCATCCTGCCATTCCCCCTGGATTACACCTTAGCTCATGGTAACTCCCATGTCACAGAGAAGGTCAGCACTCAAGTCTAAGGATGGGGGTATTCTCCCCACAGCACACAGGGCTTGTGGAGCAGGGTTCTGCTTCTGCTCCCCTGGCCAGGAGCCAGCCTCAGCTGCTGCTGGACTCAGCACAAGCCAGGCAGGGAATGATTTCAATTATGGAAGGAACAGCTGCTGCTCCAGAAGACATGGGTGAAGACAATCACTTCTCCAAGAGCTCCTTGAACTGAGCCAGGAGCTGAGCCTGCAGGCCCACAGCACAGCTGTACAGTGTTAACTCTGCTTTTCAAGCACAGGACACTCAGCAGCAGCTCCTTGGTGTGCACAGACTGAGCAGGGACTCATCTCCCCCACATCCTCCATCTGTCTCCACTGGCACTATTTCCAGTAAGCAACATTGTGCTGAATTTTCAGGATACTTGTGCAATTTTAAGGATGTGCAGCACCCCGTGCCCTGTAAGCTCACTGCCACACACATTGTTCCCATTAATGGAATTTCTCTGTGGGTTTACAGAGTGAAATGCTAGGATCCTACAGGCTCCTGCTCTCCTGATTACTCTCATGACAGGCCTGATGTTTGCCCCTCTACCAGTTTAATCTGCTGTGATTTTGCAAGGAATTTTCCCCTATTATTAATCCCCCATGTAAATGCAATTTTAATTATATAGAAATTATTATTCTGGCTGTATGATTATATATATTACATTTCAAGGCAAATTATGAAAGTTACAGCAGGATATCAGAAAAGCTAGTAATAAAAGCAATTCAGTGGTAAACACCAGAGAAGAAAAAAGCAATACAGAACAGATGCTTTGTGGTTTGAAGATTTGAATTGTCCTTGTTTCCAAAATGCTACAGAAGAAATTGCAGTTGACAGCCACACTTCTTGTGATAGGCATAATGTCATTCATTGCTTTATACTTGAATGACTTAGATACTACACAGTCTGTCAAGTCTAAATCTATTTAAATCATGACAATTTATGTTATCCTACAGTACATTACTTGTTTTGATCATAAGACTAAAACCATTCTTGCATGAAATGAACTGAAACTTTGAAAAAGAATCAAGAAAGGGTTCTTTTCAAAGCAACCGAAATTTTCCTGACTGTGAGATGGACCAACAAACTACAAATCCAGAGGAACAATGCAGAAAACTAAACCTTCCTTCCTCCGTATTCTGAAATGCTCAGACAGATGTGGTCAAGGCCCAGAAGCATTAACTAAATATCTCATCCTAGATAAACACACTCTGGAGCGAGATCTGCTCTGCAGACAGAAGTTGGTTACATTTTAAGTGCAGTGTTTGGATTATTGCCGTTTGCCAGGACAAGATCATTGCAATATTTGGTTTTCTGTTTTTAAAGATTGAAAATTACTGAAAGATGTGTAGAGCAAACATCTGCGATAGTTCTTTGACCTGCCAGCTGTGTGAGAAACAGAGTTCATGGAAAGGAAATGGAGAAAGGGGAAGTCTTTTTGATTTTCAGTTGTGTGGACAGATGAGGTAGAGGTTTCTTCAACCTTGAGCTGATACCTTAATTAGGAAAATAAGATTTTATATAGAACCTTTTTATTGGGACCTCCTGTTACCCACTTATCTTCAGATACATTTAAAGAAGTTTTAAGAAGAATATATATAAAAAAAAAATAATCATTTTTTATGGATAATCCCCCTGTTGCCTTTTTTTTTTTTTTTTTTAATTTTCCCAACCAGCTTTTTTATCTTGGATTTTTTAAATTAAAAAAAAACAAACAACAAACAAACCCAAAAACTCTTCACCAATTGTGTTTGCAAGTTTACAGGTCTTCCTTCTTTGTTTATTTTTCTACTTGATGTCTTACTATTTTTGTCTAGAGTGAATAAAATAAAAATAGGAGAAAAAATTTGCTGAGGGGGTGAAAGGTCACCAGGTACTAGAAGCCACATGTGGGAAGTAAGCTTCTCACTTTGCACAAAACTAAATTACACTACATTATAGGACCAAATTGCTTTAACCTCCAAATACATATTTAAGCACTATCTCCCATTTTAAATTTTCTAAATAATCAGGATCCTCAATCCATCTCTTTCTCAACAACAAATATATTAATTAATAAAATAACATTTTTATTGCGTTTGAGGGACATTCTTGCATTTGTATCTTTTCATCTTTATTCGCTTTTATCCCTTTCTGTGATACATTATTCCAAGAAGAAATAATTCCTTGAAAAATCTGGTTATATGCTTAGTTTACAATAAAAATTAAAAGACAAAGATTGGAAATAGAAGGCTTTAATAAGGGCTTGCAATAAGAGGATGAATTTGGGAAAACTAATATATCCATGAAATTTCATTGTTCAAACATAAACCCAGATACCCTGGCATGCCAGGGAGATCAGCAGCAAATCCTATTAGCAAGATAGTGGAAGGAGAGGGGCTGTGCTCTGTGATTGCTTTTAACAGCTGCAGTGAAATGGAAGTGTGAGCAAACAGCTGCAAAGTGATAAAATATGCAGGCAATGCTGTATTGAGGAGTGTCATGAATACCCAGGAAAACAGCAAATTAAGATGGACACACCCAAAAAGGTCAGCACGAGGTCTCAAAAAAGGGAAAAAAATAAGGGGCCGGGGGGGGGGGGGGGGGGGAG
>JAWWEE010000074.1:143771290-143781967 GCA_035221455.1 Xenops minutus | reverse complement strand
CCCCCCCCCCCCCGGAGGAATAGAGAATACTGTTCTCAAATGCATATATATACATCCAAAAATATAAAACAGGACTGTTTAAGCAGAGAGCAAAACTTGGCAATAAATCCCTTTGCAAAGGGATTTAGATGATTTAGAGAGCAGTGAGATCAACATGAGTTTATAATGAGATGGGGTTGTTAAATACAAAAATCAAGAAGCCTGTATTTTCTTCCATGCAGGGGTCTTATCTCTCAAGGATATTGTTGTCTATCTAATTATGTATTTGAACATAGAAAAAATCCTTTTCTGTGCAGTACTACAGTGAAAATATGTGCCATCTGCCTTTCTCTTTAATGGAAAGTGTACTGAAATATTACAGTAAGTCGAGAATAAAGTGCTGACAGTGATTAAAGATGGAGAGGAGTGACTTATGAGAATGCTTACGTGCTCCTAGGGGTGGCCTTACACAACCTTGGTTTTCTTTGATGGCAAAGCTGCTGAAGACATTCATACCACCCTCACAGTCTTTGACTGCACATTTGCTTTCCTCATGCAGCAGGTTCCTGCCAGTGTCATTGATAAGGCCCTACGGGAAACTGCATCACTGAAACACTGAATTTACAAAAAAAAATCATGCTCTCTTCATTTAGTAGAAAAGTCTTTTCCCTCAGCTCTGTTTTCTTGTCCAAATGTTCAGGATTGCCCCCCCAAGTGACTTCACCCATACATCCAAAGGAGGAGATTTTTAGGACCATATTTTGGGATGGTCTAGAGCAGAAGGAAGAAAAGACTCTTCTGAGAAAGATTTTACTGGTCAGAGAAATCTAGATGGTTTTTTTAGGTGTAATGACCTCTGAACTGATGGACTTGTACATGACAGCAAAACTTGGAGGAGACAAAGTGCTTGGCCAAAACTGAAAAGCGAGGAATGTGTCTAGTATATAAAAAACATCATCGCAGCATGATATAAACAGAAATTTTGGCATTAAAATTATGACAAAAATGGCAGGTTGGATATCATGAAGTACAGTCTGAAGGTTTTTTGGATTTTCTTGCATGAAAAATCATTATGAAAGAAAAGTCTCAAAAGCGATCCTCCATAGAAAGGAATATGTTACCAAATTAAGGATAGTCTTTCTAAGCTGGCCAGTGTACTATTTCCAGATTAAATTTTTATTGTATTAAAGGATTTCTTTCATATTACAGATATTTTGTTTAAGATGTAACAGCTGCTTTAAAAGTACACAAGTGGTTTGAATGCCATTCTACTGAAAGCAAAGGAAAGTTGAACTATAAAATTACATGCTTTTTTTGCAGTTATAAAAGCTGAAATTAAAGTTCTTTAGGAAAGCATGAAAATGTTTCCCCAGTCTTTAGTGTTTTCTGTCTTTTATTTGTTTATTTTTCAAAATTTGAACAATGCAAAATGTTTCTGAAACTGAAAGATGAAAACCCCAAACAATCTATGGAGCAGCCAGTCTGAAGAACAAAATGCAGACAGAGGGAAGGAAAGAATTAAAAAATATTTGGATTTTTAAAAAATGAAATGTCCTCTACTTGAAAGATCCCTTAAAAATTGCTGGGAAGGCTTAGTAAAGAATTAAGTTGTGATCAACATCCATCACACTAGATAGAATTCCAAGTCTATGGAAAATAATTGTTTGGTGTTTACTTTCAAGCTACTTTCTACTAAATTTGTCTCAGAGCACTAGTTGCTCGAAAATGGCTGGTTCTATAAGTTTTGGGGGTCAACACGAGCAGCACTGCTGATGCCAATTTTGCTGCATAGCCTGGGAAACACTGTAGATGGTATGTAATGAAAGCTCCCATAAACATGGAAGAGTACATTATATGAGGCTGGAGTGTTTACAATGAAGGGATAGAGCGAATTCCCCAGTCAGCACAGACAACACTCAGGCATCACATTTGCAGAGACTGCTCTGCACTGCCTTACAAACAGCCTGTGTTTTACGAGGCTGTTTAGAGCAGCAGCTTAGAGCCACACTATTTATAGGCTCCTTTCTGGACAAAAAGCCCTGCATGTGAGAACACGGACAATTTCATATGCATAGCTGAGTTAACATAATCAGCCTTTCTTTGGTGTGAAAAAAGAGAGGAGGACGGTGAAGGTACGAACTAACACAGTCTGCCAGGTTGTTTTCACTGTAATTAGCAAACAGTTTCTTTTCTCCTCCTTATCTCCCATACAAAACCATGTAAAAGCTTGGGAAAACCAGGGCACTGGGAGTGGATATCTGGACCCTATATCAGTGGTTGTATTGCATACAGAGGAAAGCTGTTTCCTTTTGATATGTAACAGAAAATCATTTAACCCCTGGCATGGGATTCCCTTCATTCTAAAATCTTGAGGAATGGGCCCTCTAAGCCCAAAGCTTCAGATGCAGCAGTTCCCACCTTTCTGCCTCACACCACACCAGTATGCAAAATCGCCCTTTAGGCAAAAGTGGCACAAAGATAGTGAAAGGCCTGAAAAGGAAGCCATACAAGGAGTGGCTGAAGTAATTTGGATTATTCAGAGCAGGGGAGACTGTGAGGAGACCTCATCACAGGCTGCAGCTTCCTCACAAGGGGAAGCAGGGGGACAGACACCAATCTCCTCTCTGGTGACCAGATGAGAGGGAACAGCATGAAGATGTGCCAGGGGAGGTTTAGGATATTAGGAAAAGGTTTTTCACCTAGAAGGTGGTTGGGCACTGCAACAGGCTCCCCGAGGAAGTAGGTCATGACACCAAGCCTGCCAGAGCTCAAGGAGCATTTAGTCAACACACTCATGGGTATGATTCTTAGGGTGATTCTGTGCAGGGCCAGGAGTTGGACTTTGATGACTTTTGTGGGTCCCTCAGAATATTCCAATGTTTTAGTGGGTATTTCTATAGCTCTCACACCATCTGACTGCCCTTTCCCCTCTCCAGCCTTGCCATGTTGCTGACCTGTTCCTGTAGGAACAGCTTGGCTTGGGTGACTGCCTAAGTCAAAGACCCTCCTGGATCTGTTTGATCTCAGTATAGAAAATAAGGCTGGACTAAGCAGCAAGCTTTGGGTCAGAACTGGTGGCTACAATACTTATGAGATGACAACTTTGTGTAAAAGGCAAATAGTGTTACATTACCATAAAGGCAGAAATGTGCTTGGAAGGACTGTTAAGGGGGGGTAAAGCATTCTCCAGCTTCTCCATTAACAGTGACAAGAAGCATAAAGGACATTGCATTGTATGAGGAAACAAAACAGAATTACCTTGCATAGTTTAAAAAAAAAAAAAAAGGGAAATTAAAAAATAAACCCGACACATGTATTTTGATGTTTGCTCATTATAATGCTGCGAGTTGCTTTGTTTACGCAGTCATACTGAGTTTATGCATGTTTAGCTTCTGTTATGAGTGCAACAGAAATTTTACTGTTGTTGCCTTTGGAGGCAGATAAAAGACAGAAGGACAGGAACATTGTTCCATTGTCATCAGGATCTTACAATAGTCTAGCCTGGTTTAGTTTTCTTTGGAAAATAAATATAATTAAGACATAGAAAGAACTGCAAAACATTACTAAAGCAACTCAGATTTTAAATATATCACACTTAAGAGTGGAATTTTTTTTTGTTTACTTTATGATATTTAAAAATTTGGGGTCTAGTTTACCAGTCAACCTGTTTCCCTCTGTCACCTGTGGAAAAAGAAGTGCTTCCAATTGAGTCTCTCCATCATCCTTCAGCTGTCTCTAAATAGGACAAACTGTAGAGGAGATAATCTCTCTCTAGTGCCTACCAGCAAATGTTACTGACTAGCTCAGTTGACTGAGATTTGAAAGACATAAAGTGTGCCCCACAGTGCTTGATATACTAAAGAAATAAAAATATTTTCCTTTGGATGGTTTTCAACAACACTATAAGCATTTACTTTATTAAAATTGAAAAAAAACCCCTTTTCATAAACTACTAGTTTTCTGCTGAAAATAGAATGTTCTTGAGAAAAACAGACAATTTCTGCAGACATTTTTATTCAGCCTCAAATCAAAGCATCCATGGATGCAATACATAATGTTTATAGAAATATTTTAAACTATTAGAATCTAATCCTTTCATTAATTTGAGAGAGTTCTGTAATATGAAATTTAAACCTGATGAAACAGCAGGTTTTTAAATTAAGAACTTGAGCTACTTCAGTTTCTGTAAATTTAATTGACGGTGTATCTTCTGCTGAGTGAAAAGCTATTCTGTAAATATAACTGCTTCTGACTGAATGACATATTTGTCTGCTGTCCAGGACCATGTAGAATTACCCTGAAAAAGGAATATGGAAGAATTAGGGGATCTGATGGAAACTTCTCGTGCTGCACTCAGATGTAAACAGACTATTGGTCAAAACAGACCATTGATCTGATTTAAAATTGGCAGTCAGAGGAATCCAAAAGTATCCCAACAGGAGACACAATAGAAGGGCAATAGTTGCCCTTCCCGGAAACTGTGGACAAACAGTTGGAGGTTGGGAAAATGGGGAATTGAATAGATGTAATCCTAGCACTGGCTATGGAATACATTATATTGCTATTTGCCCAAGCCTCTGAGGACAGTCTAGAGAGAAATGTGGACAAAATCCCAGGGATAAGGAAACTAGACATTGTACATCTGTGAATAATAAATTGCATCCACCTTTCCAGGACTGGGAGTGTCTGGGATCATTGTCATTTGGTTTGATCCACCCAAGTACCTGGCTGAAGAGCCTGTTTTCTGATCAAGTGGTGCTACAGCTTTCTAAGAACAGCAGGTCATATCCATACATGCAGTCTGTTCTGCTTGCTGTAAAAGAAAACACCTCCAGGCCTGTACAGCAGTGAGAAGGGCACTTTGTGCTGTAGTCAGATTGATAGTGCTGGGCACCTCTGACACTGAAACTCTGCATGTGTCACCTGCTTCAGCACAGTGCAATAGGTGTCGTTTGATCTAAATGTCCTTGACCCGTCAGACATTCAGATCTCATAAATTAACACAATGGCTTAAGTTGAAAAGTATCTCCAGATGTCACTTTATCCAGCCAGCCTGCTCAAGCAGGGACACCCAGAGTAAATTGCCCAGGACCACATTCAGACAACTTATGAACCTCTACAGGGATGGAGAGTCTGCAATGTCCCTGAGTGGCCTGTGTCTCACTCCCAGTAAAAGTGTGTCCTGATGTCCAGAAGCAATCTCTGCATTCCAGTTTGTGCTCATTGCCTCTGGTCCAGTCACTGGGCACCACTGAAAAGAGTGGTACCCTTCTCTGTACCCTCCCTTCAGGTGTTTATATTGATGAGATCCATTCTGAACATTCTCCTGGCTGAACAGTCCCAGATTTCTCAGTCTTTTCTCATAGGAAAGATACTCCAGTCTTTTCATTCCCATTGGGGCCCTTTTCAGGATTTTCTTCAATATGTCCAAGTCTCTCTGGTTTTGAGGAGCCCAGGACTGGAGACAACATTCTAGGTGTGGCCTCTCCAGGGCTGAATAGGGAGAAGGATCATTCCCCTCAACCTGTGAGCAATGCAGCCAACAATACAATTAACATCTGCAACAAAGGCACACTGCTGGCTCACGGTCAACTTGGTGTCCATCTCTTTTGGTCAAGCTGTTTTCCCGCTCAGTGACTCCCAGCATATATTTGTTCATGGGGTTGTTCTTCCTCAGGTGAAAGACACTGCAGTTCTCCTTGTTGAACCTGAAGTTCCTTTTGGGTCATTTATGCAGCCTGTGTGAGGTCCCTCTGGATGGCAGCAGAACCTTCTGGTGTTATCAGCCACTGCTCCCCACTTGTGACATCTGCACATTTGCTGAGGTTGCAGTCTGCCCACCACCTAGATCAATGAAGATAATAATTTCCTATTTCCTGTGGAACATGTTGGTTCTGACTGTATATCCCAAACTGCAGCTGCTTAGCTATTTTCAGACAAAATACCTTTATAGCAAAAAAATACCTCTTGGGAACTGGACTAATATAACCAAAATTTTTTTTGAAAAACACATTTCTCTAACCCAGAACATGACTTGTGGTCATACTAGAAATTAATCAGATAATAGAAATTATTCTTATGCTTACAATGTTGTTCTAGAAAACTCCTATCAGAAGAAATTCTTTTTTCTGTGCTGAATCAGGGAGACCAGACTTTAGAGTAGTCCCCCCTGGTGTCAGCGAAACACCTTGTTTTATGACAGCTTCTGAAGACCTCACTTTTCTTCAGAGGACTTTAAAAGGTTGAATATCTGCACTACAAAACATTTTCTTTCTCAACATTGAAACAATAGCCCATGGACAGGCAGGTGCAACCACCTGTAAACTCCAGAGCTTGCAAGCTACTGAGTAAATTCATATTCACCCAAGGGCAGCTCTCATGCTCATTTATAACTGGTGTGGACTCAACTAGCTGACGTAGGCAAGAGTTTGTTCCCTAACTTTCACATAAATATCCTCACAGAAAGCATATTTCCTTTTATTACTCATGAGCCAATTCCCACTAAAATGCTACACTGGTCTTTATAAAAAAATTACAAAATAGAAATAAATTTGGGGAAAGATGGCATGACACCAAGTTTGACAGAGCCATGAATCACACTGCTTAGATGAATGGTTATCCAAAGCCATTAAAAGTGCTTCCACACTTTACAAAAAGCATTGTTTAAGAGGATCCATTCTGGACTAGAATCTGCTCTTTGTTTCACCGATCTCATAATGAGCTTTAGCAAGAATTGCTTTTGATTTATGTTGGATCAAAGTCAGGCTGGGAACTTGTCTCTCTCTCCACAGTGTTAGCATCATCTCATAAACAACTTCAACACTCAAAACTACAGCAGAGAGAGATCCAAGAACAGTTACAGCAGTGTAACTCTAAAATACAAGTCTACACACATAACACTGACACTTATTTTTAAAAGTATACTTTTGAAATAATCAAACCCCATGATTTTTTCCCCCTATAAAAACTAGTCTGAAAAAAACCCCAACTGGAGCTTAAAATAGTTGTTTGAGGGTTTTTTTATGATCATAAGTCACTCATAAAACCTCAGGATTCAGTGAGATATAACAGCATCTGTCATAGACCTGTAGGCAAGTGAACTTTTAATTGACAGGGAAAATGTTAGTTACATGTCCTTGGGACTTTATTATTCACAGCAAAACAAACCGATTTGAGACAGCAATCCAGTACTTGAAATGCAATACTTTACCAAGTGTTTGATTTCTAAGGGGAAATTTGGTAAACCTTTTTTCTTTGAAGTAGAAAACATTTAAAGAAGTGTTTAAATATGTGTATACAGCAGCTGTGGAAATCACAATAAAATTAGAGGGAACAGTTGGCATGAGGAGGTAATTTACTTGACCAGGTTCGTCATTTGTCCTGTTGACTAACATTGTATAACTGAGGTTTTGGGCTCTTTCTAAATCCAGCAACATCATATATTCCATCCCTAAACAAAGAAACTTTCTTACGAGCACTGACACATATAATGATGCTTTAAATTGCTCGTGAAATAATTTAGGTTTAGAACTACTTGGAAGGAAGCAACCAAATAACAGACTAAAAGCACAGTTGCTTTCCTCTGGCTTTGTGCTAGGACTGGGGGACCATTTTCCTTATACTTTAAAGTATTGTGCTATAATAGTCCTGCTGCATTAGTAGAAGTGATAGTCTTAACTGATAGGGGAATCGAGGACATTATTGAGAGTCAAAATGGGACCTTAGAGATGCTGGGAATAAAGCAGCCACTATATAACACGAGAAATCCTATTTTTATCCTGTTTCACAGCTTTTGTAAAGGCTCTTGTTCATTCTTAAGGCACACTGATACCTACAGGTCTATTTTGATCACTGTACTCCATAAAGAAAATATAAATCATGGAAACAGATCTTTTCTTAGAGGATAGAGAGGGCTACATACACAGAAGTGAGTTCAGGCTCAGAAGCTGACAGTACTTATTTGAAATATTTCTTATTTTGAAAATTTTTTCATCCACTTGTACAAAAGTAAGTGAAATATAAGAAACAGTTAAAAAACCATGTCAATGAAACAAAACTGGATGTTCAGTTGTGAATTGGGCAGGTATATGGAATGGCTGGCTCTAAAGACCAACATTGGAATATGAAAAGAGTGGGGCTGAAGCAGTAAAAGCTTATGGTAGTGAAGAAGATTTCACGAATCTATCAGGCAGAGATAATTAGCCACGCTTTTTCTTCTTAAACAGACAGCTTTATTGCTCTTTTTTAGCTAAATTAGCAAGTTGCAGTGCTACCTCTTCTTAAATATGTTGAATGCCCATAGGGAAGGATTATAACCAGATTTGGTTAATTGAGGTTTAGTTTATCTGCACTTCTGGATACAAATAGTCTTATGATGAAGACACCCTGCAGCACAGGATATAGTCATGATTTTCTATGAGTTATTAGAATAAAAATGAGAGACAGAATTGAGTATAAATTTTATACTCTTGCCTTGAAATTTGGGCAAGGGTGCCATTCTGTGAGATGTGCGTTGCACAAGAGCCTGCCTCTCTGTTCAGCCTGATAGATAAAGCTGTACTCATACAGCAAAAAACAAACAAACAAACAAAAAAACAAACTAAACCCCAAACAAACAAAAAACCCCACCTCCTAAACTTGGACTATGTTGAAAATCCTGGATAATATTTTTGTTCTCTTAAAAGCAATTTTCAGAAACTAGGATGAAGTGTGATTCTGTGAAAAAACCTTAATCAGAAATTGGAAGATGCTTGATATGTAAAAATGTCCATATCATCACCATTTTTCACATGGTGAACAGAATTGAAAGGAGTAACTGGAGTTGAAAAAGGATTGGAAAACTTATTGCACTGCCTTGGAAGTTGACAGTAGTTTAGGGTCTTACATGGTGTAATTTAGTCAGATCATGTTCTTCTGAGCTGTGCTCTTGGCTTTTCAACTTCTGCATTACTCATTGATTTCTTCTGGGCTTCTGTATGACAAGGATGGTGAATTAACCAAGTTTCTTCATTAGCCAAATATGAGTTTCTCAACTCCCCTCATGACAGAAAACAGTTCCTAGGCTTTAGGTATCTAAGAGCTTAGTCAATTCCAGTTGATTCCACACCCATCATCATTATTGCTTTACTGCCTCCTATCAAAGTTTGCTTCTGTACAATGAGCAGTGACTTTGAAGTCCTTTTGTCCTTCACATAATTTCTTAAAAATGCGAATTGTGGGTGGAGGCAGCTGTATCACCAAGGGGATGCTCTTCTCCAGAAATTAGGGGAGACTGAGCCCTCTCAAATAATACCCAAAGTCAGAACAAGCCTGTAACTTCATTTAGAAAAGGGACTCAAGGTGTGCATATTCATATGGGTTCTGATTCTCTCTTCACTTGTGAATTGTGGGGACTAGAAAAGTGTCTGAATGATATCTGAAAATCATTTAATCCCTGTGGTTTATCTGATAATGTTAAACTACTCCTGTGCAAAATTTCTGTCTTTTTTTTTCCTCTTAGCTGTTTTCTTTTGGTTCTGTAGCCCTTGATTTTCATGCTTTTATGCCAAACTCTGAAATTGAGAGAATTAGAACGTTTTAGACATTGGGCTTTGGTAATTAACAACATATCACACTAATCACAGCAATAAATGAAACAATGGCTTCCTTACTGAATGAGGAGAAAGGTGACTATGCGACATCACCAGTAAGATCAACATCTTACAGAACATTAGGGATGATTCGCCATTTGCTCAAGAAAACACATCTTTTCAGAAAAGAGTATTTGGCAAATACAATTTTTCCTTGACTCTTTTTTGGACTTTTTATAAAATCTATGTAAGAAATCTTTGAGTTTTCAAAAGTCTTTGAGTCCCCAGTTACAGATTTCTTTTGAATGTCTATAAAAACTCTCACTAAAGGCACAACTCCCAAGGGATGAAGCTGAACACAAGAGCAAGGAGACATGAGAACACTCAGTGAGCAGCCAACACCATCATCCTGGCCAAACCCAACATGTCCTGAACTGTTCCCAACACCAGGCACATTCCTCCTTTGCCTCAGAGGACACTCTCAGAACTAAATATTCCAGAAAAAACTAGACTCATTAACAGTGAGTCAAATGTGTGTGTGGGTTTAAGTCAAAGGAGTAATACAGGGCTAAGTCTGGCCTGGTACCAAGTGAGATGGCTGCATCCTTTAAAAACTTCTGCAGCCATAAATTCAGCTACACTTTCTGAATTCTTGTTATACCACAGCCCAGTGCCTCCTCATTGATGTAACACTCCCCTTTGCAAAACAGACCTAAGAACACATTTGAGGTTCTGTAGCAATACTGCAAACTGAGACTGCACCAAAACAACCAGATCATTTCCTAACTGCAGTAACAATATAAATCCTGCCTTCATCTGACATCCATCTATGCAGTTGAACCTTTACCTCATGGAAGTAAAAACAGATGGGTTTGCCCTCAAATTCTAGTTCACCACTGAAAGGCAGCAGATCTTGACAAATTGTTTGGTTTCACGCCTCTTTAGAGCTCTAAAATATTTTTCCCCTGGTCAGACTTGATTACCCTCCTTCGTATAAGTGTTGATGCCTCTTATTTGGGTATGTTACACTTTTTCCTCCCTAAAACTAAGCTAATGTGATAGATAGATTTTATAATTTGCTAAAATCAAACCGAGAGAAGGTATTTTATTAGATTCTGTATTATTTTGT
>JAWWEE010000074.1:143756877-143769874 GCA_035221455.1 Xenops minutus | reverse complement strand
GGAAAAGATAAACTGGGGTTTGAACTGTTTTAAAACCCCAATTCCTACATTCAATCAAAATAAAGGATATAAAAAAACCACTTATTTGGCAAATTAAAAATCCACCTATTACAGCAGTAACCATGAAAACAAGTCATAAAACTTCTCCTTTACCCTTCTTTCTTATTATCTGGAGTGTAGCCTACATTACAATGGGCATCTGGGTCAGGACAAATGAGTTTGAGTGCTGGAAGCAGCCACGTGGAAGCTGAGATCCCAGTGCAAGCTCATTTCAGCGAAAACACCTAAAGGACTTGTTAAAAATAATTATTTTTAAAGACTTTAGACTTTTACACCCAGAGAGTCATGAGAAAGGATTCTTTTAAATTGGTTAATTCCATCATGTTATCTGTCCTCATAGAGGTAGGAAGTTTCTTGATATTTAAGAACTTAGACCTTGTTTTCTGAGTTGTTCCCTCAAAAGTGCTATATAGCTTTATTTTCTGTTACCAAAGTAAATATTCAATAATTTATGTACATAGACCACAGTCATAAAATGCTATAAAGAGTTATTTATGTAACTGCTTTAGGAATAAACATGGATATTAATTTGGAAACTTTTCTTGGTTACAGATGCAACTTCAGAAAAGAAAGTCTCTGACAAAAAGTCATATCATCCTTAGGGGCTGCTTACATAGAATTGTATAGAAACAAGCATAAAAGTAGTTATAGAGAGATTATAGGTATTTGACCTATTTGAAAAAGTTTCAACTATAAGCCCCTGAAAATACTGAAGAAAACTATTTGGGTAAATTCTTGCCACAAAGGGAAAAGCTGGGTTCCAGCTCTAATGTGTATTTGACATTAATTCACATAAAGCAGTTAATAAGATGAGCTGGGAAAGAGCTGTACAAGAGAACAGGTAAAAAATGTGGCAGAGCCCTAAAAGTCAAGTTTTTCTCTTCCCACAAGGGTGCAGGAAAGGGTTTAAAAAAGCCCCTAAGTAGAAAAAGCCCTCTGTTTCCTCATGAATTTTTTCTCACCATCACTGCCCCAGATTTCTGCTCAGCCCAACTGCAAGCTGTAATACATGACAGAACAACCACACATCAAAATTGGGGGGGAAATAAGCCTCACATTTAGGACACAATATCTGCACTGCATTCCTGGAAAGACAAAGTAATACTGGATGGGAATTTTATTTGTGTTTTTTTTCCAGTAATCAGGTAAAATACTATCTTGATTGAAGATAATGATGTCTCTGGTTGAAAACCACAGACTATTTAGATTATGTTTTCCTGTACAGAGAAATAATGTAATTCTGGTAATCAGAGAAAAATAATATTTAATACAGGTTTTAAATCCATTGTAGTCCTAGGATGCTTTCTTTTGGATGCACGTGAATTTAATATTAAGGTAATTATTTAATTATCATAGTAATTGCTTACTTTTGCCATTTATTAATATTTAAATTATCCATGGTAAACACGAGATACCTAATATGTTCTTTATTAAAATAACTTTGGTATCTTACAATCTCTTTCAGTTTACAATACACGGTGGCATAAATATATGGACTAATTTTTAATAGGACAATTTCCTTTGGAAGCTCTCCCCACAAGGACAGACAGAAGAATGAGAAGCTGAAGTTCAGACTGTCTATTGTTCATTCACTGTTTTTCTCTTTTCTATCTCACTCTCTTGTGTCTTTGATGACAACAGAGTTAAGGCTAATAATTTGGGACCTTTTTGTCTGTCTTTAATTGCAATTTCCTTATATATCTGGCAGTGAATCCTATGTGACATAAATAGATTCACTGAACCTGCAAAGACTTTCCAGTGTCATTTAGAAGAGAGAATTGTATGTGATTTTTCCTGTGTGTTAGGGATCTCCAGCCCTCTGGGCGGTTTTCCTGAGTAAATGCCATGGGATTAGGTTGTCTATCCAATATGGAGTTTTGTTGGAAAAGATTTCCTTCTTTGAATGGTGTATGGAAAATGAAGTGTGTTTGTTTATTGCATTGTTACCATTTGAACACAGAAGTAAAGCTAATTTTTATTTCCCAAGCATTTATTATTACCTCTTTGACACAATGGGCTAAGGGGCAAGTGAAGTTAAATCATCTCAGCTAAGCGAAGGTGACATTAACCAGTTTTACTGTGAACGGCTTGTCAGACATTATTAAGCTTTGCCTGGGTCCATCAGGGCTCTGAGCCTACTAATAAACATTGTCACCAAAAGAAGGGAGCAAAAATTACTACAAAACGATTTTCCTAATTCAGAGAGCATAAAGGCAAAGATTTTTTCCTTGTCTCTATTAAGCTTGTAAGTTGGAAAACAAAAAACACTGGCTTTGGGAAGAAATGTGCCCCCTCAAATTATTTTTCATATTTTTTTCAAGAAATTTGAGCAGTAAATATGACAAAATGGCTGGAAGACTAAATTAACGTTGCCTTCAGGATGCCTAAATCTCAGTTCACCTATTAAAAACATTCATGACAACACATTTTGCTTTTTATGCTCCCTGAGCACATCACTTTCTGAAATATCTCTCATTCCCAAGATGGAGTTATCTGAAACACTCCTCCTAATGTGTTTGAACAGTTAAACTAGCCTAAAGCGCTATAACTTTAATGCATTATAAATTAATCACTATGGATACAGGGTGTCTTGATGATTCCAAGTATTTGCCTTTGTATTCCATTTTGATATCTGTGATGTTTGCCTACCCAGCAGAAAAACAAGCTTCATAAAAATTGATTATTTTATTAGAGCAGCCAAATTAAAAAGTTAAGGGGATAATGAAATATAAGACAAATTGAAATAGTAAAATTTGCCATCTGCCCAGTTCTCAGAGGTGATGCATTCACAAATCTTTTAACCAGCTAAGAGGGGACTGACAGGTCAAACCCTGCAGCCTGTACCCCGGATTGCACCACCTGCTCTTGGTACAGGATTCAGCCATGACTGCGTTGCAAACACATCTGTCTCCCACGCATGAGGGACCAAGGAAGACAGGAACGCGTCCTGCAAGCTTCCAGCTGTCTTTCCTGCTGTGTGCTGACACCAGTGCCAAAAGCCATCTGTCACGCAAGCAGAGTGTGGAGTCGATTTCAATAAGAAAAAGTGGTTAAAAGGCAATTGGCTCTTCACCCTGACTTCACAGTTTCTTATCTTGAGCTTCCTCCGATTTGTGGGAGAGGTCTGTCTGAATGCTAACTAGGCAAGGACTGCAGGACATGGCCCAAGACACGAAAATCAGGCTGGAAAGCCTTATCTGTAATTACAGTTGGCAAGGCGAGAGGGGTGGTAGTCCCCTCTTCTTGCCACCTACAGCCGTCTCGCCACCGTGGATTGATGCTGTACACAGACTGCTGGTTGTATGACAAAATGACACTCATCCACCTGGACAGCCTCTTTCCCATGCAAATCAGCATTGCATCTTTTATAGCTTAGGAAATTAGTCCCTCAGGAACTAATGCAACACCCACTAAAATTCCTCTGTGAGGAACTGCAGAAGATTTAGGAAGAGATTTTAAGGATAATTCAATCAACTATTTCCAGAGCCAGAAAACGAATGATGCTTGAAGCATGAAGTATCTATAGAATATACTGAAATTTTTATGGATTCCTACTCCTTTAGGAGTGGGAATGTTTGCTGTAGGAAGGAAACTACACAGTTTGTGGATGGATGAGCTGGTTAGCAAATTTTGAACCTACATGAAGGTCATGGAGTCCAGATTAATAATAAGATTTTCTTCACATCCAAGATCAAGTGAATGTCATGAAGAGCAGCTTCAAATTCACAAATTCTGCTATTCTTCAGATGAACCTGGAATCATAGCAGCCAATATTACCTTACCATCAATGTTTTTGTTTGGTTAGAAATATGCAGTATGACAGGACTGGTTTTGCCTCTGCTGTGTAACAGATTTCATCTGACAGAGAAGTCAATACTAAGTGTATAACGACTTGTGTCACAACCAGTTTTCCACTCCTACTTGTCTTATCCTCAGACCCTTTGAGCCCATCTTTCAATGAAGCATCTTAAAATCCTCTGCTTACAATTCCATACATACTTGAATGTGGTTGCTACTTGCACTAATTAACTCCAATCAACACAGTTCCCTAACAGAAAACGTAGAAGCAATAATTGTTCTGATTCTGCTCTTTTGTTCATAACATGAAGAAAGTTTCTCTGCATTTTATATTTTTCCTCCATTATCTCTCTTGGCTCTGCTGCAGGAAGTCAAACGGAACTTAAGCTTGAGTCCTACTCACTTGTCTTGGTTTGATCTCCAATATTTTCTTGGACTTCAACTTTCTGGAACATTTTGTCTCCAGAGTAAACAACTGTGAAACTACAAAGTAAAGAGAACTGTCTCATGATCTAAAAAGAGAATCTCATGGAATGCAACCCCTCCTTTTGAAGTACATTGCTGTCAGGTGTGCCTGAGTGAGGAGCATGGCCACAAAACTGAGCTCCTTTGCTTGTGTTGATCTCTTCATGCATTGCAGTAGCATGGCAGGTACATAAATGAACGCTTGACTGCAGAAAGAAAAATATTCCCTTCTGCACCAAACGATCATATTCGTGTTTTGCTCAGAACTTACATGTTTCCCATGTAAAACACCCTTTTTTAAAGAGTTTCTCCCTAGGAGAAGGAAGGGCTGATGACATAAGTAAAACATAATGGAGGGGACAATATGTGACCCCGAACAAAAAGATGGGATAGAGGGAGTATAGTCATTGTAATTTCTTAAATAGCTGATAGAAGCCTATGAAAATTCCATTACTTGTTCATGTCAAGCTTTAATGTGGTACGGTCCCCTGGTGGTATCTTTATTTCCCTGTGGCAGGAGGGAAATGCTCTTCTTCAGACTCTACAGTATTTTATATAAGGTCTACTCACCTTCATTCTGGTTACTGAAACCTGCTATACACTCTTCCTGCCACATCTCTTCCAAATCAACCAAACCTTCATGGAGATGACACTTCCCTCTTGCTTTGCTCTGCCCAGCATCCCTTATTTCACTATGTGGTTTTTTGAGTGTCAACTTCATCCCAGTTGTGTCATCAGAAGTCCAGAGAAAATACTGATATGTAAATGAGGACTACCACTCAGTTGCTTCAAGCCTGTTCTTCAAGGGGGTTGTACTTGTCCTCTCTCTTTCTTTTTTTCTTTATTTTTTTTTTTTTTTTAATCGAAAAAAACCCTAGTTCTCTACAAAGGATTCTTCTTGTTTTATTTATCTGAATAGTTTTCTCCCTCCATTATACTTTCTGAGCTTCCCACTCCCTGAGAAAAAGAACAGAAGTGTGATGCCCTTCATAAAAGTTAGTAGGAGATATGCAGAGACTGTCCATTAAAGACATCCCTTGGAGAAATTAAACTGTCAGGAGCAGTTTACAGTCAGTTTGGTTTGTGGAGAGTGATGGTTCCCCAGGTGCTGAGCGGGTGATCATGGCTAGACTCTGAAGAAGGCTCGTGTTCCTGCTTTGGCGCAGGCTCACATGCCCTCTGGTCTCACGTCTGCCCTTCATGCACCCACAGGAAGGAGCAGGGAGGCTGTGCTAGTGCATGTCAGAAGAGAGAGAGAGAGAGAGAGAAACTAAAAATTAAGTTAGTGCAGAATAAATATCATGAACAAATACCAGCAGCACATGCAGCTCTGCTTTCCCAGGGCACCTGCAGTGCTACAAGTACTGTAAATGCCTCTTTTGGGAGGCTTCAAAGAGGCAGATCTCATGGTTCAGATAAGGTATTCAGGACACTTCAGTTGGCCTGATGATGCTGAGATGCTTCTTACTGTAGGAGACCCATGTTCAGAAAGGGTTTGTAAATCCCTTTTCAGAAGGTTAATTTCTTTGGTATGATGGGCAGTGGGCATTTTAGGTAAGAGGGGTGTTAAGAGCATTGATCTCAGAGGTTGTAGAGATAGGCTAAGGAGGGGTGTGGGCCACTGCTTAGGAATGTACAAGAGCTGCTGTCGAACAGTCCTGGAGCTTCCCAGAACCTCAGCAGAGACCAGTGAAAGGGTTGAGAGATTTAATCACTGAAAAGCAAACATATTACAGCTAAAGCAGTGTGATGAAAACAGGAATCAATGCAGGTACTAAAGGCTTTACAAAACTTTTAGAGAAATAATTATTTTGTTTAGTTATATTTTGCCCACAATCTAGTGATCACATACTGGTTTCTATTTCTCTGCAGTGTTCTTTGAAGGAAATCTTTTCTTATTTTCTTTAAAGAGATTTTAAGTTCCAGACTTCCCTTTAAAACACTCTGTACAGGGAATGGCACCTTCAGCTGCCAGAAGGCTGCTGTGTACAAGGGACAAACTTTGCCTGCAGAGCATCATGCTGTGAGTAGGGCATATGGGCATGGAGACCTCAATGAAGTCTCACACAGAACCCAGCTATCTTTATTGAAGGTGAATGAAGTATCTTGGCTGTGCACAGAGGTCACCAGTAAAGCCCAATCAGCACCGCAACCTTGTCCTGGCCTGCTGGGACACGTGGTGAGCTACTATTCACTGGAAATGGATGTACTAATTAGAATGGTTTTGGTGCCTGTATCTGTGCATCACCTTTCATCTCTTTTAAAACATCTCTTTCGCTACATTTCATCCTTATGTTTATCAATAGCATGATCTGATTAAATAGTGGAAACAACCACATATTGATGACTTCATAAGCAGCTCTTTGTTGTGAGTGATGTCTGATTTCCTTCTGACTCCCAGTTAACATTCCTGCCTAGGAAAAATTTTGTACATCTGAAAGAGTCAGGGGTTTTCTCACTGTATTCTGAGAAAAAGTTGCTATTAGAGAGCCAAAGAGGATTTGAAATAGGAAGAAGCTGATGTTAACAATAGGGAAGTCAAATGTCTACTTGACTGCCTGGCCTGCTATATGTTAGAAATACTGATAAGCAATTGTGTTGCAAAGCCAAGAACAACTACTTTGTCTTTTTTTACTGCCCTTAAAAGGAATAGCTGTCTGAGAGCCATGCTGTTATTCTTGGGAGACCACTGCAGCTCAGTTCTCAGTGAACTTCAAGAAATGGAAGTACAAGGATTAGGGGCAGCTAAACAGGAAACTGGCTTTCCCCTCCTTGCATTGCCTAATGGACAGATATGTCCACAGGAGTTACTTCCTCATATTCATTCTTTTGAAGGGCTTACAAGACTCAGCATTGTTATATGACCTTCTAACCACACATGCACAACAAAGGATTGCTCAATGCTTTACAATGCATTTCCTGTCAAAGACAATAGTTCAGCTCAGAAGGAAAAGTGTAAAAACCAGTGTAGTTTTCCATGTCTACATTTTTTTAAAGGCAGTAAGAGACTTCTCTCACTTTATATTAACATTTTCTGTAGGTCGTTAGCCACTTTTAATTGGAAACAAAACATGATAAAAACATTATTCTGATCTTAATATCAATATGATTACATTGTAAAGGCATTTCTTCAGTCCAGTATCATCTTGCATTAGCAGCCAAAGTTCTGTTCCTGCCATGAGGATATGCTTTTTAGTCTATTTTATCCCACCTCCTATTAGATATAGGGCAAGAAACAATCGTTTCCTTAGCTCTCATTAATTAGCCTAAAAGCTATTTGTTAACCACTGATCATTTAAAAGCCAGATTTCATCTGGTACACGTGAAGTTACAGCCCACACTGGGTGCACATTAATAATTCAAATAAGAAATTCATTAGAGGTTGAAATCATTCCTAGCATAGCAAATGTCTTTTCCTGGAAAACAGAACTACCTAGTGATAGATGTGGTCTCCTGTAGAATTCAAATAACAGGAGTTTTAAATGCTCACTATTTCACTGGGTGACTGTTTACAGCAGACCTGTAACTGACCTCTGACTGGTAAGCCTTCATGTTGGGATTTGTGCAGAACTCAGTTACAGATTGGAAAGGTTTAAATTTCTTGATTAAGTTATTTGTAGCTTATAGTTTAGACACCTGGAATCATTGCACATTTCTATCAGTGCTAATTGGATTCTAGACTGCACTATTTTGCTGTGTTTAGGAAAGAGAGAACTGATCCTGCTTCTCTGCACACTGTTCTGTAGGCCTGGGATCATTAATGTGAAATACTGCGCAGCTGGTTTGCAATTCATCTTAAAGATGAACTGTAGTTCCTTAATGGTCTTGAACTTTTACTTTAAGAAAATAAATAATATAAATCCTTCAGCGTAGGACAGAGGGGTGGAACCAAAAGTGCCCATTCCTGGCAGTAGCATTATAAAAAACCCTGCTCGAAAATGCCTTTCTTCTTATTAGACATTACTTATTTCCTGACATCATTTCTTGGAGTAGATTTGTTATCACCAGCCAAATATTTTGCAAAACACAGAGGATGCCAAGGAATTATCTGAGCATATATGTTTGTATCCCTGAAAGTGGCCAGAATAACTTAGAAATGCTGCCTAAAGTTCTCTAACTAAAGTGACACCACAATACGACATTAAATGTATTTTTTACTTTTCTTTTCCTTGAGTATGAAATTCACACTTCTTTATAGGCAGGTTCTAGTTTGCTGTATATTAGGGTCATATTTCAAAGCAGTAGGCAATAAACTGTTTGGGAGTTTAATTATTTTCCTTCTATTAGAACATTTTGGGCCAGTGCCCTAAAAAATCCTGACTCATGACCAACACTTCAGTGAGGAGTGTCAGCTAAATTTCTGCACAGGCCATAAAAATGCCAGGAATTTGGTGTCTGCACAAAAATCTTTCTATACATTGCTTCCTATTATTGGTGTCTGATTGCACTATCATTGATGATGACAAAAAATCTCACACTTATTACTGAAAATAATTCGTCTGATGTGTTGAAAGTCTCAAGAAAAGCCATTGCCACGTTCACTATGAAGTTACACCACCAGTATTTTCATATTGCTAGTGGAATCTGACAGCCTGTGACTGGAATGTCAGCAAGAGTTGCAGGTTCTCCTAGGAGACAGGTTTGTAATGTATCCCCTAATATGAGAACAGGGTCAGTCAATTAAATGAAAAGAATGGCAAGTTTAAAAGATGTGAAAATCACTCTTTTTGAATAGGTTAGTACAGACTGTCAAATCCATTTGCACAGAGTCAGCAGGTCAAATATTATGGCTGGATATTTAAAGAGTTTGGAACATATCCTGCCAATTTTCTTGCAGTGCAATGATAGACACTGTCTTGACGATCTTAAGGTTCCAAGAAAAAGGTCTTTGAACTTCACCATGTACTGGGTGAGTTTCAGTAGAGCGGCAAGAACCAAGAGAGAAGAAAAAATTCTCAAAGATCAAACATATAGTAACAAAGTGCAGTAATATTCCTGTTCCTACTGATTTCTCATGGGAACTGGGTACCCAACCCTCAGTAGTGGCCCTGAAATTATGCATTGTGTTTTGATTATGACTAAAGAACATGTAATTGAAACTCCTGTGGGAAATCTTGAGCTCTGTGGTAGAAATTATCAAAGGAAGAAAGAACAAAATTGAAGGAGCATAGTGAGAAGAGCCAGTATAGCCCAAGTAGGAGTGCAAAGACCCTTTGGAGGGCAAGAATGCAGCTGAAGAGCAGAGTCCCTTCTAACCTGAAGCACAGTTGAGCTGGATTCTGGAAGTCAGTGGTTGAAGAGGACATCTATGCCCTCCTACCATAATTCCTATGCCCTACAGGATACCCATTAGACTCCTAGCATGGACTTCAATGGAAGCTTTACTTACAGGCTTTGATTTGCAGATGTTATATTACTGGGCATATTCTCATAAATCTTTTATTGTTCCACTTTTTTTGTTTTACCTACAATGCTGTTTCTCTTTTGAAAAGGCTTTGTTTCTTATTAATGTAAGTAAATCACAAAGTAGAGGCTGCTTCATGCTACAAGTTGTATAACAGAAATCATAGTACAAGTAGGAAAAAAACATTACTGAGGAAGAAAATTACACAGAATGAGGTGGAAAGGTACCATGAAACACATCACCAATTGAAGAAAAGAAATGTCTACTTGGTACAAAAGCTCACTACCGAAAACAGTGAAACTGATGATGCTGTCTGGGCACTGACCCCAGGTGTGATTGTGGCTTTATTATAGATTTTTGTTACAGAGGGATATTTATTGAGTCTGGGGAGTTTTCATTATTAATAACCCATATCACGGACAATGGGGTCAGGTGGGACTACATGCAGGAGATTATTTAGGTAATTTCCCTGATGTGTTACAGTGACCCACACCTCATTCTTCATGCCCAATTTTTGACTGCACTGTTTATAAACTCCTATATGAAGGACATTCCCTCTTATGTCAGTTTTTGTGAGTGCTTATGTCCTTTTCTTCAAAAGTGATTCCCAGTTACCTACCACAGTTTCTGTCACTGCATGTGGAACACACTGTATCTTCCTGTACAAACCATGGATATGGAGAGATGATTGTTCCAACTCTCTTTGTGTAAGGATGGCAAAGTGTGCTTTGGCTTTTTATGTCAGGCCGAGCTTTCAGCCTTTCAAGTACAAAATCATACATTTCATTTACATATTTATCAAGTCCATTTTGCCATTGTTGACTCACATGGAATTTGTTATGTCATTTTAAAATATCTCCTTTCAGATTGCAACAGTACCTGAGATGTGGCTTCTCTGTGACCAAACTGTAAAAAGTCCAAGCAAACAAGATGTGAGAGGCTGTGCTAAGATTTGTAACACAGGGGAATGCTGTGGTCTGGAGTTCACTGCAGCAGAAAACAAGCTGTAAGATGTGCTGTGATTGAGTAATTTTCTCTACTGAATTTTCAAATTGCTGTGACAAGGCATTCAAACTTTTGAAAGAAAGGTTGTAGATCTCTCAAGGTGTCAGTGCAAAGAAATGTTTATATGCACACCTTGTGGGTATTTGAATAAGGAAATCATTCTGCAAAAGTAAAATGTGCACAGAAAGTTATCCTCTCCTTTTGTTACTGCTGTTTTGTGTTCCACTCACCTATAAAGTTTCTGTAGCACTGTAGCATGCACAGCTCTTTCTTTCCATTCATTCAGCTGTAATCTATTCAAACATCTAGATGAAGGGATCTTTCAGAGGAGAATTCTTATTTTTGTAATGAGAAACCTTACCAGTAAATTCCTATGGGACGCAGACTAACCTCTTTCTCACAGTAAAATCCAAACCATTTGGTGATATATTGGGTTTGTGTGGCCAGATTTTGGTAGAGGGGGGGCTGCAGGGGTGAATTCTGTGAAAAGCTGCCAGAAGCGTCCCCCATGTCTGACAGAGCCAATGCCAGGCAGCTCCAGGACAGAACGGCTGCTGGCCAAGGCTGAGCCCATCGGTGACAGTGGCAACACCTCTGGGTTAACATATTTTAAAAGGGGGGGAAAAACTGTGCAACTGCAGCTGGAGAGAGGAGGGAGAATGTGTAAGAGAAACATCTCAGTAGTGAAGAAGGAAGGGCAGGAGGTGCTTCATGCACCAGAGCTGAGATCCCCCTGCAGCCTGTAGTGCAGATCATGGTGAAGCAGCTGTGCCCCTGCAGCCCATGGAGGACCACAGAGGTGCAGAGATCCACCTGCAGCCCCTGGACATCCATGGTGGAGCAGAGATCCAGCTCCAGCCTGTGAAGGACCTCATGCTGGAGCACATGGATGCCCAAAGGTGGTTGTGACCCTGTGGAATGCCAAAGGCTGGAATTGCCCTCCCTGTCCTTATCTCAACCCATGAGCCTTTTGTTCTATTTACTCTCCCCTGTCCAGCTGAGGAGGGGAGTGACAGATCAGCTTGTTGGGCACCTGCAGTCCTGCCAGAGTCAGCTCTCCACAGGTGACAAACTATAAAATAACATTTCTTATAACACCATGTCACAAACTCTTCACATCAAAAGAGACAGGCATATCTCCTGCCAACTACTAACAACATTCTTATTCCCTTCATCTCTGCCTGGAGTTGGCACTTCCAATAATGTCTTTCAGAGAAAAAGGCTTGTGATTTAGGATAAATATTTTGTACGTGAGAAAGTGATTTAGCTACCTTTGCCAAGTTTAAAATCCTGTTGCTAATCATGAGTGAGTTGGTGTGTCAGGATAAATTGCTGTATTTTAGGTTACATTTAGTTACTGCTGTTAGGATATTCTTAGAATTTCACTATTAAAGACAAAGCTAGCAGCTGTCCCAGACCTGGCACTTCTGGGCCTGGAGCTAGTTTGGATTTGCAGGCTGTGCTTTATGGCAGTGTATCTGTAGCCTTTGGGTTTAGATTATATATCTGCACTCTGATGACTGGTAGGGAAGTGAAACAGCACAGTGCGGAGAAAGGGAGAGGAGAGGCTGGACTGCAACTTGAGAAAAAAGACCCAACACTCAGTCCTAACACAGGGAGCTACTGCCATCAAAGCCCATGCCATAAACCAGGTCCACTGCTGTAGAGTAATACCTTGTCCATGAAATGGCTCCTTCCAGCCTAAAGAGGGAAACCACTATTAGGCATCTGTATTGACCTTTACTTAACATTTATTGTGCAAAGACAGGGCATAGACCTACAAGTCATTGTCTGTCAGAAACAGGAGCAAACAGCCCATTCCAGAAATTCTAGATCATTGTGCAGGAGAGGAGCCAGGCGTATATTTGGCATCAGGAAACATCAGAATGGTGGTCCAAGCTCACTGACTGCAGAACAAACACAGGAGCAGCTCAGCTGCTGACTTGGTGAGCCTGTAGTTTTCAGCTCCTGCTGAGAACTGTGATATTTCCATCACCTTCTTTAAATGGCATGGCCACCAAGAAGGAATCCCAATTGCATCTTCTTCCCAATCATTTGCCTTCTTTGTCCTTCATGACATCTCCACTCTTTCCTCAGGGTCACAAGGGGTCATGAGTTCATAAGAACAAATGAATTGAAATTCAGATCAGGAAAATAAAAAGCAAAAATGGAGACCGGGCAGTTGTAAGGTGATGCCTTAGGGTTTTCATGTATTTGTAGATTTTTATACTTCTATGTAGTTTCTTACATTTAGAGTAGCTAGCA
>JAWWEE010000074.1:143738581-143756777 GCA_035221455.1 Xenops minutus | reverse complement strand
CCTGTGAGGGACGGTTTGTCCCTTGTCGCTTCGGGAAGGACATGGCAGAGTGGCTCAGGGGTTGGCTGGAAACAGCCAGGAATGAAATGAAAGGGACGCCTTTCGGATTAATTTACTCTGCATGTTTGAAGTGGTGGTGCTTGGAAAGAGCTCTTGGTATTCCTGAGGCCATGAGTTCAACCTAGCACTGGTCTTTTCTGTTACTTGTCAACACGTGTTGTACTCTTTTATACTTTTATACTCTTTTTATACCTTATATGCTCTTTTATACTCCTTTATATTCTGTATCCCAAAACCCTATAAGTGAAAGAACTCTTCTCTACTTTATCCACATACAGTTGTCTTGGAAAGTTTTTTCCCCCTCCTTACAGCCAGAAAGGGAAAGAGAAGACACTTCCATGAATACAACAGTGTCTTAGCCCTTCTGCAGCAGTTTAGACACTGGTAGCAGTTATGGACCATTGGTTACACGACACGACACCAAGTCAGACTGAAACCTGGGATTGTACCATCTCCTTCTGCTGCCTTGGTTTCCAATGAAGAAAATTGTCTGACAACTGTAACCTGAATATCTGCCTAGACACATCCGGTAATTTGGTCAGGGAATAACCACTGGAAATACAAGCAACATCCAGCTGGTTAAAGCATGTTACCTCATTCCCACCCAAAGTTACTGAGGAACAAACCCCAGATGAAATCCCACCCTTACTATGGGCAGTTATTTTTCCTCGCTGGGAGGCAACTTGACTTGCCTTCGAAAATAGAGCCCCTGGTGGTGGACTGGCTGCCCTCAGTAATTGCATCACCCAGAAATAGTGACTTCCTCCTAACAAAACCCTAGGGCTGACTACCAATATCTAAAAAATAATATGTATTTTACTTGGAAATGTAAAGAAACTTGTTACTGTTTTATTGCTAATTCTTAATTTTTATTAAAAATAAAATTAGCCTTTCCTTTTTATTTATATTTTAGTCTCACTTTTGGGTTCAAGATTGTTATTGAAAATTTGAGCTAAGACATTTTTTCTTTCTTTAGAGATGCAGAACACAGGAATCAAAGTTGAATCACTGTATTTGAAAATAGTCAAAGTATTTTTGATTGATTAGATATTTGTTGTCATCATCATTCTCCTAACAGAGCAGCTCTCTTTTTCTCTTTAGGTTCTCTTTTAAGTTCTTTTTAAACTTTTCCCCCTCCTTTTCATTTTGCAGTAAAGGCAAACTAGTTCTTCTGCCCAACTCATCTGGAAAATATGTGACTTCTTTTTAAATAGATCCTCAATGAACCTGTAGTTTCCAAGTCGACCTTATCACATATATATGAAATTTCATATTGTCCACAGGAGTGATCTTTGCATCCTTAGATCAGTGGGAAGTCTGGAGAACAGAGGACTGTTCACATTTTATCCTCATCCTTCCAGTATTTCTACCATTTAACGCTGCATTGCTTTCAACATACCTTTCCTCTCTTTAAGCATAATGCTTCTGAACAATTAGGAAAGACATGGGTACTGTTTCAGAAAAGTGTAAGGCACACAGCCACTGTTAAACGAGGTGAGCAACCTGAAAAAAAAAAAAAGAAAGAAAAAAATTGTGTGCCTGAAAGCTTTGATTTAGCCCCCAACAGTATCAGTTAGTCTCATAAAAGATATTACCTTTCCCCACAAATCATACTTTGCTCATTGGAGCATTACATGGCATACTTAATTATTATAATCACACTGGGGATGCTGGATTAAAAAGCCTACAGACTTTTAAAGTAGGATTAATGTCTTTGCATTACAGCAAAAACTGATGTAACTCCCATGCCCCTGAGAAACAAATTTGTGATGGAAATAATGTCATTTTAATTCCAAAAAGTTTAAATGCCTGCTTGGTTTGAGGAAGGATTCTTTTTGCTACATTTTCTCAGCTTCAAGATTCTGGAGTCTCATACAGAAATGATACAATAATTGGATTCGCAGACTTGTTTCCTAAGGAAATGAGCCTTTATGTATTCCTGCAGTCTATCCATCAGTCTCTTGATTTCTCTGTAAATTTTGAAACTACTAGCCAATTTCAACCAAATTTGGAGAAGGCTAGAGGTCTGAAAGATATTATATTCCTGAGTTTGTGCAGAAATTGGGAGCTGAGTAGAATAGAAAGATTTAAATTAGAGCTCAGTGAGACAGAGTCAAAGGACTCAGGTGTTATGGACAGTGTCTGGCAGCAGGTGGACGTGCCATGAGCACAGAGCCAACCTGTATATCTGCATTAGCCACAGCCCAGCCAGGACCACCCTGATCTACCCTGGAAATGGGAAGGAAGGTGGAACTCTTGGAGAAGGGAGGATTTAGGGGTAGGAGGACATGAGTCATTATGCAAATGGAGTTAGTTGTACTGGTTTTGATACAGCTTTGTCTATTTTGTCTGTAAAGAGAGAGTGATTGTTACGGGTCAAAATTTCTGAAGAGAACCATGAAGTCTCCATTTTTGGAGGTTTTCAAGACCAAAGTGCATAAATCCATGAACAATCTTGTCTGGCCCATAACTGATCCTGCTTTGAGCAGCAGGTTGAGTTAGAGTAGCCCTTCCAACCTGAATCATCTTGTGATCCTATGAATCTATGGAGGTAGGTTTGCCTTACTGTGCTACCAAAATCAGAGCATGGACAGGTTCATTTAGCCCAGATTTCATTACCTATCAACTACCTTTTGAAAGGCCTATAGATTTTTTCAATACAAAAAAAAAAAAAAAAGGATAATGTTAATGTTTAATATTTATAATGTGCTAATATCCAGAGATGCTAGCCAAGGTCAGAAACTAAAAAAAAATTGAATGCAATTTAGTGGCTAAATCATTAACCTACAGCAGAGGAAATCAGAGGTCATTAGAGTCTTCCTATATGAGTTTATACAAGTAACAGTGAGTGGGAGTCATCTCATGTAATTTTAGCCCTTCAGAAATTAGGTAGCTAATTTAATGTGGCTTTTTAGATGCCCTCCTGGGTCAACGAAAAGACAAAGAGCTCAAAACTGGTTTCTGCAACATATTCTGGTGGGATTGGCACTCTCTTTCCACTGCGGGAGAAAGGAGACATAATAGCACTATGTGGTTTCACAGAGGGTTGTGCAGATAAATCTATTCCAGATTGTAAGATACTCAGATTCTGTCTAAGCACTTTTGATAAGTAATTACCCTGTTGTAGGTGTGTCTGTACATGTGTGTGACTGCAGTGAATATGACAGAAGAATGGAAGTTTCTTACACAATTTTATGTCTAGATCAGTAAACACAATTCCAAAACACACAATGGTAGCTTGTCTTTAAAGATAAATTTTGTTAAAAGGGATTCCATTCAGCTCTAAATTCTTTTATTCCTCCTGGCATACCCATTCAGCCTCACCCTCTAGGCATCCAGAAATATGTAAATGATACAAGACAAACAGAAAATCGATCCATTTTGATGAATTAAAATGCAAAAAACTAGCATCCTCCCTCAACTGGTTTAATCTGGGACAGTAAATTTTCTTCCTAGTAGCTTGTACAGTGCTGTCTTTTAGATTTAGGATGAGAATAATGTTGGTAACACACTGATGTCTAAGTTGTGAGTAGAGCTAACATTAAGTCAAGGCCTTTTCAGCTTCTCATGTTGCCCTGGCAATGAGGAGGTTGGGACTGTACAAGATGCTGGGAGGAGACAGCCAGGACAGCTGATCCCAACCTGCTAAAGGGATATTCCACACCATATGGCATCATGCCAGCAGTAAAACTGGCTGAAGTTGGCCAGGAGGGGCCGATCACTGCTCAGTGATTGTCTGGACATTGGTCAACAGGTGTCAATTGCACTGTGCATCACTTGTTTTATATGTTTTTTTACCATCTGTTCCATTGTTTTCCCTTCCTTTTCTGTCCTATGAAGCTGTCTTTATCTCAACCCAGGAGTTTTACCTTTTTTCCTGACTCTCTCCCCCATCCCATTGAGGGGAAGTGAACAAGCAGCTATGTGGTGTGAAACTGTCTTCTGGGTTAAACTATGACAGTCCTTTTTGGTGCACAAAGGGGAGCAAGAAGGGCTGAAGTCATAACAGATCTGATCTCGCCATGTCAAAAGAAATTTGTTATAAGCATCTATTATATTAGTTTAATAGTTGCTGGTCACACTGTTGCTTTATTTACTGTCAAAGTTTTTATGCTTTTCTCGGGATTGTGCTAACACCTTACTAGCTGTATAAGTTCCCTGTTGTGCTGTTTATCATCTCTGGGGACTGGATTAAAGTTATTATTTTCCCATACTGTGTAACACTGACTTATGATAAAATTATTGGTCATGAGACTAATCTGGTATTTGTAGTTAGCATTGCTGTCATCTCCCTGCTTTGGAAACTCTCTCTCAGGAACTATTAATAACTACATTCTTCACTCCTGAGGGAGCCAATCTATGGGGGGAAAAAGAAGGGACACTTTCCTCTGCTCCTTCACCTTTCCCCAGTTCTGCAGGCCAGTTAAAATAGTTTTTGAGCATTTTGAGTATTCTTGGGATGTCCAAACCAACATGTACATATTGCTGTGTCTCTCTTTTTGTTTAAGTTTAAAAAACTGTTCAAGTATACAACACAAAGATCCTCCCAAAGGCTGAAGAGTTAGGTGTGGAGTATTATGTGTGCCTAGGACAGTGGATGCATCCAATGCTTTGGAACTTCACCACAGAGCAAGGAAGATGTTACGTGTCACCCAGGCAAGTGGAACATCTTGGAGAGAAGTATCCAGTACCTGAAAGAATTAACCACACTGAAGGTGATTTATGATGACTTGGAACATAAGCAGTTATCTAAAGGTCCAGATGAAATCAAGTGTACACAACCCATGTGGCAGAAGATTGTATGGAGCTCACCATGGTTATACATGAGCTCATTGGTAGAAATTACTAGGGAAGACAGAGAGGGACAAACAGTGGCTGAATTGGCTCGTCAGCTTCAGCAATAAGGAGTCTCCCTGACTCATTATATGCCTCTGTCTCATCTGGGAAGAAACTGTCTTGGGTGGTGCAGCAATTTAAAGAGCATTCATCCTACTCCCCACCTGTATGGACCTATATCTCCACTATTAGGAGTAAATGTTCCTCTATTCAAGAGAGAAGATATAGTGGGTACACACCACAAGCTAACCTCTGGTTTTACCTGCAAGACCATGGAGAGGACATAGGGAAGTGGGATGGGAAATGGGTACCCTAGAGGCATGGATACATTAGTTGCAAGGTAAAAAAAAAGTCACCAAAGTGGGTTCTTTGATGAAAATTGCTGTTTCAGTTTTCAGTGGACAGTTCCCTAGACGTAGTAGAAGGGTTACCTTACTTGCAGTCCTAATAAAGGGACTTCTGATTCATATTTACAAGAAGTGGGTAATGAAGACTAAGAGCAGGACTAGAGGGACCCTACTTCCAGTCCAGTCAAGGAAGGGAAAAGGTGGATTTATTGCACTGTGTGAATTCAGTGGACTAGCACAGCAGACACGCAGAAGTGTAAGGCTTTTATGGATGCAGGTGCACAGTGTACCCTAATGCCATCTGTCTATAAAGGGGCGGATCCCATCCATATATCTGGAGTGATGGGGGATCTCAGCATTTGACTGTTGGAGGCTGAAATCAGTCTGAGCGGGAATGAGTGTCAGAAGCACCTCATTGTCACTGGCTCAGAGGCTCTGTGCACCCTTGAGATAGTCTGTCTTAGGAGAGGGTATTTCAAGGACCCTAGAGGGTATCAGTAGCCTTTTGGTATAGCTGCCCTGGCGATGGAGAAAATTAAACAGATGTCTGCCTTGTGTGGTCTCTCAGAGGACCCTTCTGTTGTGGGATTGCTGAGAGTCAAAGAATAACAGGTGCCAATTGCTACCACAGCAGGGCACTGGCAACAATATCGCACCAAGATGATTGTCATCCATAAGCTGATTCATCAACTGGAGAGCCAAGGAGGGATCAGCAGGACTCACTCACCCTTTGACAGTCCCATATGTCTAGTGTGAAAGCCTAATGGTGAATGGAGGCTGACAGCAGACTGTCATGGCCTGAATGATGTCACACCACTGCAACTTCAGTGTGCACTGAGTAAAAGGCAGCCAAGGGGGCCACAGTCATTATTTTTTATGCATTTTTCTCTATCCCTTTGGCAGCAGAGTATAGCCCCCTTTCACTTGGAGGAGTGTCCAATACACCTGGAATCAACTTCCTAAGGGGTAGAAATACAGTCCTGCCTTTTGCCATGAACTGATCCAGACTGTACTTGAACAGAGCAGAGCTCCAGAACACCTGCAATACATTGATGACATCAACCTATGAGGCAGCACAGCAGAAGAGGTATTTGAGAAAGGGGAGAAAATAGTACAAATCTTTCTGAAAGCCAGTTTTGCTATTAAACAAATGTTGAGGAACCTGTAGAGAAGATCCAGTTTTTAGGAAGAAAAAAATGGACATCATGAGATCCCCTTCCTCATAAGTGAAGTGCTCCTATCCCCTAATTATCTTTGTAGCCTTACACAGGACTGCAGGAGCTCCATGTCCCTGTTGTACTGATGAGTCCAGAACCGAACTATCTCTGGTCTAAGTGATGCAGGTGAGTGATAAGAAATTTTGATGAGAATTTCTAAAGCAGGCCCTGGTTTTCATTGACTTTCTCCATTGAGTCCTAGCTTAAAAATCCCAAGTTATACCAACCTTCACCACATTCCCAAGAAGGCACTTGTTTTTGAACTATTTTCATTACTAGAAGATCAGATGCCATAAAATAAGAGTTAAATACTTTTATTTAATTCCATTCTTGTTGTGAGAAGAACCAGAGTCCTCTTTCAAGTACTGAGGCTTAGCAATAGTAAAACTCAATCTAGTTCAATAGGTGCTTACTTTCTAACAGGAAGCTGAGCACTTGATAGATAAAAAATAAGGATTTCTTCAGAGATGTGTCTCCCTCAGTAATTAATAGGTGCACATGCAGTCAGTGTCATGGTTTAATCCCTGCTGGCAACTCAGCTCCACACAGCCACTCATTCCCCCCATGGTGGGATGGGGTAGACAACCAGAAAAATAAAAGTGAAAAAGCTTGTGAATTGAAATAAAAGAAGTTTAATGGGTAAAGCAAAAGCTGTGCACACAAATAAAGCAAAATAACATGGGGAGACAGGTGTTTAGCCATCTCCAGGGAAGCTGAACTTCATTACACATAACAGTGACTTGGGAAGACAAACACCATCTCTCTGAATGTCCTCCTCCTTCCCCAGCTTTATCTGCTGAGCATGACACCATATGGGACGGGATATCCCTTGGATCAGTTAGAATAAGCTGTCCCAGCTGTGTCCTCTCCCAGTTTCTTGTTCCCCCCCAAGTCTCCTCACTGGTGGGGTTGGGTGAGGAGCAGCAAAGTCCTTAGCTCTGTGTAAGCACTGCTCAGCAGTAACTAAAACAGTGTACTATCAAATCTCTTCCCAGCACAAATCCAGAACATAGCTACTATGAAAAAAATATCTATCCCAGCACATTCTCCACCACAGTCACAGTCCCTTCAAATCTAACTTACAGTAAACAAGCAAGCCCCATGGCAGGCACAGGAGCCTGTCCAGTATAGCAGTAAAACAAGCAAAAAAAGCAAAATTCACTCACTAATGAGCACGATGAGCATTCAGAAAAGCCATGATTTCACACAGGCATATATTGATAGAACAAGGGGGAATGGCTTCAAACTGAAAAAGGGCAAGTTTAATTTGATAATTAGATATTAGGAAAAAATTCTTTACTGTGGAGGCAGGGAGGCACTGGAAGAGGTTGCCCAGAGAAGCTGTGGATGCCCATCCCTGGAAGTGTTGGAGGCTGGGTTGGATGGAGCTCTGAGCAAACTGATCTAATGGGTGGCAACCTTGTCCATGACAGAGGTTGGAACTAGATGATCTTTAAGGCCCCTTCCAACCCAAACCCTTCTATGATTCCATGATTCCATCATTCTGTGATAAAGTGATTCTCTTTCAGATCTTACAGAAGGAAGAGGGAGAATTGCCAAAAAACTCACCAGACTAAAGTAGTACACAAAACAATTAGCCTGTTTTCTTTCTGCTTGGTGTTCAGCTGGCCTTACCCCAGGAGACTTCTGTCAAAGTATCTGGGGCTTTCCTACAGATAGTTGTAATGCTGGGTTTAGCTTGTCCTGTTTCATCTGAATTGCTTGCAATTTTCAGGAGTCTTAAATATTTTTTTTCCCTGTGAGAAAACAAGCAAACTATAGAAATTCAGATTGTTGTCAGTGTAACCTAATCACTCACAGAAAAATCACGGAAGTCTTGTTTCTCTGAATATAATAGAAAAACACTGCAATTTCCTCACTCAGAAATGTTGTGGATAGACAGAGTGAGCGAGGTGAGGAGCCTGCATTCTACACAATCACAGGCAGAGATGTCATTCTGCCGGAATTGAGAACAGGGGGACAGAAAATTGGCAAACATGAGGATGTTGAAGAGAAAAGCCAGAGAAATTATTCAAGAGTAAAGAAGATGACGTATGCATATTTTGGTTTTATGGGTATTGCCTGAGTGAGAGTCCCAGTCCTGAGCAGTGCAGACCAGCACATGTATGGGCTGCACAGCACTCTGTTGATGTCATCTCTACATCACGTGTGACCCCTTTTGCATTAAGGCATAGTTATGATTAATTTCTGTGCTTTTTTCCACTTTGAAGTTCAAGAAATAATGGGCTGATGCCTTACATGATTTCACAACTTGACACTGAGGCCGCATGTAAGACCCAATAATGCAAAACATATTTCTATTGCTTGGAGCTTGTCCAAAATCTTAGAAACATAGAATTCTTAAGGTTGGAAAAAACCTCTAAGATAATCGAGTCCAACCATTAACCAAACCATGCCCCTGTACTTGTACTTGGGATTGCCTCGACCCAGTTGCAGGACCTTGCACTTGTCGTGTTGAAATTAATGAGTTAAGGATGTAAATGTAATATGTGAGTGAATACATGAGTACTTAAGATGTTTTGTTCAAGCCTTCTGTAAGCACTGTGAACTCTGAAAGTTGTGCCTTAGATTCTCAAGGCCAGCACTATTATGTGTGTGTAAGATGAATCTCACTTTAGGCAGCTTTGTGCAAACTTTATAGGTTTCTTAGATTTCCTTAACAGTCCAGAGGCCAAGCTGAACTTGGAAAAATCAAATTAATAAAGACTTTTTTTTCGTGGTTAAAATACATCTACTTTACAACATAAACTAAAAGGGTAATGAATTAAATAACCTGGCCAAGAGACATAAAATATTTTTCTTCCATGCTCTTCCCCATGTGAAAAGAACTCTTCAGGTATATGGAGATCAATCCGATTCTCCTTCAAAACTTATGCAGTACTCTGTTACCTTGATGACTATGTAAGTCATGTTTTGCTTAGACTCCTGGGAGTGCAGATATGTTTACAACAATTGCCCATAATTTTGATGAGCCATTAAAAATAATGTAATGTTTTGTAACTCTAAGTTGGAAATTAACGATACCCAAAAGCTGGTGCAACAACAGATGTTCAGATGTAGTAATAATGGCCTTTGTGTGTTCCCATGCTTTCAGTTACATTTGATATTAGTTAACCATTAAAAAGTAGTAAAGTTGTTCACAGATAACATTATTTAATCAAACTCCTATAGAAGGCAGGGTGTTTTGAAATTTAAAATTTTAAAAATTAATACTTGTCTATATGTAGGTGCATGTATATATACTTCTGCATACAAACACATATATTTTTCTTATCTGTCTAAAGTACACAGATTCTCTCTCTTTTTCTCTCTCTCCCTGTCACTGATTTTTCACCATAAAATCCCATAGACAGAGGGTTGGTTGCAGTGATGATGGGATATAGGATCAATGGGGAGTTAGGCTTGAGCATGTGAATATCATAAGTTGTTAACAATAAATCATTGAACTAATTATTAGAGAAAAATGTTCCAAAGAGAAGGAAAGATATACATCTTGGTTGTCTGGCTGCAATGTTAAATAACTGTAACTAGTCTGCTCTCAAGTTTTCTGGAGGTGCAATACATGCCTCTGAGATTAATTATCACTAAGTGATTGAGGAAAGATCTCTGCAGCTCCATAACTGTTCTTGTGTAAATGGTAGAGCTGATTGCATTGAGTGATGCTAAAGTAAGGGAAGAGCTTTTGTTAAACCAAGTAAACCCAACCCTGAGGTACACTATGAAAGGGCATAAGAAAGATTCACCTAACCAGTTAAGATTTTGTAGTATAAAATATTTTAGCATTTGAAGTTACACTCTGATTGAAAAAAAAAAAAAAAAAATTAGTGGTTCAAAGGAATTATAGAACTCTGATTAATCCCTGCACAGTATGACTGAAACAAAATGGATATTCAACTACACCCTGACTGAAGAAGTGTGTCCCCTCTGTCAATAAACATTTTACTCTTTTTTCATAGAATTCTTACTGAAAAGAAATACCTGTCTTTATGGTAAGGTACCTTCTTTGGTGAAGAAACAGGTGAAGTTGTAATTCAGTAGGAAAAAGTGCCCAGCTATGCATGGCTTTAGTAATATTCTGAAACAGATTTTTTCTTTCATTAAAAAGGCACATTAATTCCTATGGCTGCTGTGAAGATAATAAATTTTCCTCCAGGGAAAATTCACTAAGGAATTGCTCTACTGAAATTTGTGCTTGTTTACTAATCCTTAGATAATCCATCCTTGCCGGTGGGTGGGAGAGTTGTGAAACTTCTTAGACAATATTTTTTAAATTTGTAGATTAACTGGGTTCTACGAGAAGGCAACATCAATCACTGGGATTGGATGTCAGGTCAAAATTAGTTCTCTAAATTACCTTCCTAGTCAATGAGTATCAACTGGCACCTTCGTGTTTTGAGTCAACAACCTATGAGAGACTAAATCTTTATGCTGCTTAAATGAACTCAGTGTAGACCAGAGCTAGAAGAAGCCCAAGTCCTGGTTTACATGATTTTTCAATGTTTTCCAATGACTTTGAATCAGCTTGATGAAAACAAAATTGAAGAAAATGCACACACTGATAAGAACTAGGGTTTCATCAAAAACTTGGTTGAAACCCCAATTACTAACTCATTTAGTTTTAACCATCAGCAGATCTTGTTACCAGGCTGTGGGGCTCTGGCACAGCCCTATGGTGCCAGCAAGCCTTTTTGCAGTGAATTTTTATTTATTTATTTTTTTTTTAAATATAAGCCTGGTTGAATTCTTCAGGTTGGCAAATATGATTCATGGTATTCAACTGAATTTGCCATTTCCTTCATAGATGAAGGGCCTCTGTGTATATGATGTGCATCAGAACAGAATAACAAAAAAAGAAAGAATTACTGTTGTACTTAGTTAAAAGGATCCTTTTAGGAAAAAATTTTGAAGCTCCTTTAAATAGTTGGACCCAACTGTGTAGACTAAGTAGTCTGGGCTTCCTATGGGAACATGGACTCAAGAACTGGGATTATAACAATGCATGCCGTTGCTGGTATATCCATCTAGACTCAAACAGCCAGATATTTACATGTTTCCCTCCCTTCTTAAAAATTACAGAGTCTCTCCAGTTTTTCAGAGATCCATCCTACTGACGTTATATAGACCATTACTCCAAAACTAAGTCCACCTTTCCTGGACAAGTTTCAGGGAAGTTTGCCAAAGGCCATCTATGAATGTAGCTGCTTGAAATCACATCCAGTCTGGTCTGTGCTTAGGCTAGGACACGCTACAGGGGGACAGAATTACCCTTTGGGCAAGTAAAAGTAAATATTGATCTTAGATTTCTTTGTTCATTCCTGGCCATAAATTGCTGCTCTTTATTCCAAAGAAGGGCATCAGTTATTTGAGATAAATTAATCAAAAGGGTTAAAACTTTGAGGAATGCACATGCCTGTAGTTGTTCTGTATTTCTGAAATCGTAGAAGGTTCATTACATTCCTCAATCCCTTTCCAACATTGATTTTTCAACCATTAATGGAGAAATGACTCACAGACTAAGCAAAGACTTGCAGACTAGTACTACACAGATGAAAAATTATTCTCCCCTCATTACCATCACAAAATAACCCAGTGTTTGAAAGAGAATGGCTTCTCTAAACCACACCTAAACAAGACCATTAGTTATGAAAAAAGGTTTTAAATATCTTTAGGTCATCAAGAAAAGGTCCTGGGTAAGGAATACTTATTAGGGACACACCAGTGCAGCATGAAGATCTTAGAAGCACAATTGAACTATCAATTGGCAGACATTAACTTCCCAATATATATGTTTGCAAATGTAATTAAAATAATTTAGCCAAACTACACTGTGAGGACTATTTGTGCTCTTTTCTACTGATGCATATTTATTAGATACAGTGCACACACAGTGATTCCAGGTGGTAATTAGGATACTCCTCAAGTAGGCATGACTTTTTAATAGACCTATGAGACTGGGTTCATCTCATCTAATTTAGTACATGAAAGGTCTCCTTAGTGGTCTAGGCTTGTCTGTTAGGTGTGATCTGGCAGAAATTAGCATGCAGGTAAGGATTCTATTGGCAGTCACCTTGAAGCCAGCACAGAGGTAATTATTTCTATTTTGATCCCTGTTCTGTAATACTTCCAGAACAGGAATCTATCACAACAGCAGGAATTAATTTTCTTCTATTTTAGCCTTCTAAAAGCTTGAGACCTTCAAGTGATGGGACTCAGTTCTGAATTAAGATATTTAAAATTGAAAGGCAAATTAATTTGCTTAAATGTATCCATCCAGTACCATGGTCGGAATGTGTGGAGGCCACTCAGACCTTACTGGTTATTTTAGGTACTAAAGAGGAAGGTCTCTAGATACAGCCTCATGAGGACCAGTTGGAGGACTATACCTTTCTGTAGTAACAGGTGGATGGAAACAGCATTCCAGTCAGCTAAGAGATGACAAGGAAGTAATAATTAACCAGCTGAGTCCTATCACTTGTGGTCCAGATGTAGCTTCTCTTCCACTCCATGCTGTATTTTCTTAAAGGTAAAGGCCTGGTGCTGTTTTCAGACTATTAGGGTATTCCACCTAACTTGATGTTTCAAAGGTTGTAAGATCTCTGAGGCAGCTTCATGTGATTGACAGGATATGGGATGTACTTGAATTTGTAGGAGGAAGCCAGGTAGGACATCTGTCATGGAATGAGGTGCCTCTGTCTCAGCAGTGAGACCTCCATTAGCTATAAAATGAACTCACAAACCTGCCTCTCAATTAGCTATTTGTGTGTGAACAGTTATATATAGAAATTCTATTGTCTCAGACAGATATTGACCCCAGTCTAATCAGAAGTCTGTGAAAAAGAAAACAAACAGATCAACTCTTTACACTCAGAGGAAAATACCAAATTCTCCAAAGAGAAGATTCATCCCGGGTCCTAGTTTTAAAGAAAGAAGTCCTCTGGAGTTACCATTTTTTCTAAGGTTACCTATTTTTCTTTGTTTTTGTCATTCAGTGTAGTAGATAGTTTGTAGTATCTTAAAGCAAAGAAAGGATTTGTCCTCTGAATGTGCCATAGTTATGTGAAAGAGAACAGCAAGAAGAGATGTTGATTAATGTGATTTATCATAGTTGATAAAATACATACAGATCACATCAATACAATACATACCATTGTATCTGTCTATAGGTTTTATAAGTCTCAGAAATAATGCAAGGTACCATCTTCTTTGTCTTATTGCTAGGACTGTCATTAGATAGATGAGCTTTCAAGAAGATTATAAGGTTTTAATTCAATTTCTGTTGAATTTTCCATTGCCTTAGTGAGTTCTGGATCCTACCTTAAACAGAGGAGTAAGGATATCAGCATTCCAAAGGGCACAAAGAAAAAAAAAAATAAAAGGCATGAAACTTAATTTGGAACAAGACAAGCAATTTTTAAAATCACAGAAAAGCGTGGTGTTAGAAAGTTGTTGGTTACAAAAACAAGGATATTGTTGTAAATTTACTTTCTACAAAAATTAGGTATTTAGGTGTACTAATATCTGAAGTAGATCCCTCAGGCAGGGCAGCAGGTATTTGAGATACTCTAGTTTTGTAGAAAGGCTTGCTGGAGATATAATGAAAGCAAATTAAGTGGGATTCAGTATGACTGTGGGATTCAATTTTTTGCAGAAGGGCCTTTTCTGGAGCAGGCTTTGAGACTGACATGTCCTTTTCAAGGATTGAACACTCAAATTTAAAATTAATAAAGTGAACATCAACTCTGCATATTTAATTGATGGCCCAGAAAGACTGGGTAATGTGAGGCAGACCTATAAAATGCATCTTGTTAATGTATTACTGCCAAATGCAAAACAGCTCCCAGGTGCTGGAGCACTGTCTGTCACCAAAGGATTTCTTCAGGGTTTCGAGTATTTCTTTCAAGCCTGAGTTGCAAAAGCTAGGTTGCTGTCTTTAGGACACTGTCTGCATTGATTCCACCTGGCTGTGCTTACCCACAGAACTTGCACCCCAGGGACTGCCTGGTGCATTCCTCGCACAACAGAAAGCACTGTGTGTCTTCACTGCAAAACTGACGCACGTAGGACTGGGAATCTCAAACAGGACAAAACTCTCCTTTGTGAGAACACAAACACAATCTTTTCTGTATCTGTAATAGGAGGAGTGGAGACTGGGTCCCATTTCACCAGCTATTCATCACCTCTCCTCTAATCCCTCCCATTAGTTTCCTCTTTCCTCTTCAGCACAGAATCAGCAGCCAGAGACAGGCACCATCCTCAAGAGCATTTCGAGAGTCATAATCAGCTTTCCTGCAAAGGGATCAGTGCCAATGTGACACACAGGGGTCCTTGTGTTCATCAGTTACACACCTATTATTTCGATGGAGCAGCCAGGGTGTTCAAAAAGCTGTCTGCTCCACCGGGAGGGAGAGTACGGAGCTGGCACGCAGCAGGAGCACACACAGTGCCCTGTGAATACATCATACTGCCATCTATTTTGTGACAATGGTCTTTCATAATGAACAGGATGAGGGGATTCACAAGTGCCTCTTCCAATTAAAAATAACACTTCTGCAAAGGCAAGTGAGTGAGGTAATGACCATAATTCTAATCAAGCTGGAGCAGCTGTCTCATTAGTACATACTTCTGTAAAAAAGTGCCTTTATGACCTGTGCTAACACCCTTAACCTCTTCCTTCTGGAGCGAGGGAAACCCCATCTCTACAAGAAGTCCTGCTGGTTCTTTGGGGATGTGACGTTAACTCATAGTGAGATTAAGCACATGTTTTGCTTGTGAAATACACAATTTTACAGCATATTGTAGTGCAGTACTTTTAAAGGAAGATTTGATGGAGGTAAGAGGCATTGAGTCCAACATTTTTTGAAAATACACTTTTTCCTTCAAATTTCCTAATTTGGCATGAAAAATACTGAACCACTTTTTTTTTTCCTTGTGTTTCAGAAAGCAAGGAAGTTGTTTCTTAAGAGAAAAAATTAGAAATTAAGGGGATCTTTAATCAATTTCAAACTTTCCACATGAATGGTGTTTTGATAATAAACAGTCCTTCAGGGCTGGACTTCAACAATGATAATGTCTCTTTCTTAATGTCAGACGGAATGCCGTTGCTGAACTTACATTCAGATATGACTTTCATAACAGAAACAGACATTCAATCGTTTTCATTCTCATTTCTTCCCAGGCACATATTTGAGAGGGACTCTCACCTCCAGGTGACAGCTGAGGGTCTGCTTTCCTGAAGTAATTGAAGGGTTTGCCTTTGACTTGGTAGAAGAGCAGGTTCTTCAAATTCATATAAGAGCATTTCAACAATGAGTCCACATATCAGGGCAAATCAGGGATGACATTAAGAAAGGGGGAGGGAGGGGAAGTAACTCAGCAAGTGAGGAATGAACCAGAATTCCTCTAATAATTGTTTAAAATGACTGAGATTTTCTTAAGCCACAAAGCTTCTGAAATTTTATTTAACAGATAAAACACAAACTGGTGACATCTGAATGTTTAGTAAACCCCTAAGCTCCTGGCTTTTGCTCAAGCTGACAAGTTTTTGATTAGCCAAATCAAACACTCAGTTGCCAACATTTTCAGTGATATGGTATGCAACCAACAGGCTACCTGCCAGAAAATTTCTTCCTTTAAGTTTTCCAACTTGTCTCACTTTTCTTCACCCTGCCACAGTACATGTGTATAACTCAGCAGAAAATAACTGATCTTAGATCGGTTTTGAAATAAACAACAAATCAGTCAGGTGATTTAACCCACTTTTAATTTCTCCTCTTGTGTGTCCATCCTTCATGGATCCACCACTTCTGTGTCACATGCAAAATACTTCCCTGTCTCACCTCTCAGACCCAGATAAGCAATCACATTTTACAAGAAAGACCATTTCCAGTAGTTACAAAGGAGCAGTTTGCACCCTGCTAGACTTGAGGCTGCCTTGAGGCAGCTTCTCTGAGTGCCCATACACTCATCTGACCATACCCTCTTGCTATGACTCCTTCATATTTAAACAGTTAAGCAGTGAGTGAAGCACAGAATGCCTGCCCTCCCATGATGGACAGACAGCTATAAAAAACAGAATTCGCTTAATGATCTCCCACTTCTTAGCAAAATATGAACCATATCTAGCATCTTTTAGCATACTGATCAAGACAGTAAACATTATAACTTAACTCTCTTTGAAGATTTAAGACTTTTTTTTTTCTTGCTAGTTGCTAGTTTTACATTAGGAAATTATTCACTGGGCAGGTAGAATAAGTTTCATCAAATCAGTATGTGAAAAGGGATTTTAAACAAATGTGGTTTATATCAAAAGACTGAGTATCAATTACCTCAACCTTGATGATAAATAGATCTTGTTAGGTTGTGATAGGATTACGTACTCATATCATTTACATAACTAATTTCTGATACTGACAAAAAAAGGAGAAGGCTTTTCAAGCATTTGAACACACTGGCATTGATTCATTAAGTTTTTTCCATTACATTCACAAAATATATTTTCCAGTAGAAAATGAAGCCACATTAATTACAAAAGTGACATTTCTGCAATGAGATATATAATTGTCAGTACTGAAGTGTCCATTATATTTTAAGATCATGCACAACATGCTCTACTGACATGTGAAACAACTTCTTGATCTCCGTTTTCATTACCATTTCATTCCCCAAAAATTTAAGCTACATCTATTCTAAGAAGTTAAATACATCTGGATTGTTCTCTGGCATTGGACCATGGAAAAACCTACATTGATAGAATCATAGAATGGTTTGGGTTGGAAGGGATCTTAAAGATCATCTGGTTCCAATCCTGCTGCCATGAACAATGTCATCTTCCACTAGACCAGGTTGGTCAGAGCCCCATTGAGCCTGGCCTTGAAGACCTTCATGGATGGAGCATCCATTCTCTGGGCAACCTCTTCCAGTGTCTCACTACTCTCACAGTAAAGAATTTCCTCCTAATATCTAATCTAAAGCTAATTTCTCTTGTTTTAAATCCAATCCCTCTTGTCCTACCTCTACACGTCCTTGTCAAAAGTTACTCTCCAGCCTTCTTGTAGCAGTAGAGATAATGACTTCCATTACCCACAAATGCTCCCTGCCACTATTGAATTTAACAGTACAGACACAGCCTCAGGTTCCAAACAAAGGCAAGGGAAAAAGAGACTTGACATTCTGGTGGTTCCAGATATTCTCCATAGGTAGAAGCTCTACTGGTAGCAGGTAGTTATTGATACTGTTAACCACCTGCAGCCCTGGTCCCCACTATAGTCACCTGTGCAATTCCATTACCATTTCATTTGCTTACTTTTACCTAAGAGATGGTATACAGAGACTTCAAATCAATTTTACTGTCCAGGGAAGATTTTTATGGCTATCAGTGTGCAGTTTCTGGGGCCCAGTATAGGTTTCAACAGGTTTTTTGGCATTGTTAGTCATATATCCACATGCAAAACCAGGAATGATCTCACAGTAGTACCCACTTTGGTGTGTGTAGCGGTTTTGGTTTGGGTTTTTCCTGGTAACTGGGTCATAACTAAGGAAGTATTCCGTCTCATTTCTTTACGTAAGCAAAGATATAAAGAGGGGAGTCGGAAGTCAGGAGGCAATCCTTCCGGCAGGGTTGGAGGGCAGACGAGCTCCGTGCGGTTGCTCTGTTTTGAGAGTGGGCCGTAGGAGTCTGCGGATCGGCCAGCTGGGTTGGAGGAGGTATCCCGAGAT
>JAWWEE010000074.1:143724523-143738481 GCA_035221455.1 Xenops minutus | reverse complement strand
GCATTTAGTTGTTGCTGTCTTCCTTTTTGCTCTTCTTCTTATTCTTCTTTTTCCAATTCCTGTAATCTTCTGACTGTGCTCCCACAGTGGCCATTTTTTGGCATCTTACCACAGAGATGTGCAGCTGCTGTAGCACATCTTCAAGTGCTTTGCTCTGGTACCTGCCTCTTCAGGAAACTAGGCAGCTGCTTTGGTGAGAGACTGATTTTAAAAAAATAAAAATAAAAATATTCTCTACAGTATGCTTTTGTGCGTCTGTGTTTGTATATTTTTTTTGAAAATAGAGGACTAAGTTTCCTGTGAATGTTCAAGGTTGTTGTACTCCTGAATTGAAACACTAAGAGGGTTTCTGTGAAAGGGGACTCAGTAGACAACAACAGACGGAGCTGGGAAAACAGAGGGGTCAAAATGATATGGCTGAGCAACCAGGCAAAAAGAACAACATTGGCTTGATTACCCACAGTTAGGCATTTTTGTAGGACTGAGAGATATTACCTGGGATGGAAATTTTATCCTGTATGGAATAATTGATTTGTTTAAATAAATATATTATGTTCATTCTCATCATCCTTGATATAATTTTCTTTTCTTTTATGTTGTAACTTCCTTAACTATGTTTTTCACTGGGAAAGTGGTACATTACATGGCCTGTGGTGCAATTCACATGCTGGGAAATATACTATGTTGTGTGGTTTTGGCTTTACCCACTGTTACTTACATAATTTAATAAGGAACCTTCAAAGCCGACTAATCCTTCTTGCCAAGCTGGTGCTTGGCAAAAGACTTACATTTAGGGCACTGACTATATGTGATGTTTAAATTAATATATAATCCCTTTTCATTCCTTTCATTAGCATTTAAATTCTTGTCCTCTGCACCTGCTGTATCATTAACATTCAACAGCTAATTACAGGTCATGTTTTAAAAGGATTTCTTTTACATGACTTTGTGAGCTATTTCAATATAAAAGCATAGTATGCTTTATCACACTGTCACTCCATGTAGGCTAACATTGTATTTAGTTTTCACCTAACTTGAGTAACGCTGTCCCTGGAGTTCCTTATGGCATATTTTTGTGATGAATCCAAATTGCTTTTTCTTACCTGCAATTTCAAAGAAATCTCATGTTTCTATTTCCAGATCCCTCAGAAGCACAGGATTCAATATAAGCTGTGAGGACAGCACACTGTTAACTTCCTAACATTTAAAAATTCAGCATCTTATTCCTTTCCTTTTTCTTCTTGTAAGGATAACAAAATCCTGCATCTCACAACCAAGAAGTGCTGGTTTTTATACATGTTTTATGGAACTTAGATCAGACATAATTCTGAAATCTGAGTAATCTTTATAATTTTCTGTGAAAACATCTGTTACATATACAAAAGGTCCAAGGGAAAAAGGTTGTGACCCCTCTCTGAGGTAGACCAACCAGGTTTGTTATTTATGGATGCTTTGGGATGGATTAAGATAAAATAGGACTAAATAACTGATAAAACAATGAATTTTATTAGAACAACTGCTTTGAAAACATAACTCAAAAAAAAGCATAAGGGATTGGAAAAGGGGTGTATAGCCATTCTGGAGAGCATCATCACCCTAAGAGAGGAATGAGAAAAGTGGAGAAAGACAGTTAGGAAAAATCCTGGTCCATGGAAGGTAGGGGCCTGCATACACATGGGAAATTGGTGATTTATAACCCTGATTCTTCCAGTAAATGCCCCAATACCTCCTCTGGATGAAGTTCTAGGTGTGAAAATTTTTTTTCTTGAATACTCTGGATGTTCGTGGATGTCAAGAGGGGAGGTGAGTGTGTGTGTGTCTGTGTGTACCAGTGTGCCTGGACAAAGTTTCTACACAAAGTTTCTACACAAAGTTTCTGCAATAATTTTCTGAGTTTTGGGGCTTTGCAGTGGTGGCTTGTGGGGCAGGAAAGAGACTGCCCTGCATTCTCTTCTTCTTTAGTTTGAAATCAGCTTGTTTAAGGCAAATATTAGCATCAAGGTCCAAGTGGTTCACTACAAAAAGTCTGACCAAGTGTGTTTTAAAGTTTGTCTTTATATGAACCCATCCAGAGTAGATATGAGTCTGGTAATATAGTTTCTGGCACCTCCATGAACTTTGTTATACAACTGGTATCTCATGTGAAAGACACTTTGGTTTTATTTCTGGCAGGTTAAGGGAAGTACTATTTACCCTAATTCTGTCTAAATGTATGGTAGCTTATAGGCTAAGATGATGTCCCAGTTTCTCTTGCATCGCTGCTGACACTGTTGAATTCCTGAGGAAGTGTAGTGGTTTTGGTTTGGGTTTTTCCTGGTAACTGTGTCATAACTAAGGAAGTATTCCATCTCATTTCTTTACGTAGGCAAAGATATAAAGAGGGGAGTTGGAAGTCAGGAGTCTATCCTTCTTCCGGCAGGGCTGGAGAGCAGAGGAGCTCCATGCGGTCGCTCTGTTTTGAGAATGGGCAGTAGGAGTCTGCGGATCGGCCAGCTGGGTTGGAGGAGGTATCCCGAGACTCGGGAACGGCAGTTGTTTTGGTGAGAGGGAAGTGAAAACTTGTTTTCTGTCTCTTTTCTTCTCTGTATATACATATATAAACTGTTCTAGTTTTACTGAAGTTCGGTTTCGCAGTTTTCCTTCTCCACCCCCCACCCGTGGCCAGGAGGGGCCTTAGGGGTCTCTGTCCTGGGCCCTTTGGCTCTTGGCATTTGGCCAGTTTTGTTTTTCCAACCCTTCGCAGTGTGTATGAACACCTTTCCTCCAGAGCATGTACATTTTCAGAGCTTCCAGCATGGAAACCCTTTTTGGGTTTCTTCATATGCAGGAACCCAGCAAACCTTGTAAAGCTGCCAGAAACAGAGCACATCCCTGCATATCAGAACCCTGTGGAACCACAAGCACAACTGGGACGTTTTCTCTCTCCAGACCTCTGATCTTCTATAACTTTCAGTGGTATATCCTCTTCCCTGAGTAAAGCTGTATCAAAGTGTATCCTCATGTTAAAACTGGCTCCAGGGAGAGTCAGTAGAAGATGACACTTCACTTTCATCTCAGTTCCCTAGGGTTGGTTTTGGCTAAAACAAGAGAGGGGAAGTGTCACCATCTGCTTTGCTCCCAGTCGTGTCTCCTGTCTCTACCAATACCATCTTTACTGTTGACTTGAAATTTGGCTGTCTCTGGATATTTTTCAGGAGGGCCAGAAGAGCTCAGTCTGTTCAATGACTTTCACAGATACAGTCAATTGCTTCCTTCTTTCTAAAAAGGGAGGGAGAATGTTGACAATGGCTAGTTTCTGGTGTGAAAGTTTGACCCTTTTGTCTGATATCTGTGAATAACTGATACAACTTCTAACATCAACAGAGAGATATTGGTCAAACTGACAGTCAGGATATTAAATTTTCTAATTCTTTACAGACTAGTCTTACTTTAAAGATAGCTGAGAGATTTCAGAAATTCATGAACTTGAAGGAAAAAAAAAATAAAGGCCAGATGGAGACAGTCTTCCTGCAGTGCTTTCAACTCATTAAAACCTGAATTCAGTCAGTCAGCAGGACTGTTGAAATAGGTGTTTTTAATACGGGTGACACAGACATTTCTATTTCTTCTGTTATCACTTTCAGGAATAGTACACTGAAAAACAATAAATTAGAGAAAAAAAAATCACAGAATCATTAAGATTGGAAAATACCTTTAAGGTCATTGAGCCCAACCATTAACCCACCACTGCCAAGTCCAGCACTGAACCGTGTCTCCAAGTGCTACATCTACATGTTTTTTGAACACTTCCAGGGATGGTGATTCCATCACTTCCCTGGGCAGCCTGTTCCGAAATGAAAGGCAACATTGGCCATTAACTTGTATCATAAATTGCTAACAGAAGTATGCGAATGGAGGTGCTCTAGAGACTATGACCATGGGCAAAATATAATCTGGGATCTTGCCTTTTCCCCATGATGCATTGTCTTCCATTGTTTAACTAAAAAAGGCAGATTTCTACCCTTCCTACTTCACCATCTTATTCCACAGTGTCTCAGTTTGTCTTCAATGCCAAAAGAGATACTTATTAATCAAGATCATTAAATTTGAGTTAATAAGTGACAAAACACTTAATTTCAAATTGATTTACCTAATTTCAATAAAGCCCAGCTGTGGTGACCTACACTGAAGTAGTACTACAAATCTTTTTCTCTTCACTAAGATTTTGCAGCTAAGAAAGTCAGAAGACACTTCTTGCAGCAAAGATTTGAGTCGGTATTTTAAAGACAGGGAGTAGCTCAGAGAAAGAGGTTGGTTCTGGGTATAAGCAACCCCAACAGTTCAGCTCTCCAGCACATAAAGAACACAGTCAGGTGTCATAGCCTTTTTGTAGAAGTTTCAATGATCTTTCCCTGCCCTGGTCCCTGAAAAAAAATCCCAAAAGGCAGTATTTGGTGAAGATGAGTATGCATGCACATGTATGCATGAAGGTTTTCCAAGTAACTCAGGAATCCAGGGGCTTTAAGACAAGCCATACTTTTCTCTGCAAAAGCTCACATAAAAGTCAGGCTTCATTTATGACAGGAGTTGCAGCCAAGAGTCATAATTGTGCTGATGAACCTGAAAATTTTTAGCTGATACAGAAATCTTTGGTGAAGCCCTATGTGAAAGCCTACACCCATGCAAGGGAAGTTTCCCCCTATATTCTAGTGTATACATAAATTTCTCTCTCTCTCTCTCTCTCTCTCTCTCTCTGACATTCACTTTCAGAAGGACAAGACAATAATTAATAGGTAATTGTATTACCTAGGAAAGACATTCTACTGTTGGATATGTTTATGGCAATGAGGGACAATTAATTAATCATCAGTTTTATGCTAGTAATAAAAAATATTTATTTGTCTGGAAGGATTTGCATGAACTTTGATATCTGATTAATAGAGAGCTATTAATATAAGATTGAGAGTAAAATGTTCTGATTAGTTCTTACCACTGCATACCTACAACAGATCTGCTGTTATGGATGTGTGCGTTCCAGATTTAGAAGAAATACCAGTCTGGCCCAAAAGAAGATTTTAGGAAAGAAAAGGTCACTGTGAACTCTAATTTTATGCCCAGTGTGATGAATTATTGGCATGGACAACAACCACTTAACCTTCTAGCTTTCATTTCTCTGCACAAACATTAATGGATTTCTCTTAACCCCTGTGTGAGGAAGGTCAGAGTTATCCCAGTTTTAAAGATGAGGAATTGTGCAGAGAAAAGCAATTGCAAGGACTTTTATGCTTCTGAACCTTACTCTGGCTGCTAAATTATAATTAACTTGGCTTCCATGCCTTAGCCCCGTGTTATATGGGGTATGATCTACAATCTACTTCTTTGCAGGAGGTCACAGAGACCTGGGACATGGGCTCTATGTAGACGCTGGATCCAATGTGTTGTGAAGTAGGTGCTAAATTCATACAGTGGTGGGAGCACTAAGAAGCTTTAACCATTCCTCAGCTTTCTGTTTGCCTTTACCCCAGCTGGGTGCAACACATTTGCTTGTGGGAATTGCTGTCCCAGCCGTGCTGGCTGTGCTCACCTGTGGTCCCTCCTCTGAATCAGCAGCACTGCTGTGTGTGCCAGGGAGCAGCCAAAGGTCTGAGCCACAGAAGGCTGTGGAAGGATGGATGGCCTTGCACACAATGACAGAGACCTGTGTTCTGTTCTGCTTATCCAGATTTTGGACTAGATCCTTAATTAGCTTTGTTCATCTGTCTAAAATGAAGTAGCAAATCTTTTACTCTTATTTAGGAGTTTCTTTGACAACGGGAATGTATTAAACACTCTGTTCAACAAAATCTGGACAATAATAGTAGTGCTTTGGGACTACTTTTGAGGCCGGTTTTTCATTCAGCCCATAACACATGTATACAGATGTAAATCCTGATTTGCAATCTGAAGGCACTCCTTTGCCTTTGGGCACCGGGGTGCTTTAAACTATGCCTGTGTTTGAGCATCAGCTAGCATACAATAGAACATCCACCTTCTGTTTTGTTAGGTTTAGAGATTGAATAACAAGAAAGGAAGAAATTAGCTTGGAAAAAAGATTTTGTGTGCTCCACTACAATTTCTTGATTTCAAAAGCTTATAATCAAGAAATAAATATATTTAGGTCTATAAAAGATTGGTCATGTGACATCACTTAAGTTTTCTTGTATCTTGATCATTCCCATTTGAGGATTGCCATTGTGTTTTGGAAGACCTCTGCTTCTGTCCTGAAGGCTGTGACAAGATGATTACTATATTAATAGCATCAACAAAGACAGAGCATACAGGTTACATGAGGACAAATGCAGCTTTAATGCTTCCTACACAGCAGAAGCCTTTCCAGATGAGCAGGATCTCACAAAATCCCTGTTATAGATCTAGACAACCGGCTCTGGCATTGGCAATTTTAAAGTCAGTAGGGATCATCTTTGAGCTTTTGTGGATTAAAAGAGTACTCTTGTCCTTGGTGAAGGATTTGGGCATTTTCTGCCTGCCTTCTTATTCCCTGGCCCATAAGTTACAAGACGTGTTTTGCTGACTGTCTTCCTCTTCCGCAGCTGAGTGAGCACATCCTCAAAGCAGGATCATTAGTCCTACTCCTGTCCTGACAACTGGACATTGACTTGAATATTTTGTCACACTACCTTTATTTACAGAAGTTAACTTAGACAAATATGATACCAGGCTAGTTTCTTCAGGAAAATTTTCTATGTGGGAAGATGTCAGCACGAAGTCTCAGTGTAGGTCTCCACTCCAGATAACTCCATGAGTAGCCAGGATTGTTTGCAGATATAGGAGCTAACTCAGCTACACCCATAATCCAAGGCCTTTCAGGCTTGGTTTCTCTTGCAGATCCTTCCTTGCCACTTGCACTTCTCACCTCCCAGAAGAGCAGCCAGCACAGATATGATCATGCCTCAGTGTCACTGAACTTGAACATAGTTACCTAGTTCAGAGAAAAAGCCTCTTGAAAAGGCTAAAACAATTAAGCCAAAGAATTAAAGACAAGTCAAACTAACATGAATTTCTAAAAAAAACAATTGGAATTGATAATCAAGCTACTGGCAAGCACTTGGAATTTAAAACAATGCTGTGACTGTATAGAAAAGTTGCAGTTAGAGTTGTATTTTAAATAAACTGCAGTCACACACAGGTCAGCCTTAGCACTAACTGTCTCTGGAGACTGCTTTGCAATCAAAAATTAAACCCAAGCCAAAACCCCAAATTCTCAGAGCAATTACCTTCATTTTAGTTTTTTCCAAGTGTAAAACTCCTAACACATGGAATTAATTCTAGAAAAACTTCTATACAGCATTTAAAGCTGAGAGGAAAACAACTCTTTCAAATAGTGAAATAGAAATCAAATGGAAGTTGCGAATTTTTTCGGGGCAGCAAAATGAATTCCATCAACAGAGAACTGTACCTTTTGCTCCCACCCATCACACATATGTTTTCAATGGCTTCATATTGTTTTATGTGATCATAAGAGTGTGCAGAATTACTGGCAGTGCACATTTTAAACTTCAGTCTTTGAATACACATTTCAGTTGATGCCTTGGGGCTAAGGCATCACAATGTAGCTGATAACCTGCTTATCATCTACTCTTGCCATTTTATTAATGTTGAAACAGATTTGTTTGAGGAGTTCAGAATATGTGTGGAAGTGGGCTAGTAAAAACTTCAATTTAACTTCACCTAAATAAGGCAACACATGACACTTTGTCTAGGAAGAAAAGTACTGCATTATTTTGCGTTTAGGTTTAAAGTAACTTGTGTGTCTTGGCAGAAATACTCATCTGACAGGTAATGCTGTGATGAAGGTCTGATATGTTTTAAATCCTGCTGTCTGCTCCATCAGCAAAATGGGGGAATGTGTATTAAACCATGGCTTTGCAATGTATGTGATGACAAAGAAAGGCACAGAAAGCAAATGATTCATTGCACAATGATTGTCTATCAGAATGAGCGGTTCTGAAAGCTTTGGAAATGAAATTAATGTCTCCAGACTTGTCAGAAGACAAGGGTAGCTCTCTGAATACTCAAAGATGTGTATACAATAGTAAATAAACAGGAACAGGTCTCAGGTTCAAGAACTGGGCCATGGCTATTTGTCCTGCTTAGTTGCTAGCATGGCTGTCTAGGCTATGTTTCCTCTAGGTAAACCAGCAATGCCTAAAATAATGGGGAAAACAGGATGTGCCAAGGACCATACCCAGTAGACAGACTGGTTACACCCACCTCCTTTTTGTGGGAAAGGTTTGCCACAGAAGAAGGTTGTAGCTTGTTTTATTTACTAGTGTAAGTGCCTCAACAACCAAGAGACTGGGTAAAGACTGGGACTGCCTTGGAAATACTTTTCAACATCACAGCACATCTGTATATAGTGGAGAAAACATGCTTATTGCTTTATTATCTGTCTTCCATTTAGTAATGAAGATGCTGTCAGGGCAGTTTAAATCGGTAATTTAGATTTCTTCATTCATTTGCAACCGCTAAGGATTCATAACGAAAAAGAATTACATGAGCTCTTTTCCTTTGTTATTTGATCCATCTGAGCCCATCTCTGCAGAACATAGGAAAAGACACCATAACCCTTTTTACCAGTTCTTCATTTCACAGTTTACTAATTTTCATAAATACCAGAAAGAACAAAATTATTAAGTAGTGCTTGGTAATTTTCAAAGTATCCATACTGAAAAATGCACAAATTCTGATTATCATCAGCAACTTCTCCTGTAAAAGCTGACACAGAGAGTCTTTAAAATATTTTGATGGAAGAAGCCTTTTCAATAGAAACCTGAAACTCACTGATAAATATTCAAATGTAATTTTCAGTGGAAAATGTCTGGTTCTTTTCAATCACCATATTGTTTTATTACCTTGCAAGTAAGAACATTATTAACTAAGAACAGTCCTGTTATATAAATGAAAATAAAGCCTATTTTACAATGTGACTGGTATGTGCAGTTGATATGGAAAGACCAAGTACACAGTGATTAGAAGTAGGGAAAATGGAGCCAGACTCATTCTCAGGGGTACTCAGTAGATGAGATAGTAGTCAGAGATTGCACCAAGAGAAATTCTGAGTGTGTTAAGGAAAAAAACGAGTTAAAATGAACATGGTCAAATACTGAAATAATAATTATCCTGAGAAACACTAGTTGTGGCATATGTCTCATTGGAGATATTCAAAACTTGACTGGAGAAGGTCCAGGGAAATCTAATGTAATTTTGGAGTTGGCACCAGTCTGCGCAGAGTATTAGATCAGATAAGCTCCTGAAAGCCCTTCCAACAATTTTTTCCTATGGTTTTGGATCCAAATATCTCAAAATACACAGATTTTAAGCTGTGATTAGAACAAATTTTATAAAAAGTAAATATGGCAATACTCCATAAAGCAAAGCACTAGATATTATAGGAGCCTGGGAGCTCTGCTTTTACCTCCAGTGTGGTACAAACTGTGCAGACACAGCCAAGGGAAAGCTCCGAACTCGCAAGTTTTCACTCACTCTTAATAAATAATATAATCACTTAAACAGTGAGTTTTAATTGAATGTGGGGATATATATTGTGAGTGTCTTCATCTGGGCAAGTAACCTTGGACTTCATTTACAGTGGGAGCAGAGATGATTGTTGAAGTTAAAAGAGTTTAGTGAGTTTCTCATTCTGCGGTGAAAACTTTATTTTTTTCAGGTGAGTAATTCTAACCTTCACTGACTGCAGTGAGTGTGGCTGACTGTTCTCTAAAGTTTGATGGGGACAAATGTTATAAGTACATACTGTTGAGATGAATCTTGTCCAAAGCATTTTATAAACGAGTTTAACATCATTGTGACTAATTTCTATCCTATAAATAGGGCTTAAGATGACAATATGCCTCTCAGAACATATCCAAACTATGTGAGAATGCAACTCAAGACTTCCAACACTGAATTTATCATGCCCTTCCATAGATTGTACAGTTGAATAATACCAGGCCTACAACAAGGAAAGATAAGCCTTTATTAAATGTCATCCATTGCTCATGATGCTAACTTAAGATCTGGAAGACTGTGCAGGACTTGGCTATGATTTAGAAGCAGACTGTGTTCATACATGGCAGGCTGATAACACCATCAGGCAGGAGCAATAGTTGATATATTACTTTCTAGAGAAATCCATGCTTTTTTCTTTTCTTTTTTTTTTTTTTTAAATATATAAAAATAAAAACTTCTGTTTAGCATTAAAATTGCATTTTAATATTAAAATTGTAGAAGGAAACATTGTAGAAAAAAATTAAAAATTTTGAATTTACTGTATTAAAATTTAAAATGCAAGAAAGCCCATTCTTGAGATCCTTGGTACTCAACATCTCTATTCACTGCGTTTAAATAAAGTCCATTTTCTAGTCTTTTGTATTAATGGGTCTTATAATGTCCATCATAACATCTCCGTGTGATGTATGTATCAAACCACCCAGACTGGAATAAGCAGGGAATACATGAGGTAGTCCACTGCCTTGCTGCCTACTTTGACAAAAATGCCTTTTGAGCCCCAGATTCTTCTTGCTTCAAGAACCTGTTCCCGGTTGTTATCCAACCCCTGAACCTTGCAAATCACAGTGCCTGATCCTATAAGGTTATCATTCACTTTGTTCTCAAGCTCTCCCATAAATTATATTAAAAATAGATGGCTTGTTGTGCTTTCCCTTATTGCTCTGTAGGTGTCAAGGTCTTTGATCAACTGCACTGGCATGAGTAGGATTTACTTATATTATAAAACTAATGACTTTTTACTTACACTGAGGCAGCACAGCAGCAGTACTAAAAATCTCATAGTTTCAACATGCATTAACTAATATTGAGGTTTCAAGGCTTCTTAGAGAGCAGATCCAATCCTCGGGATTCAAACTTGACAACCTGCTTAAATCAAACTCTAAGTCTGGCATACATACAGATAAGATTTCTTTTTGGCCTGCCCTGGAGAGGAGATTCTAGTTCTTTATCCATATGAATAACACCAGCTGAGTTTGGACCTTAAATCAATGCAAATTCCTTGGCAGGTTCTGTCTAGGTCTACATTTCTCATCATAACTTCTATCTAGAAATACAAGGAAGGAAAATGAAAACTACATGAATCCACGTGAAACCAGAAAAAAACTACTGCCTGTTAAGCTTCTGCTCCAGTTTTTCCTCCTTGTCTCTGCAGTGGATTAACCTTGGCTGAATGACAAGCATCCAACAAACCTCTCTATCAACCCCCCTCCTCAAGCGGGCACTGGAGAGAAAATATAACAAAAGGTTTGACAAGAAATAGAAGATCACTCATCAATTATTGTCATAGGCAAAACAGACTTTACTGGAGAAACTGAAAACCTGAGAGACGGACTTTCTCTGGGGACAGAGGAAACATTAAATATTTGTTCTACAGATTGGTACATAGAAACATACAAGATTCTTTTGCTTCTGGCAAGTTTCCAGCAACACAAATCACCTGTCTTCATTGTGGGATCTTCTGCAGGTAGAAGCATTAATGAACTTGAGACCTGCCTACAGAGAGGACCAAGAGTTACTATAGTGACAAGTTGAAGAGGTAAGTAAGAGAAATACGGGTCTGAGAATATGTCAAATCCTTGTTTTCTCAGGGTATGAAGCACTGGTGTTGTTACAAAGAGAAAGTCTTACATCCCAGGTGCTATGAGACTCCAGCATGGTAGAAGCTGAATATCCAGATCTTGAAGATGTCACACTAGAGCCCAGAAGGTTAAGTGTTTATTTATTTGTTTTGTTGAATAATTCTGTAAGACAGTGATGCTGTCATTAATGATCAAGGAAATCACATATGTAGGGATATAATCACAGAACTCTAAATCCTTCTTGGATATATATCAGAGGTAATGGAGACATAATTCACAAAGATTAGAAACAGATGAAAATGAGGCTTAGAATGGATTGGAGAATGTTCTATCCCCCTCATGTCTGCTAATCCCTCCCTCCAAACTGTAAAAAATCACTTATAAAGCCAAAAATCTTCAGAATTTGTGTGCTTGCCCAAAAGTGAATATTCTACAAAACCCAGATGTTTCCCTTGCAAAAAAGTAATTTAGTTTTAATTTTTTTTTTTTTAATATAGATAACAAAATTATCAAAAGCATGAAGTGCTCTGTTTTATTCCAAGTAAAGAGTAACACTTCAAGAAGCAAAAGAAATGCAAAGGTTGGTCAGAAACTAAGGGTATATTATCTGAACTGACATGTTCTGCTCTTTGCTGAGAAATTCTGTACATTGTACTACACAAACTTTCACAAACTATCATAAGAGTGTGTAAACAGGAGTATTACCATAATGATTTTTGTCCATAATCTGAAGCAAAGATACTGAAGTTTCTTTAGGGGGGAAAATCATTTGAAACAAAAAATGGATGGCAAAACAAATTTAGAAGGAATTAGGAGCTCAATTTTTTTGTGATCCTGGAGGGAATGAATAATGAGGAACATGACTTGCAATAAGTATGTGTTGTGAAGACAGAGGAATTACACAGAGTGAGGCAAGAAAGGCATATAGCGGATCAATGTGAATCAATTAGAAAAGTTTATGTTGGTTTCAGGGGAATCTTCCTGACAGCTGGACCTATTCATCTATTACTGAGCTCCAAAATAAAGCCCCATTTCTGAAGTCAATCTCAACTCTGATAAATGTTTCCTGGGAATGTTGACCTCTTGTGTGGAAGTGAAGGTCATCTTAAGTAATATTTTCCCCTAGTTTGTTGATACACACTGGTCAAAACCATTGTGATATTTAAACCTAAGTCCAGAGGGCAGGACTTTACAACCCTTTTAACATTCTAGAAGGACTATTTAACCAAAAATTATTTCAACTTAAGACCTCATAACCAACTAGGGCCACCAAGATGGTTTGAGGTTTGAAACACCTCTCCTACAAAAAAAAAAAAAGCTAAGAAAATTGGGATTGTTCGGCCTTGAAAGAGAAGGCTTAGAAGTGACCTAATTGTGTTCTCTCAGTTCCTGAACGGAGCCTACAGAAAGGAAAGAGATTTTTTACAAGAGCATGTAGTGACAAGACAAGGGAGAATGGCTTCAAACTGATAGAGGGCAGGTTTAGATTAGATATTAGAAAAAAATCCTTCACTATGAGGGTGGTGAGGCACTGACACAAGTTGTCCAGAAAAATTGTGGCTGCCCCATCCGTGGAAGTGTTCAAGGCCAGATTGGATGGGGCTTTGAACAACCTGATCTAGTGGAAGGTGTTGCTGTCCATGGAAGGGAGGTTGGAACTAGTTGATCTATTCATTCTATTTATTCATCTTATCTTATTTCTTTAGTGTCCCTTCCAACCCAAGCCTTCTATAGTTCTATGATTCTGTGAACTTCAGAAGTAGAATAGGTGATTTTTGTACTAAATGGGACAGTTACATTTAACATTAGTGAAGATCATTGAGGAACTTTGTTTTAAAGAGTCAAAATTTAGGAGACTGAAAAAAATAATCCTTAGAGTTCTTTAATTTCAGTTGTCTGTCCCATGACAATTAATTAAGCATCTAAAATCCTACAGTAAATGTACTTAAGTCAACTGAAACAGCAAAGAATAACCTCAGGCTTCAACTCAGTTCTGCAAGAGACCTATTGCCTTACAAGGGACCCTAGTCCATGGTCAGCTTGCAGACTGTCTTTATTTTGTCTCCTGTTCCAGGACTGTCTCAGACGGCTCTGCTCCTTGTGAGCAAATGCTTAACTGTACTGACCCTATATATGAAATGAGGATAATTTATCATTGTCTCACTAAGGCTCTGTGCCAAATATTGTCTCTGACTGAAAGCTCATGAATTCAGAAGATTGACATTGGCACAATCATATATCTTCCCTTTTGAGTCAAATATTTTCCCATAAACATTTTGGAAAGTGTCAAGCCTAACTAGATTTTAGAAATTAAACTAAAGAGTGAATCAT
>JAWWEE010000074.1:143700436-143724423 GCA_035221455.1 Xenops minutus | reverse complement strand
TTAGAATATGCCTATTTTAACTATTTTGATTGCCATATTTTAGTTTTGACATTTCAAACTTTCTGAAATGAAAATTGTTAAATTTTGCTATATATATTTCATATAAGATTGGAGATAACTACTGAATAACTGCATTGATGTATTCCATAATTATGGGGAAGAGAAAAACCCCAAACCCAAAAAACCAACAACTAAACTTGTATTTCATGTAGAAAAACATATTATTTGGTTTTCATTTCATAGGAATCCTTGGAGATCCTAATTCCTTCACAGGTTTAAAATCAAGATATATTAGTTTCACAGACAGAAATGCTTCCTTATGTAAAATATTGGAAAGATACCCAAAAGGGCCATGTCTGAGGCTCATCCATTCAATATATTTGCTTTCTCCAATTTACTTTGCAATTGTTACTATCAGAGAATGCCACATAGATTTTCAGAGGTACTTTCCCATTGCTTACTAAATCTGAAAGTAGCATTATTCCTTCTTCCAGCTGAGGTTACGGCTTTTGCCTTCCTAGAAGCTGGATATGAATATTCAGGTATTCCTTGTCTTTCCCAACTCAAAACCACTTCCACCCAACTTTGCTCACAGGGCTTGCATTTATTTTATGGTTTTTGAGATTTTTTTCCAGGACAAAGAAAGGGAGAAAGTAAATGAGGAAGGATTACATATTGGTAGTGATCGAATCACTTGGGCACCTTGAAAAGCAGAGCCCATGAGCCTGAAGAGGTCTAGGAGAAATCTGTCCAGAAGTCATTCAGAAACCAACAAAGGGGACAGATTGCCTCAAAGGCCATAACTTACCCTGCTGGACCACTCAGCTTCATCAATCTCATTCCCTTCCCACCACTCACCACCCTCAAACAGTTTTATATGAAAGCATAAAAGAATAAAAACATCTGAGTTCTTCTGGGGGGTACCTATGGACATAGAGGAGCTGCAGCTGTTTTATTCTGTGTCTACACTATGTGTTGGCCATTGACAGCACAGGAGTCCATAAACCCTAATGCAAATTGCAGCTGTTTACACCCTTCCAGTCCTGAGATATTGGTAACCAGGAACCACCTTGTGCAGCCTTGCTTTTGGAAAGAAAAGAGCAATCCCCAGGACATAGTAAGTGTCAAATAACCCCATGGGCTACACAAGTCACCATCACATCTCCAACTCTACAGAGGGCAGTGCTGAAGGAGGGATGATAAATGGGTCTGAGACACGTCTGCTCCAACATACTGGAAGACTGACATGAGTTGGCAGAGTTACAGGGTGTCTCTTGGACAGAATATTCAGAATATTTCTTTCTTTTCAGCAAAACCTCATCATCTTCACCAAAGAAAAACTCAAGTGAATTGCATAAGGAGGTACTATATGAAAAGTTAGTTAAGTATTGCACAGTTGGTCTCTGAAGAACCAGTTGTTGCTCTGCACAAACAGAAAATGGAGTTGACTGTTTCCTTCATGAGCAGAGGAGAAAGACTAGCTCTTCTTTCAGGTGAGAGTTTTCTAGCTTTTTCTTTTAATAAAACCAGCTTGAGTTAAAGCTGGTGTTATAATACTGGCAATTATATAGTTCCACTTTAAATTTAGAAGGGGCCTGTAAATTGCTTTCATGTTGTTTTCAAACCAGCTGGTTTGGCTGTGTTGGCTGACTGTCTAAGTTATTAGTGAATGATTTGGCACATTGTTAATCACTGCACACTTGTATTGCCAGTTTTGGCAAGAGATTTTGCTTCCTTAAGGAATTTCCTATTCTGCAAATCAGAGTTTAATACCAACCAAACATCATCCATCAAGACTAAAGTCTGCCTTACACAGCATGAATTACATTATTACATTCATTTCCAGTGATAAGTCTCCTGAATGTCTTGGTTGTTTTTACCGTATAACTCATTTTCGGAAAGCAAAGCAATTCCTCAGAATGAGTTTTCAATTTATACGCTTGAATAGTTTAAATTCCGTTCCAGAAATACATAACACGCTGGTACCATGCTCTGTATCTAATTCAGGCTGCTTGGATATTAAGACAGTAACCACTTGAGTACTGTCACCAGTACTCAGCAGATTGAGGACAAACTTAGAATTAAAATCACTCTCAACAAGTTTTGCATTTGATAAAGTTAAGCTTGGCATCAAGACAAACCCAGGAGCAGTGGAAAATCAAATACTTTGTACTTTTCCTTAGTATGTTCTAGAGAAAATAAAAGCTTTTTTGATGTTTTCAGTCTGACCAGTGTTGACACAGCACACTGCTTATGAGAAATGTCTTGCTAACTGTATTATGGTTACTACCATCACCAGAGGTCTCATTAGAGACTAACTCAGGGTTTGAAGGAACAGATGAATTTATGTGCATCCCAAATATATTTTCGTGATGATAACTTAACTCCTGATACAAAATTGAATCTCAGGTTTCCAGCACTGCAGCGTGCATCACAGGCTTTACAAATGGAGTGCCAGTGTAAATCCACTCCAAATACAGTAGTCTCCTGCAGAGCTGAGGCTGAAGGGGCCAATGCAACATGCACACACAACCTGGAGTTATGGGTCTACTGAAAGTATCATCATTCAGAGAACTGAAAATAAGATTGTTTGCCACTTACAGTAATTTTAAATTTGTCAACAGACAAATTATTGATCCTTGTACTGAGGAAAAATTCAATACAAGTCGCCCTGCTTCTTAAATTCATATTGATGTGTCAATTCTATGTGCTGTTCATACTCATTTTTTTTTCATAATATTCCTATACATCTGGTAAAATACATCTTAAGGATATGTTCTTTAGACAAAGGAAGCATTCTTTCAAGTGCAAAATTAATAGTTTTTAGATGAATTTATTTTAAACTGGAGGTTTGGACTCGTGGACAACATTTCACAGTGTTGGCAGGACACAGCTCAGAACCCGCCTATAACGCACAAAATTCTTACTGAATAGTGGAGGTAGATGAGTGGAGTGGTGGAGGTAGTTCCCCTTCTAGTGGAGTCCCCTACTAGTGGAGTATTAGAGGAGGTAGATGGTTAGTGCCACTTCCTGGCTTTTTTTGAATGACGTCTCTATGTGCATGTACAAGGTTTTTTTAAAATCTGTTTTAGAGATGAATTTATGTGCTTTGATACACAAGTCAGAATGTGAGCAGCTTTCAAGGATGAGACAAATATTTCAGCTCTTTAATTTTTACTAAGTGGTGCTGTATCATAGTATACAGTGAAAGAAGAACAGTGTTGAAGAAATAGATCTGGATATCCAGATATTGTTATTTTGCCTCTGCCACAGGCTTCACTTAAATCTAACCAAAAATTATCCTTCCTGTCTGAAAAATTTTTCAAAGACCTGGAGAGACATAAAAAGGAGATACTTGTACAACTCAAGGTAGCTGTAGAAATTTCTGATGGCTTGGGTTTATACTGGGAACAGTCCTGTTTGAAAACCCCACTGTATCCTTTGACATTGGGATAACTCTTTATGGGTGAGATTTCATTTTTCTGCCAGCTGGCTGACAGAGAACCCCAGTGGCCTCTCACCAGCCATTTCACCATCCAGCTGCCCAGGCCCCCAGAGCACCCTATGGGCTAAGACAAAGAAATTAGGAATGGGAAGAGGAGAGCACTATTCAGTTGCCCATAAAAGGGTCATTACACAAGTCTTATGCCCTGCTTTTTCCTTCTCATTCTCAGGCAAGTTAATGCCTTTCACTAAACCAGCTAATACAAATGGAACACACAAGCAAAGAAGTCAAATGCCAAACCAGACCTGGTTTGGGGCATGTATGTTAATGCCTCTCCTACTACACTTTTCTCATTCATATTCATAAACCTTCCCAATTGCAGACTCACCACTCCTGTTTCCATGCTTGTGCAGAGTGGAAACAAAATTAAATGAGCATGTACAATAGTGCATAGCACAGATATCAGGTTCATGAACATCTGTTTCGTGTCATCAACATGGGGATTTTTTGCAGAAAAGTCGCCTACCTTCTCTAACAATGAATGACAAAATATATAGCCCTATCAAAAAAAATCTTGCAAACTGACAATTTCAGCAACTCCAAAGTGTCACCAAGTAACTGAAAGCTCAGTTCAAGAATCCACAAGAGCAGTAACATTTTATATGCACCAACCATTACTACTTGCCAGGTGAAGTTTCAAGGTGAAATGGAATTTATTTTGTGATGTAGCCACAAACTTGATTTTCGAGAAACATCTAAGATAACCATGCATGACCTTGTTAGTGTACTGCATCACAGTGCTAATTAATAGCTATTACTTGGAGATAGTTTTAATGAAAAATAAATCAAATCAAGTATAGACCAAATTTTTCAAGGGATATATATTCAAGTATCTATTTTTACCACCATTAAACTTGTCTATTCTGTTTATGCATCTTCATCGTTCTCTTTTAATGAAGACTATAAAACAAAGATATAACTGTGCTAATGACAGGAAGAAAACTACCCTTTAACAATTTTAATAGCTTCTCAGCAAATCCAGACAGTGATAACCAGCCACCTGGACACTCCAGGACCTAATAGATAGCCACAGTAATGGTGTTCTAATAGCAGCACATTGTAGGAAACACTCCTGAATCCATGATTATTGCTGAGTAGACATGAGCTTTTAAAGCCCTAGCTTAGCAGAATGCTTGAAAGCACACTTACTCTTAAGCAGTACATTTAATAAAGCAGTTTAAATGCTTAAAATTACACAAATAATTGCCATGCTAAGTCGTGAACTGATGTACTATTACTTAAATGTATGTCTGAGCCCTAGGCTTTCAGAAAATGTGCTCAGACCACAAGATGTTGGGGTTTTTTTCTCCATCTATAGTACTAAGGGAGTGCTGAGAGCGTCCGGTGTCCTTAGGACACATCACTCTCTGTCCTGGAGTGTCCTGGAAGGGCAATAATTGCTTCCTTGGAGCTCTTTCCTCTTTTTAACATAGCCCAGTATGTGGTTGACCCTCTGTAACTCAAGGATACATTATCCATTTATATTCTACTGGGACCCTGAAGTCCTCTTTTCTTGCTTAGTCAGTCATCCCTCTGCCTGTACTGGTTCACAGGCTTGGTGCAGGACTTTGTCCTCATTGAACTTCTTGAGGTTCCTGTCAGCCCGTTTCTTCAGCTTGTCAAGACTCACATGAGTGGCAGTCCTACCCTCCCCCATGTCAATCATGTTCCCTAATTTGGTTTTGTCTACATACATGTGATGGGTATAATCTGTCTGTCATCCAGGCCAATGATGAAAATGCTAATTTGACACCAATTCCGGAACTAAACCCTGACCATATGCAAGCACTAAAATTGTAAACTCTGTTCTTCCCTAGATGGATATAGTGAGGATTTTGTGCAACAGAGCTTGAAGTGTTCTCATGTACATCCTGGGAGCTGTGCACCTACCAAAGACAAATACATCAACTCCTCTCTGCTAAAGTAAGATGCATGTCACCTGGTTAAAATCACAGTTGTTGTTATCATCATATCTAAATTCAGCAGCAGAAGTTTATGTTGCAGACATCCGATTTAACAATCTACAATGCTATTGCTGTCAAAGGGAACTAGTAAGTATGCTCCGTGGAGCTCAGGCTGCTAGTCATGAGACTGGATGTACCCAAGCATAAACTGAATGCCAACAACTCTGTTCACTGAGTCTTCTCCAGTGCTAAACAGAAGACCAGGATGTCATGCTTGGGTGCAAGTCATAACTAGCCAGACCATCTCCAGCCCCAGAAGCTCGCTCAGGGTTGCTACTAATGCTCCCTCCATACTTAGTGAATAGACACAGTGCATTAAATGCACATTTACACATTTCCTGTGTATCATCACCTTCCCTCTGCTGACTACAATTTTCGATGTGTAGTCAAAAAGAATGAAACCCGCTCAGAGTCTGTCACTATGAAAAATGGGGAGGACAGTCCTGCTCCCATATCTGGTCTTCATAAAAGTAACCAAGGGGATTTATTTCTGGAAACACCTGCCTAGTGTTAATTTTCACATATACATCTGCATTTCTGAGGTGCTAATAGCTTACCCTTTTTGTAATTTAGCAAGACTTGGCATGCATCCTCTCTCTTCTGAAGATGTTTTATTCTCTTTATTCAGGGCTCTTTACCTGTAATGACATGCTCTGCTGCTTAATTTAAAAGGTTCAGCTTAATAAACGGAGCCATGTTTATGTTTACTAGATTGTGAGACAGAAAGCTTTTCCTTCAACAGCAAGTATAATTTGCCCAATTCTACCCTCTTGATAGGGAAGCCCAGCAATTTCAGCTAGAAAAATCCTAGGAATAAAAACTCTACCTCTTGCTAGAGATAACAGCATGGCAAGCAACTATAGTGTTTCAGGATTCTTTATTCCCTGTTGTTTTCGCACTCCTTTGCAATCATTAAGATAACTGCAAGGGTTGCTATGATTTTTATTTTTTTTTAATTTTCTTTTATTAGGCACTATACAAACATGTTGTGCTAAGCAGAGAGTAAATGCACACAGGAACAGTTGGCCATTTCTTACTATCTGCATGAGCTAGGTGGAAACACAAATAACCAGACGCCCTCGCCATGTGTCAGGCACCAGGTTTGGTTTGAGTGTAATTGCTCCCCCGATTGCTGTGCATGCAGCCTCAGCAGCAATATCAGCTTTGCAAAACTATCACCTTCTCCTGCAGCTCACAGAGGTGAAATAAGAATGCAGAACTATCTCTGTTGCTCCAGATTCCAGACCTTTTTTTGTCCCTCTAGCCAACAAAAATTTAACCGTACCTTGATCTTAGGTGAGAATTACTTTATTATTCATAGTAAAAGCAAGGGGACTTAATTGGTTAATTATTACTGTCAATTACACCTTGCCTTTCAGTTCCACCACCACTTCATTCAGAAAATGAACATAGCTTTCATATAGTTCTAAAAAGATAAAGATGGAATATGAATTATTTAACATGGATTCCTGATTGAGCAAATAGGCATATTTTAAAGATCTTATCACAAGCTATGTTTCCTGTTGGTCAAAATATAACTAAGGTCAATTCCATGTATTTATTTTTCCTTTAAAGTTAATTGAATTAATTTCTATGTATCTATCCTGCACTACTCACATCTCTTCTATCCATTAAGATGCCAACAGAAAAGTAATTGCAAACCCAAACTAGTGCTTTATATCTCCCATCTCACCCTACTTTTACTCTGAGTCAGCTAAAAGAATTTCAAAATAAATCAAAGGCTTTCCACTTCCTTGTGGCGAGACACATCACATTACATTAAAACCATCTTTCAAACTCTCCTACTAACTGGGATGAAAATATTAAACCAAATTTCAAATTCCAGTCTTGGCAAACCACAAAAGGGGGTATCTCAGTATTTTTAAATTATATTTAGCCATAGCATTCAAATGCACTTTACTGGGTGTCTTATTTGTAACAAAAGGACAGTTTTTTTATGTATAGAAAAATGTTTCCATATCATATTAAAGTATCTGGACTACAATTACTAGTTTGACCTTTGTAACATGTCATCCCTGGAGAACTGTAATGATACTTCCTCAACTCCTGTCATTTTTTGTTGCTCCTCTTCTTTTTCCCCACAATTCTTTTACTCTCACAGCTGATCGAACAATTTAACAGAGCACTAGGGAGGGAGAAAAAAGCTGTAGACCTTGTCTTCTGTGATTAAGAGATGTTCTGCTAATACACAACCTTCCTCTTCATCACACCCCCGAAATGGGAAGTTGCAATCTAATGTCATACTTGCCTTTCTTTCTTTTTTTTTTTTTTTTTTGCCTCCAAGGCAGGGACTATAAAAATCTTATTGACAGAAGTCACCTGTATGAGCCAACATGAAAAAGCAAAGAGAATGTCATACATTTTTGTATTGAAATGGGTCCACAAATATTGCCCAGCTCGGATATGAAGCCAGCACTTGAATGAAGGCTGCTTTGCATCCTTAACTATAAAAGCTGCAACCTGCACAAGTCTGATAACAGCTCACAGTTAATGTTGAAATATTTTTTCCAGCTTGCAAGCAATTCCTTTAAAGAAGAAAATTGAAGAGCAGCCATTAACACCAATAACTTTGCCTTCCTTCTGTCCCGTGGCTTGGTGCACACTGGCAGTGTTAGAGAAGAGATCCCACATTTCTGCGTGGAAAATAAGACTGACTGTGTGAAATCAACAGCATTCCACTGGGATACAAGTCAAACCTTTTATGACAGCAGTAGTCAGACATGATGATTGTTTTTTTGTTAAACCAAAGTTCACCCTATTTTATTCATTCTCTTTGCTCTAAAAGAAAGGGGTTTCAAGCTCACAAGAGCTGAGGTTCTGGAATACTCTTTTTTTGTCCAAACACCAAGCTGACAGGCTGAGCATCTATGGGCTTTCCTCCCACTCCATCTCTCCAGAGACTTACTAAGACTTTGCAGATGAAATTAAATGAGCTACACTGTAATTTTATATGTAGCTTGTCACCAGCGGTGTAAGTAATGAAGACACCTGCTGGTTGCTCACCACCCAGGCATCAGAGAGATCTCTCCTGGCATCGATTTTAATTAGTTCATTGCAATGCCTTGTGCCTTCTCCTACTCCTTTCATCAGGAAACCTTCACCCATACTCCTTTCAGAATCACACTCTGCAGATCTTGAATTGTGCTGAGCTGCAGCTGGCTCAAAATTGGACCCCTTGTGTTCAGAAACTCCACTACTGAAGGCAGAGCAGTAGAGCAATTGCCCTCTCTTATGCCCTACTGATTTCCATCCAGTATAAATAGTTCACATACTTTGTGAACTAAGTTCTGTAGAATCTACATTAAAAATATCTGACCTCATTGAAAAGGAAAAATGTCAGCCTCTGATACTGAACAGTCAAAATGCATTACTGGATGAGTGAATTGCAGCTACCCATCACAATAATTTTCGCTGTGTGCCCTATATTTATAACATCCCATTTCCTAACAGTAGACCAGTTGTGGTGCATTTGATCACCTGTAGGCCAGTTCAATCCAGAAAGAACTTTAATGGGAAAAGAAATTTTACAATATACAAAAAAATCTATGATCACCACAATCTGGCACTGACAAAGGAACACACAAACTGCAGCACAAGAGTACCTGCAAGAAGGTGCAGTGATGCACAACTCCAGTGCCAGTAGTTAAATGTCTGTGAAGCCTTTGTGGCTTGTTAACATCAGAGATATGAACTGTCCAGGGCTGTGCTTTAGAAAGGGTTGGGAAGACCCATCTGAAGCCTGTTACTTTGCTGTTTAAGGCTCATATGCTGCAGCACTAGATGGATCATGAATGTCTGCACTGCCAATTAAAAAAAAAAAAAAGAGTCAAGAAAACATTTCAAGCACTGAGCCCCAGCTATCCACACTTACCAGAATGATTTTGGACTATTACATTTATCTCTGCTATGTTAAATGTCATTTTTCAAAGGAGGCTGTTTCTGGCTTAGAGCAGACTGTGCTGTTTAGCCATTGTTCACCTCCAGGACAAAGTTCATTCTGTCTTCTGAGACCTTCCCTGAAGTGTTCCCCAAAATGGTCTCTGGCCCTTCCCAGGACAAACAAGGATTATATCCTGAAAGAGTGGCTCCAGGAGGGCTCTCTGGAGATAGGGGTCTTTATATCTTGAACACAGGCTGTCAAATTAAAAAATACATCACCAAGAAGAATAAGGCAGTCAAAATCCATTTCAGAGACTGAGGATTTGAGGATGCAAAAAACACAAGCAAGGAAAACTCGAACACTTATGATACACATTGTGTATCCGCAAGCAACCAATGCCTGGGAAAGGAAAAGAAGGCACTTAGCTGTTTTATATAGCTGCTTTGGGCATTTAATAGCTTCCAGTTGCCTCAGTTAAAGATGGAGAAATATAAACATGCATTACATATTTGAGGACTGTAACACTCGCTATAAAAATAAATTTTATGAATGCAGTGTTTTCTCCAGAGTGAAAAAAAAAATAGAGGGAGCAGAGGGGGCTTTGTGAGTGATCTGGAGCTGAAGAGCCAGTTGTGATGTTTGTTAGTGACTGACAGGACATCAGACCTTCCCTTGGTGTGGGTGCAAAACATTCTGTCAACATCTTCAAATTGCAGGGATCTCTTGGCCATGCTGGTAATCGGATTTATTTCTTGTCTGCAAAAGTAATTGTATAGGCTCGGTGGATGGGGGAAAAACCACAATATGCTCAGCTGGAGTCAGGGTGTTGGGAAGCATTTTTACCTGGCTTTCTGCCTGTAGCTCCACCTGAGCAATGGAGAGAGATGGAGACACAGACTCTCAGCCCCTGGGAGACCTGATGAAAAGCATTTCATATTTGCCACATGAAGGAACTAACTCGTTCCCATACCCCATTTCCATAACAGAGTTGGCAATTGGAGCCTGTTTTCCCCAAGTGTCATGCCAGTGACCTGCTTAGAGGAGGAACAGATTTCTCACAGACAAGAGCAGAACAGCCTGCTTCCAGTAAGACCAGAGCACTGGCAGAGCCACCTTCTCCCAAACCTTCAGTCTTGTAGAATTTGATGCATATTCTTTTCCAACTGTTATTTTTTTCCCCAGAGGGGCTAAAAAGCAAAAATGAGTGCTTAAAAGAAAAAAGAAAAAAAGCACCAAAAATAGAATAACAGTCAGAAATCTTTATTTTTTATTTTTTTTTTCATAAACCTAAAACAAAACAACTCCCCTGTTTAGGAAAGTCTCTAGGAAATAAAACCTTTTGCAATTTACATCAATGAGATATTTTTGCTATGATGTTGTTTCAGTGAAAGGACTTCAGCTATTTTGTCTTGAGGAACTGAGAGGTAGCTTGAAACCTAGACCAAATTTAATAGACTGAATGGACAGAAATGCATGAAACAAAACCGTTGAGCAAAAACCCAGCAATTTGCTTATAGAAATTCAGACATGTTCAGGCATGACAGTCTGGCAGCTGTCAATCTGGAGCTGAGACACCTTTTTCTAGATACTCATCTCATAGAGTCATTTAGGTTGGAAAATATGTCTAAGATCATTGAGTCCAATCATTAACCTAAAACTGTTGGGTCCACCACCAAACCATGTCCCTTATCTCCTCCACTCTTGCATTGGAGGTGGGTGTCCCCCCATGAAGTAGGACTCTACCTGCAGTCATTTTGTTGCCTCTTTGTCAAAACCACCAGAATTAAAACAAAAACTAAACCAGAGCCAAACCAACCAAAAAACCCCATGTATATTACATCTAGATATGTTTGTTACACTACTTTCTTTGGGCAGGAGTGACTGAGGAAAGGTGAGGTGTTCATGCACACCTGTGAGGAGGCTGCAACTTCTGTGATGAAACAAAATGGAGCAGCATAAGCTGGTGATGTGTTAACCTCAATCTCATCAGGGTCTATAAACATCGGAAGGGAGAGTGCCAAGAGGATGGAACCAGGTTTCTTGGTGATGCCAGACAATAACACAAGAGGCAGCAGGCAAAAACTGAGGCACAGGAAGTTCCACCTGGCTATAAGGAAGAACTTCTTTACTCTGTGGCTGACCAAGTACTGAAACAGGTTACCCAGAGAAATTGTGGAGTCTCTCCCTCATGGGAGATATTCAAATGGTCTCTGGTCACCATCATGTGCCCTGTGCTCTGGGATGCCCTGCCTGAACAGGGAGGTTGGACCAAATGATCCATGGTGGGCCGTTCCAACCTGACCCATTCTGTGATTTGGGAATTCTGTGAACTTCCAGTAGCAAGTGGTTCTGCCTCAAGGTGGTACAACGTTCCTTGGGGTGGGGGGAGGTTGACCCTGATATTAATACACCCTGTAACAGGGAGCTTCCTCCCTCGTTTGGTCTGTGCTAGAAACAACTCATCCCAATGGGTATAGTCTGATCCTTTCAGTAGACTTTCACATTAATCCCCCTGCCTCTCTCAAGGATAGTTGAACCTTCTAAGGATCATAATAAAGAATCACAATAACAATTCCATCCTTCTTGACACCTTTGAGCCACTGGACCTTTTTCTGAGCCGTCCCTCACTACCCAGTTATCTCAAAATTCTCTAATGCATTTTAATTTGGGAGAATAACTTCTAGAAGAGCATTAACAATTTCACTATTATTCTAGGCACTAAATCCTCTCAATGTCTACACTGCTTGTTAAGAACTATCTCACCATTTACCTTCCTCAAGTACCCAGAAGGCCAAACGATGCATTAGGTGCTTTACAGAAATAAAAGCAAATTCCACCTCCTACATGAGCTAACAAAACAAGAGATATCAGATGGATGCAGATGTCAACCGGGAATGCAAAAATAACAAGACATTATTTGTCAGCACAACTGTAAATAGCAGGCCTCTAATAGAGTACTAAATTAATTGACAGAAAGGAGTATATTCATATTCTTTAACCTGTCAGCCATACAAGTCATTCATCATAATCCAAACCCTGATCTTAACTTGAGAATTATGAATTCTGAATTAACTTATGAATTCCAAGCTGCAGTGTGCTGTTCCCTATTAGTCACTGCTCCTAGAATTTCTTATGATACTAATTAAGTACTGACATTCTCAAATTCCCTAAGTCATGCAATGTGTTTATATTATAGGACATAGGATTTCAATTGAGCAGCCAGATCGTTATTGTTCATGCTCAGACTATGAGATAATGAGCTATTACTGCTTGCCTCAGGTGATTCCTGAGCTAGGAGGCAGCAGGAGAAGAGCTGTTGTGTATAGCTGATGGCATTGCCTCACCATGGCAGCGTTTAGGAGAGGTTGTCATAAGGAGAAGCCCAAAACTCTAGGACATAAAGCAAAAGGAAAATTCAAGGAGATAGTGTCAGGTACCTCACATTCTTATTTTCTCTTAGTAGTGGAAATGATAAAGCTCACATTTTTGCTAGCAGAGCACTAGATCAGCCATCATTTCTCCCAAGCAAAGGTATTTGACTCATGAAGCAGAAGAAACATCATCATCTCATGAACAGAAACCAGAGAGAAGTGTCTTTTCAGTCTTGGATGTACTTGCTGAGCTGTTACATCCTCGTATCTCCTTCTACAGCCTAGAAACAAGGAAATCCCATCTGCCAACAATTGATTCCACCCTGTATGTTGGGTTTTGGTTTTGTTTTGTTTAGCATTTATAAACTTATTCTGAGGTTAGAGAGAAGACAGCCCCAAGACATCTCTTGTTTTTAAGAATCTTTGCAATTTTATGCTTTTCTCTCATAATTACTAGGAAATGCTAATTCTAATGCTCCATAAGTTGTTTTGTGACCTATGTGAATATGAGTCAGCAGAAAAAAACATATGCAGGCATTTACCATAACAGTATCAGATCTCCTATTGCTCACACTTTATCCTCCTTCTCAGGAGGGTTTGAAGTGTTATACCTTATTTTAGAGGATTTAGATAGAAAATAAGCAACATGAGGAAATGAACTCTTGTCTCCCAGATGGGGCCTTACCTCTAAAGTAATATATTGTCCACCTCAAACTCTTTATTCAGAGTATAAAAGACAACCATCTGCAGCTCTCCCCACATCCCATTCCACATCTTTTAATAACAACATCATATATTAGTGGCAACAGAGATAAATATGCATTATTGGTGTGTTCTGACCGACAGTACTTGGAGTTCTGTAGGAGTGGAAGAACATGTTTTTCTAGACTAGGAGCCAGGCTAAGAGGATACTGGAGGTCTCAGGGTTTAATGGAACTCAAAATGCAGAGGGAGTAAAACCATAAACACTTCTTCATCCTTGAAGAGAATTACTGCATCCCTAGGTTTCCCCTCAGGCAGAGCTAGTTGGTTCTCTGCAGAGGATAGTCTATAAACCAGTTAGGAAAGTGTATAAACCATCTAACATACCACCATTATAAAGGGACCGAGACCTTGGAAAAAACATAGTCAACACATTTGGCACTACTGATGCCCTTAGATGCTTTAATCCAATAAGCAATACAGAAACAAATTCCAGCACAGAGCTAAGACGATGTGCCCTGGGGGTTAACACAGAATAAAGCCATGATTTCGCTCATGTCTAATATTGATGTAATAAACTTGAATCATGCCCCATAATTCTGGTTTCTAAATTCATTTCCACATTAAAAATCAAGGTAAAATATAATCACTTTTAAACAACATTTTCATCTCTGTTGCTAGGGAAAGCATTGGTTTCCATATAGTAAGTAATAACATTAAATACACTTATGATGACTCTAAAAGAAAAGCCTGTGAGGAGGCTCTGTGTTATCTGGAAATAATTTGTGTTCATAGGTCATAGGGCTGATAGCCCTGCCTGACCTCTCTTCTGTTTAATTAAATAAGACAGCACCTTCCATTGAAGGTAATATAACACTTCTAGCACTCATTTTTATCTAAATCATATCTGTTGTGAGGTGTGGAGCTCTCTGAAATTGCCACCAGAGTGACAGTTCGGGAAAAGAGCCATTATGAGAGTTCAACAACTCCAGCATTTGGTTAGTTTAGAGAGACTTCTCAGAGCTAAAAGTAGTATCACTAAGAGATTCTTAATTTCTCTTGGATCCTGGAACAACAAAAAATATCCAATGTGAATGAGGTTAAGCTGATCTAAGAAAAATAATGTAAGAGCCTAATTCCCGTTTCTCCTAGATACTTTAAATCATTTCTCACTTCTAGTACAACTAGATCTACTATTCCAAATCAAACCAAGACCATAGATTATAGTCTAAAATAAATAGTGAACTATATGAAATAGCCCAGTCTGTAAATGGTGGGCAAAGTAGATGGACAATGGAAAAGAAGACAGAGAGTAAGTGAATGGGCATAAAAATGTGAGTATTCTGGGTGTAGGCACTTCTCAAAGGCAGTCAGCAACAGTAATCACAGCTGATAGAAATAAAATTACTCTGGGATCACTGAAATATGGAGGGATGATTGACTGGTGGTATGCACTCTGTCTCTGATTTCTCTGCCTGCTACTAGTAAGAAAAGAATTATTAAAAATTAACCATTTATACAAGCGATAAACAATCAGCAACATTAAAAACACTCACCAACTTCTCATATCCTTAGTCATCTCAGAATTCTGTGAAAACAGATGTTATATACAGCATTGCCTAAAGACTCAGCAATATCTGCCTATTTCAAACAAATCTGTGTTATCCAATTTACTGAAATCAATCTGCATGTGCAGATTAATTGGGTGCTGGCATTCTGTGAGTGCATCTCAATTTCCTCAGTAAGAAAAGAAAATGAAATCATGTCAGGAAGATAGACCAAAGTAAGAAAACAGATAGCTGATAGCTACATAAAGGGCCCTTTAGGGCTATCACATTTGCCAAATTTAAAAGCCTGGAACTCACAGAAATGTGAGACGACATCTCCTTTTATGAAAGTAAAATCCAGAAATGTCCATCGAGTTCAAAAACAGAAGATAATGTTTGTCAAGCCTGATATCTTCTTCAGAAAACATCCTGAGGCTTCCTAGGCTGGAGCTTGGTGTTTGAAATGACAACTTTCAAAATACTACAACTTTATTATTTAAGAACAAACAAGGAATTTGGCACAAAATAACCCCTGAGTTTAGCACAGTTCCCTATCTTTTGGCCTGCTCTTTGATTCACTTTTTATAAAAGCCCAGTAAACAGTTTTTCTGCTTTTCTTGGGTAAGTTTATTTCCCTTACCAAAGCCTCCTTTATTCTCAGCCACCACACAAAGACATACAAACTGATGACTCTCCTTGCTTCCCTTTTTCAGCAACACGCCCACTTGCCTTCCTCTCCTGCCTGCCAGCAGTGCTGTGTGTTTCTCTCATTCCTTCCATACTGGAGTCTCTGTGAAGAATGATCTATCCCATTAACCTGTCTTTAAGCAGGTTGAATGTAATTACCTGAACTGGAATATATCCAGGACTCTGGATTTAACAACCATTAAAAATCTTGTTAGCCATTTGTCATACCTTCTTAAATCGCCACATGCAGTGACAGCTGGGCATCTGAAAGATGGTAGTTCAGAACAGCACTGCTCTTACACTGGTGTATTTGCTCCTCAAACAGGGAAGAAGTGAATGTCCCAGTCATGGGGGCAGTGTGATGGATTGTACATCAAGAGACTTTTCATTTCTCATATAGTTTGCATCCAAACATCTAAAGAAGCACAAAATTAAGCTTTGGCAAACCTTTGAGTTTGGTAACTAGGTGTTAGTTTCAGCACAGAAAGACCAGGAATGTGTCTTGTCAAAATGTCACAGAGCAAATTTTACAGCAGAGCAAGGAATGGAAACGTCCTGGAGAGCTCACCCCTTCTGCTCCTCATTCTCCTCCACATGCCAGAGGCTCTACAAGAGATTTAAACACAGAAATGACCTGGTGAGGAGCCCCATGCTCCAGACTTACACTAAGATGTGAGCACAAGATTTGTGCCTACAAGACACAACCCCTGAATTGGTTAATTATGTCAAATAACGACAATAACAACAAGGAAAGCTTTAAAGAAACTATTGCCAAAATCTCCTATTTCTTACACCAACCTCTGCCACACTTGGATTGTTTTAGGTTTTTTTGCAAAATTTCTGACATTTCCAGGGCACTTTGCATGAGTGAGGAATGCAGAATGAGGCTGCTCATGGGATAAATGGCCCAAGTATGGCAGGGCATGGTGTGGGTGTGGATTGCTGCAGTATAAACTCTGACTGCTCGATATTCTGGCAGTGGAGAGAGTGCAAGATGATCTTTCAATACAGTGTTACATGAGCATATTTGAAGAGGAGGAGCTGTTGGGAAAAAGCTGTTTGTTGTGGAAATGTTGATATATAACTGATTTTGTTTGTAAATTAACATGCAGATGACCCCTCCATCCCATCCAGCACAGCTGGTGCAACACATGCTGTGGAGGGAATTGACCTGTTTTTCTTAAAGTGTAAGCTATTCAGTTATGGTACTTACAAATGGTTTCATGACTGTAACTCATTACCAGCAGACAGATTCTGCTTTATAGATTCATTTTTAATATGCATTTATATTGAAATGAGATGTTGTAGCTTGATCGAGTTTTCATTACAAGTACAGATCTTAAAAGGAAGTCGATAATAAATCCCAAGTTAAACCTCATAATTGCTTATGCCATGCCCAAGTGCTAATGGGAAAAGCAATGCATTGTAGACAAATAAAAGAAAGTGACTTTATTCTAATAAAGCGATGTACCTCTGGACTTGTATTCTCTATGTTCTGAGCCTATGATAAGCATTGCTAATGTAACACTCACTACTGGTTCTTCAAATACTTGTTGCCAGTGGTATTTGCTTATACAGCTGTATTTGTTAATCCACTGAAGTCCCGTGTAAGGGAATTCTTGATTACTCTTAGCCATGAGGAACTTGTGACCTTCATTAAGACTGGCTGTCTTCACCAGCTGGCTGGAAGAAATTAGGTTAAGTGAGAGTCATATTCCCTTCATAGTTTTTCTGGTTACATGTCTAACCTTTAAAAAGCCCATGTTTCTTTTAGGAAAGAGAGAAACACCAAGTGAGATTGTTGCTTAGAGCGTGTTGGACTCTCGATTTACTTTTGAGCCTACTAAAGGTCAAGTGCATGTGTTCATCCTAGTGCACACTCTCAGAAAGGAGCTTTCATAGGTAAGGTACAGCAATCTTCACCTTCCCTGAAAAAAAAAAAAAAAACAACAACTTGACAGTTTGACAGCTTCTAAGACAAAAACAATCAGTCAATCAAACCCACAAGCAAATGCAAATTACTTAATCTGAAGAATGGAGCATGGCAAAGAAGTGAAAGATTTTTTTGAGGGAAGTACTAAGAAGATTTGTCTATCTTAGGTAAACAAAAGAACAAGATTTGCAAAACGTGGAAGTATGAAAAGAAGACAGCCTTAAGATGATCTAGACCAGCCTCAAATACCATCTGCTCTCTCCATAAGCTACAAAGAAATTTTTAAAACTCAGTATTTGCTGTATTTCTGTATAATAGTCATTTTACTTCACCTTCCTAAACTAGGTATCTAGTTTAAGCTAATTGTGCTCCCTATAATAATTACAGCTAACGTGCCAGTTTAAAGGCGGGATCACTTATCCCAAGCTAAAAGAGGAAAGTAAAATCTATCACCTTCTGTAACTCAGTCTCCATTATCTGCTGAGGGAGTCTTGGCAAGTATGTTAGATACATGTCTGCACTGCAAGTAACTAAAGGGAGCTGAGACCAGCCCCACCTCAAGCAGCAGACACAGCCTGATAGCTGGGAGGTACCTTACAAGAAAGGTGCTGTTAGGATGGGACTGAGGCAAACCTGATGTTCTGGGAGAGCAAGGGCTAATAGGGAGACCAGACTGTGCAAGAGTTGGATTCAGCCAATTGGTTCTCAGTGATCTCATCTAAGAACTCCACATTCACCATGATTTGTAGTCAGATATATGAAATGCAATTATCTATAGTCTATCACAGTCATTTTGCATCAGAGAGGATTAGCTTGCAGAATTTCAAGGCCACAAGGGATGTAATTTTCAGTTTCACCTTGTTCTAATATCACAAAAGTCAGTATTAAATTAATTTTGATAAAATGCTTGATTACAGTGGGAACAGAAGTGGATGAACACTAAATATTCCTGGTTATCTTGATAAACACCAAGGATCTCTATAGGATTGTTCACAAAATTCATGGATAATTTTAAGATCAGATTACCAACTGTGTTACTTGCCCTGTTTAGTCACAACAAAAATGACTGGGTTCAATTTGGGGAAAACTTGTCCCAAAAAGTCAATACTGTTCTAAGAAAGATGTATATAAGCAAAAGTGGTGAGGATGGAGCTGAAAGACAAATCTCAAAGCACAGCAGTATTTCCTACCATGAAGTCTCCAAACATTATAGTTTTAATAATAATTACATTCCTGCAGTGATTGAATCAAGATATCCCATTAACTTAATCACCTAAAACCAAGATGAATTAGTGTAGATAGAATTACAATAACAGATACAGTGTAAACAAACACAGAGAACCCACAATAATTGAAACATTTTAGTTTAATGCTGTCACTTAATAATGCCTGGAGCTCATTCCAAATGGGATCAAGCAATATAACCGAGTGGGAACCATCTCTTGATGAACTACAGAGCTAGAGCCCACTCTGGCATCTGGCTTAATACAGACAGAGGCATTTAAATTCATCTTGGTATATCCACACTGCACATGTGCAGGTGTTTCACTCAGACTCAAAAAGTGAAAACGAAAGGTGGTAACAAAACTATTTCAGTATTGCATGTACCCATATATGTGTGTATGGCAGAGGGGAAAATTAAATTACTATTACCAGGAGTCAAGGTGAAACTGCTGTAAGATGAGTCATTGAGGGTTGTGTTGGAGACTTTTTGGCTGAAGACACCTTCAGCCTGGGAAGGATGCAGCTGTGAGCATGGGAAAGTGGAGAAAAACAAGTCTATGGCATTGCAGTGGCATGGGAAAGTAGAATAAAGAAGGAAAACAACTGAGAAAAACAAGATGTGTTTGGAGTTTTGCCAGCATGAGGAGAGATGTGAACTACCCATCAGAAGATGGTCTAAGACTTGTCGACAGAGGTGCTTGGCTAATAGAGTGTGACATGTGTATGAATGGACAGATAAGAAAAAGTATAAGAGAAGCCTTCAGTTAATAAAAGGGCGGTCGTTGATGGTTCGTGCTGTCGGTGTGTCTCTGTGTCTGTGTGTGTGTGTGCTCGCCAAAGCCGCAGGGTTGCAACAAGCAAAAAATTAGATAGATATTTTAGCTAAAGGGCTCACTAGCAAATGGTTTGATAGTGTCAGGACACCTGTGGTGAGACTGTCCTGAAGATAGGAAGAGGGATTTGTGTGGGATCTTTCTAAAATATTAAGAGTTCATTGGCTCTAATTTTCATTATCAGTTGTTCCTCCAACAGGATATAATTTACTGTCTACATTTGGACTAATTTCCTGCCTTGAAAAAGAAAACTCTTCACCTGCTCTGTAAACCAAATGAGATCAGGTGTGTGCGACAAAAGGAGAAAACATTTGTGATGCTTCTCTACTCACGGTAAATCAGTAAGACAGATACTTCTTATATGGCCCATTTCTGTTTCCTAAAACATTGGAAACCTACTTTGACTTCCTTTACCATTTTGCTCATTGCTCAATTTCCTCCATTGCCTATTTCATACATTAATCACCTTGAGAGGTGGGACATTGTTCTCTTTTAGATCACAGACAGCTCCACTGCCTTTCTTTCTCTTTCCCTTGTACTGGTTAATCCCAGGTTTATCTTTACCTGGCTGGTAAATGGCAGTGGGTCTAATTTGCTTCAGTCCAAATCCCTTGTAAGCTCTGCAAGGTCCTCTCATAATATTTTAATTTTTTTGTAAAGAGATTTTATATCTTTTTGCCTTTGTGGGCAAGTGAGAGAAGGAATTATTGCTTTGTCTTGCCTTGTATTTCTCTATTGTCTAGGAAATGCAGGTTCCCTTTTCATCCTTTTCCACAGTTGTTGTGACTTTATTGGTGGAGAGCAGTTTTTGCTGCCAAAGTGAATCCTCAGGACCTCTGCTACAGTAGGAAAGTAGGAAAGCTCAGTGTTAATGGCCACAGCTGTTGCTGTGACACAATGAATAATCTGAGGGATCCCTGCCCTGCCTTCACATCAGTGAGACCAAAATCCAACCTGCTGCAGATGTGGGTGAGCTTTCTGTTGCTTTCCAGGAAATACTAGACAGGGTCTTATTTTGTCTTTTAAATACTCAGACACAAATTGCTCCAAGCTGTTGATTTATAAAAATGTCTGCTTTTGGTACCTCAGCTGTTTTCTCCACAACTGATGCTGGAGCAGAAGTAAACACAACCTAAATACCTCAATTGATTTTCAAGTCAAGGTATAAGTGTCCTGGCAACAGTAGCCTGAGAGAGAAAAGAAATAACAAGGTTCATACATTTGTGCCGTGTGAAAAACTATGAACGGTTTCTTTTCTTAAAATGACAACTTAAATTTGATAATGTGTTTTCTGCCAAAAAATAAATGCATGATTAACAACGTGTGAAACTTACACTACCGACTACCAGACTTGTGGTGAAGATGCTGCATGCTCAAATGTACTGCTCTGTATCAAAGTATCATCTCAAAAGATCCAGCAGAAATGGGTACTCTGTGGTGCTACAAGCACAACAAAAATATAGTAAAAACCATGGGTCATAGGAGCAGAACAATGAGAAGGGTTAGAAATAGGCAAAATGTGCATAAACATGAAGTGAATTGTTCCTTGTGACGCTGAGAACCCACATCTCCCAGTGTCCCTTGGAAGACCCTACTTACCAGAGAACACAGCCATCTGCAACAGTGGGCAAATATAAAGGTTTCATTCTAAACTCCTGAGCCTGCCATTTCCTCCCAAAAAATTCCCAAGCCGAAAACATTTCTAATGACATAAAATTCATAACAAAGAGCTCTGTTTTGGACTGTCTGTCTGGTGTGCCATTGCAAAGCCCTTTGTCTGCTCTTCATAAAAAGTCAGAAACCTTAATTTTTGTTCATACCAATTAGCACTTGCTTCTTGGAGCCACAGCTCTGACATCAAGTCCCAAGTGAATAATGACAGCCTCTGTCATGCACACAGGCACCAAGCACGTCAGCTGAGCCTCAGGCAGCCTGCTAGTTTTGGGTTAATGTTTTTTACATTGTGGTCTTAATGGATGGACTTGATGATCTTACAGGTCTTTTTCAACCTTAATAATTCTATGATTCTGTGATCCTATGCAGCATCAGTACAGTATCTTCACAAATGAGTCAAGGCTGAAGTAGTTATTGGGTGTTGGCATCATTACTTCAAAGTCTACTTTAAAGAAATCAAGAGCTCTTCATATCCAGCATGATTGTAACATTTGGCTCACATTGAAGCATTAACAGAGCATGACCTTGGGCAATCTATGTCCCTAGTTTTGTACTGGTCTGTATTTCAGCATCCTTACAGTCCATTTACGTTATGACTGTGCTAGATGCAGATGAATGTTCCCTGTGGCAGGTCTGGGAGTTGTATTTGGGCAACACAGGCTAGAAGCAGAGTGGCTTCTTTGGAGAGAATTTGAGCCCTGTCTTTATTGAAAACCTCTATCTTATTAAGCAGCTCCATGTAGAGAACAAGGTTAGGTGTTGCTTTGCTGTGTCCTCCAACAAGGCAGATTTTCCCCATCCCAGACCTGGTGAGCCAAAACTTGCTCAGGAGAACCCAGGATGGGAATTAGGCTCAATATATGAACTTCAGTCTGAGCTGAAGAAATTCCCATTGGCTTCAGACACTCTTAGACTGCTGATTCCATGGTTGTGTTTGGGTGCTGGTGGCTTCACTTCTAACTATAGAGTTTTTTCCATTGTTCCTACCTAAATGTGCTGCCTGTGGCTGTATTATTTTTAATTGGAGTGAGTCTGGCACTCCCCCTCAGTCTTGCTGTTGCTTTACAAAGAAGCAGAGGCTCACACGATGCTGGGGTGAACTCAACTGAACTGGACTGAAATCAGTCTGTTTGTAACACAGTTTGACATTTTAACAAAACAGTGGCAAATAACTGTAATTTCATTTTTATTGTGCTAAGAATAGGAATACATAGACCAGAAAATGGCATTTTCATTGCACCTGTAGAGGTGAGGCAGTAGGAAGGATGGAATCCATAAACTGGTTTTTATTTTGCCTGTAAATGCTGCTTTTTTCCCCACTAGGGTAGCTAAATGCCTTTAATTAAAGAAGAGTGTTTATAATTTACATCTTGACTTTCTGGGAAATAACAAGTTAGAGAAATGAGAGGAAAGAAGCATGGTCTAGTCACAGGTCTGAGAAGGCTGTGTGTCTATAGCAATCTCCAAGATAATGTTTTTATTTCTGCAAGATAGAGCTCTTCCTTATTTACACCTTCCTTACTTGTGTACAAGTATACATAATGACTGCAGTTTTACATAATGACAACATTTACATACAACGACTGCATGGCCATGACAACTTCTACTGTATTGATCTTTCAGCTTGCAATTGTATAATATTTAAGGAAAGAGAAGACAATATACACACTAGTAAAGAGCTAACATTAAAGCATGTCTTTACTCTTAAATAAAAAATAGTGTGACTCTATTGGAAGAGTGGGAATGAAATGTTTCCAAATTACTTCAAAGTGCCAGACTTCAAGAACTGGGAGCCACTTGCCAAGCACAGAATTTGTCCTTGCTGTATGAGAAACACCAGAGCCTCATACACGACAGAGCCCAAGGAGTTGTCCAATTTGCATCCAGAAAAAGCACCTTAGCTTTATAGTTAAGACATAGATGGATAGCTTAGAAAAGCAAGAGTCAAACTAAAAGTTGTAAGGGTGAAATTCCTGCCTGTCAGGAAAGCTGATGGACCAGACACATGAAAGTCAGGAAGCCTTTTCTGCGCATGATGCTGACAGGTGCTCATAGACTGAATGGACATTTCCCAAGAGCTTCAGTTTCAGAGATCAGTGAATGACCTTCCTCTATTTGGACAGGGTTAACAGCTCTAAGTGCCAAGGGGTTATAAAGGACGTAATTAGGCACCTCACCAATTCTTCAGTACTGCATCTGTTGTCCTTTTAATGTATGTTGCCCACTTTTTTATTGCAATGATTTTGCAGTTCTTCAGAAAGTTCAGAAAAGACAGTGCACATTTAAGAAAGCAGAAGAGGCTGAGAAAATGGGTAGCACTCCTAATATCAAGAAAAGTGGAACCAAGCCTTGGAGGTTCCTGAAGTCCTGAAACAGATGGGTTTGCCTATTAAGCCTCTGAAAATCACAGGAAAACAAGTAATGTGTTGTAAAGGTTTAGACCAATTTCTCAAGTATATTGACGTGAGGAAAAACCCCACAACCAGGTAGTTGTAGATAAGATATGTTTAATCAGCACTGGGTGCATGGGGGATTGCTCCACCAAAGACAGGCACACCTGTTTGTGCTTACAGGCCTGTTTAAATACAGTTAAAACATGCATATTCATTATTTCTTTATACATATGCATTATTTTCTTAGAAAAGG
>JAWWEE010000074.1:143545809-143700336 GCA_035221455.1 Xenops minutus | reverse complement strand
CAGCTCACAACCTCATAAGGGCATGCAAGCTTCTCCCCCACGACAAGGGGGTGTCCATGGAGAAGACAATTAAGGACACAGCACTTCTAAAGAATGTGTCATGAACTTGACTATGTGCTGAGGATATTATAGGCACTATCTGAATCTAGACTGCTACTTAACCAGTACATTTTAAGTGGAGTTTTAGTGGTTCAATTATAATTGTAACTTAATAATTTTCTATCTGAAATGTGAAAACAACTTCTAACCAGAAAATACTGTTTGATTCTCCCTGAATCAAATTTGCTTGCCCTATCCCATTTGACTAGGAGAAAAAATTGATTTGCATTTGAAGCTTTTTTTTTCTGCAGAAGCAAATGAAGTCTTCCTTTACAAAGAAACAATTTCAAATGCATTAGCAAGGTAATGCAAGTCACTTTTTGCTTGTAGTTCTTCTTTATTCTCTCCCAAAATCCTCAAGGAGTGGTATTGTTAGACCAGCTCCAGAATCCACAGGAGCTGTGCATTATGCAGGAAAATCCACTGATGTATCGTAGATTACAGCAATGTCTGTCACTCTCATACTACCTTATTTTCTTCTACTGTTGTCCTTCATGAAAACGAAAACACTGCACAGAGATTTTTCCTATCCTTAGTTTAATGAGAATAATCATAAATCTTGTTACAAGTGTCTTTTCTTCCTTCTCTCTTTTTCTACAGTAGAATGTCATCTTTCAACCCAGACAGTAAATTTTTTGAAGAAACGACAATCTGATATATGACTCCTATTCTGATTCCAGACTTGTTAAGTAAACACTTTAGAAAAATAAATTTATATAGCAGAAAATTTAGCAGAAAATACAAGCATACAAAGGTTATTGATAACAAATATAATGCTATTTCCACCTCCAGATCTATTACATTTACTTTAGACATAGGGTTATGAAAACAACTCAAGCACACACTACATATATATTTAGAGAGAGAGAAAGAGAGAAGAACTATTTAAGGATATATCATAGAGGAACATATTATAGAGGGACTGTCTAAGAATGTTTCAAATTAAGGGAGGAACATCTTCATTATTTTCATAATCAACACAACTCTTCTTAATCTCTCTTATTTTCTCTGGTTGTAGCTTTAGAGGTCCCTGTCCAGTTTGTTCCTTTCCTTGGATTATCTTTGTCACATCAGGGAATGAATATTTACTAGGATCCACTTCTAACTTCTCAACTTGTCCACTTCTGAAACAAGAGGGAAACAAACAGAAAAAACCTTCATTTCAGTGTAAAATGTGAGAGAACTATTTGACTTCATTCTGTTTCTATTTTGAGTGCCTATTTATAAACACATTTACTTTAGTGTGAGGGTGGTTACTAAGTCCAATTAAACCAAGGTTAAGGGTTCTTGTAACTTGAAATTGATTGCTATAAAAAACTTCAGTGTAAACTCAGAAAAGTACTACAAAATGTCTAAGAGTTTGTAGAAAATAATTCTTAGTCTACAAACTTAAAATGTTATTTTTGACAACAGTAATTCATTTTATTTCAGAACATGGTGATTGATGGTATCACACTACAAATGGTTGGATTTTGATGTAAGACCATTTCTTTTAATCTAACTGCTTTCTAATTCTTTTTTTCTTTCGGTTAATTTTTAACACACTGGATGTCTATTAATTTTATGTGACAGTTTCATTTTTGAAAAACAGAAATACTTTTATTTAGAGAGAAAATTTAATTATATGAACTTTTTTTATTTGATCATCTAATTTTTATGTTTTGGCAATGTCGAGCCTCACCATGTTTGCATTATGAAAAAAAAATTAAAATTATAAGAAAGGGCAGAATTTTAACATAATTTTCAGATTCTATTTCTATTAAAGATATTCTTTCAGATCACACTTAGAAATGTGTACAGGCCACTCCTTAAAACCACTTGTCAACATCACATGATAATCAAAGATTCGAAATATCCTCTCTGCATTGCAGCATTTAATCTCATTGTTCTTTTCTAGTAGAGGAGTTCAATGATTAAATGGAAAAAAAAAAAACCAAAAAAAAAACAAACTACCTTGCTTTCATGCAATTTTTGAGTGTTTATGTGAAAAACATCAAAATGGAAATGTAATAGTCTTATGATGTTTAATTTCTTCAAATTAAAACATGATTTGTACATCTTCCTACTCCATGTTATACTGAGTGGTACTTTGGGTCACAGTTCCAACCTCAGCATTACAAAAGACAGTGCCTCATCCTTCACAGATGGGAGAAAACTACATGTTTACCCAGGAGATCAGAACTAGAACAAACAAAAAAGAGGCAAAGTCACTGCATGAGGGAGTGCATTTCTGGGATAACAACACAGGTACTGAAAATGTGTAAATAAAGTATACTAAAATACTTTTAACTGAAAATACACCATCTTTAGTTGTTAAAAGAGGAAGAGTTCTGCCAAGCAGCTTCCAAATTCTGCCAGTGCTTCTCCATCAAAGCTCTGGGAGATGTGAACAGACATCCCAGCCCACATTTGTGTGCAGGATCTCTGTCCCAGTGAGGAAGTAGAGGGGTTCACAGGAGGTTTCCTCCTCTCCTCCTATGCTATGTTAAGGAAAGTATGACTACGAGAAGAGGCAGTCCCCAGCCTAACTCCCTCTCAGCCCTATGCCACTAGATTTTTCTTGTATTATAGGAACCAACTGATCATTCTGCTGAGCAGAAAAGACCCAGAGAAGCAGCCTGCTTTAATAACCTGGCTAAATCTTTTCCAAATAGTGGCATAAGCAAAAACGACTCAGAGTAGAATTTCACGGGTAATGAAAACAAATATATGAAAAGCCTTATTTCTTTACCCTGAATGTTCTTCAATTTATAAGGCTAGATCTTTTCCTCACATTACACTATACTATTTAATGAAATAAAAATGGATTCTATGGCAACATTCTGCAAAGTATTCATCCCCAAAAAAGTAAGAGACATTTTTCCTTCCTATGTAATTTATGAAATGTGCTGTGACCTTCAATCACTTTATCAGTAGCTGTTGGTGAGATGGCAAAGAGAGCAGACCCTGTTCAGAATCTTAATCCAATCATTAACCACTAATTTGAAGCATCACAGAAAAAAAAGCTAAAAAAACACAGATATGAAAAGAAATTAGGCTTAGCATTTCTTCCCATCACATAATAGAAAAGAATTTCCTTGACTTGAAGTACTTTAATTAGCAGTGGTATTTCACATTTGTTCAACAGCTCTAAAATTGTAGAAATTGTCAGTCAGGCAAATACAACAAACTCCAGGGAGTTTGAGTAGTTTATTGCTTAGTAGCAGAATAAACTTCAGTATACCAGAAATGAATTAACAGTAGCATCATAAGTCGCAATCCACATCAACAAGCTGTGAAAGGATTATATGCATCAGCTTTTTTCAAAATTTCATCAACACATATAATCTGAAAGTATCTTAGCAACAGGCACCAGGTAAGACTAAGAATCAAGCAAAGGTGATTTTTTTTTTTCCAGAAAGGAAGTGGATTTTTAATCAAACATTACTTGTTTAGTAAAGTTTCAGTGGTATCACAACTACCATGATGCGGCTTTGGCTGACAAGAAAACTCATTTATGCTGAAGTCAGAGCTGCTACAACACAGAGATCTGCTGAGAATCTGCTCCTCTCATCATGCAGTCTGTGCAAAAAGAGCTTGGTATTGATGACATCAAGACTAACCTACCTTAACATTTTTGGAAGAAAGAATGAGGGGTTTTTCCATGTAATTCTACCTAGCAGAAATAAAATCATTTTGTTGCTGAAGCTCTTCCATGAGCAGTAGTAAGAAAACTGTGATGGAAACAAAAGTATTCCTTGCAGGACCAGCTACAGCACAGATCTGAAAATCTCAATGTTTGAAAATTATTTCAAGTTCAGGTTCAAAAAAGATGAAGTTTGCAGTTCTTGGCACTGCTACCTGTTGTTGAGTGTTCTCTCCTCAAAAAACTATGGTCTAAACATTAGAGCACCATACAAAAATAAATAATGCTGGATGAAATCCTTTCTTTTTCCAGACATTTTTCTCCTTTTGAAAGGCTATTTTTAACTCCATATAGTCTGATAATGCTTTTGAAGTAAAAAATGAGAAGACCACAATAAAGAAAGTCAGTCCTTCCATTTTGCATTACTATAGCAGCCTGCTGAACAATCTGGTGTGCGACAGAGCACATATCTGATAACTCAGTATTTCTTGATAATTTACACTTTTTGTTCACACTGTTCTTAATGCCCATATTTGATATTTTAATGATTTGACAGTTACATTCCCCTGTTTCAACTTCTGAATTGCAATAAAATTTAGATTGCTACAGATTTCTCATATATTTAATCCAGAATATGCAATTATTAAGAAAGTTTTGGTTTTGTGTTAGGATATCCAAAGACATTTACAAGTCACAACCAACTGCTCTGAAAAGGCACATTTTCCAGTCTTCTAACATTATGAATGAAATAGCACAAAAATAATTTCCATCTTAGAAAAAGTACTAATAAATCCTTTTCCTGAGTAAGAAAACAGAATGATTCCATTATTTGGAATGATAACTTGAGAGCTTAGAGAAAGACAACTCTTTATTTATGTTAAAAACTGATGGTGAATGTCTGACCTTTGCCATACGCTGGTCTCAACTTTTGAAAATAGAGACTTAGGAAAATCTACTGGGCAATCTAAGCAAATAATTATGGTTAATACCTCTTTCATTGTATAAAAGGCCTTTGAAATCTCTCTATGTAAGTATAATCCAAAACGAAACTAAAACTAGACTCTTCAGAATCAGTGGATGATTGGAAAAATATAAATACTAGTAGAATCAAATTCATTTTTCAGGGACTAAACTATAATCAAGAACTAACAAATCACTGGTGATAAGTTCTGATAAATGAAAGGTTGATGACATCTAGGTAATTCTGTTCTAAAAGACAAATACGTCTCCCAGATAGGATTCATCAGACTGGGACCAAGTTTCTAAAAGTCAGACAGAAAGTCATAGTCACTGTGACATTTTCAACTTCACTGTTCCATCCCTTCCCTTCTTTTGCATAATCACTTCAAGATCCTAAGTTTCAAACTGACTTTGCCTGTTAGCAAGATACATGCTCCAATACCTGCAATATGCAAACTGACTGAATTTTTACATGTTCCTGTAATACCATCTTATTTTCACTCCTTTCACTGTTCAATTTGTCAGCCAAAGTTGAGTCCCTAGTGTGTTAAACATTAGGGAATTTTATAGTGACGCTACACTTCATTCTAACAAAATTGTCTGCAAAGTTATGGAATGTTAGAGCATGACTTTAAAGCACATCTTCGCCCTCAGTCTTTTGTCCTTGTCACATATGCACAGCTGGAGATAACTTTAGATTGTAGTGACCAAGACCTAACTGAATAGTGGTCTTGAGAATGCTTTTCTCCAGAAGGGCATGTTTCTGAAATCTCCTCACCCTTATTATATTTAGGCACTACCAGAGGCCTGTGTGTGAAAATTAATTTTCAAATCACTTCTGAGGCACCCCACTTTTTGTTCTCCTCATTAGTCAAATGACAGAGATGTGTACTTTCTGCTTTGATTAGCTCCAGGTCTCCATGAGAATGGAAATTAATCCATACTTGAAGATTCAGTAAACAGCCTGTTTAATATGTTGCTTAGTCATACCTGACTCTATTTTCTGATTAAGAAGTCAATTGAATTATAATTCCTATGATTCCTCCCTTCCCAGACAATGTATCTTGCATTCTAAAAGTTCTCCATGTCTTCATGACAGCTAGCAAACTTTGTAGCCAGAAAATATTAATTCTGCAAATCTATTCAACTCTTGGGATTTGTGATCTACTCCCAGGTATTTATCAAAGGCAAACATTACATCTCAGTATGTCTCACCTTCAGCAACACTGTTACATCTCAAGTGAGACAACTGTAGAAAGTTTTTGAAATAATCAGTCTTTTATTCTTTACTTGTTAATAAATGGAAAAAAAAGCTCAACTAAACCCAAAAACTTCTCCAAGGAAAGTAAAGTACTGCTTGTCTCACCATGAAACTGCAAACCACAAAGGAAGTTCTGTCAGTAAGTCTTATAGTGATATGCTTGCTAGAAAAGGGTTAGAATTAAAACCCAATACAGTGATTGAAACCATTGACATTTTCCTGGTCTCAACCTCAAAATAACTTACAGGCAATTTTATATATTTTATGTCTCTCACAATTAGTGAAATTTGATTGAAATTGGATAACCTGTTCAAAGGCATTTACGGATGTACCAGCAGACAGAGGTGGACATTCTAGCAGTATATCTTTCTTTTTTCCCCCTTAAGAATCCAGACCAAAAAAAATCCCCAAAAAATCCAAACAAGAAAACATAGAACCCCAACCAAACAAAATTCCCACAGCAAAACTAATGAAGAAGAAAAACCTGCAACAAAACAAAAACTCTGCAAAAAGGCACACATTACGTACTGACACTAAGAACTGATTCCAGTAGAACACAAGTCAGACTTCCAACCTAATGCATTACACAGCATTTTCTACAGCACCTGCTGGCTTAGTCACCCCGTGCACTCCTGCTTAGCTAAGAGGAAAAAGACACTTAGAGCAAAGAGTCAGATTTGTAATGCCTGAACTACACAAACAGAAATCACCTCTACCTTACATTCCTTACTTCATTATAAAAGATGTGTGTAGATTAGAACTTGCTGATTTGTTTTTAATTCTGCTTTGTGAAGCAGAAATTGCCACTCTGTTCCTTTGCCTCTTCAAATTAATCTATTCTCTGGCTGCATTTCTCAACCTCTATATATAAAGATCTACAGTAAACCCAAACCAAAACAAACCCAAACCAACGAAACCAATAAATCAACAAAAAAAAAAAACAAAACAAAAAAAAAAAAGTTGTATTCTTATGTATCTTTCTTTACAGGAGGAAATCAAGTGTGTATATATTTACATTTGAGAGACATTTTGAGTTTTATTCCATTTTTTTTCTTCTCCAACATGCTAAAGGAAGAATAGTATAAAGCTGAGGGTATGAGACAAGTATTATTGACTTTATGTAACTTATTCTGAAAATTTCTGGTATGACTTCAGAAAAGTCAGTTCCTATCCACCTCTGAGTTTCATCTATGCAGTTGTGAAGAACTCCACTTCAGTACCTCACAGCTGAACTGTGAGGCCAGTTCCAGTAAGGAATGGCATACTGAGCTACTGCATTAATACAGGTTTGTAAGTATAATAAATCACCCTGCCAAATTCTTTCCACAGAAACTTGCCTCTTTGAAGGTTTGAAATGCCGTTTTTTGTACAGTCACAGAAGAAATCCCTCATACATGGCAGAAGTAATGACAGTATCATCATGTAATCTAGATAACAAGAGTTAAAGAGATTTAAAGCTCTGCATTACAGTTTAGCAGATTATATGTCTGACAGCATTTAGCTAAGACATCTGTAGCTGTCAACTGTAATCACTGTAATGAATGTTCTTCTGTAATCTAAGAGACAACTATTCAGCAAATTTTGGAACATCTGGCTACTCAGCAACTTTTCAGCTAAAGAGGTCAAAACTAACTATTTTTAGAAAGAACTGTAATTCAAAGACTCTTTTCCTACTTCTGCTTTTGTGATATATACTGTAATATTTTAAACCTCAAAATCTGCAGGAAGCATATTCATAATTACTTAAAACTGCATTGAAATCCAACACTCCTGCAATGATCAGGCACATCCTCAACCAGATCACATTGCTCAGAGCCCCATTCAACTTGACCTTGAATGTTTACAGGGCTGGGGCATCCACCACCTCTCTGGGCAGTTTATACCAGGGCTTCACCACCCTCATAATAAAAAAATTCCTTTCTTATATCTTTCTCCTCTTTTACTTTAAAACAATTACCCCTTGCCCTATTGCTAGAAGCAATATTAAAAAATCTGTCCCTATCTTTCTTGTAAGATCCTCTTTAGTATGAAAGGCTGCTAGAAGGTCTCCCTGGAGCTTTATCTCTTCCCAACTGAAGAACCCAAACTCTCTCAGCTTTTCCTCACAGGAGAGGCGCTCCACCCCTCTGATGACTTTTGTGACCCTCCTCTGAACTGGCTCCAGCAGGTCCATGTCTTTCCTGTACTCCAGGTGGGATTTCACCAGAGAGGAGGAGAGAAGGAGAATTGCCTCCCTCAGCCTGCTGGCCACACTGCTTTTGATGCAGCCCAGGATACAACTGGCTTTCTGAGCTGCAAGGGCACATTACCAGCTCATACCCAGTTTTTCATACACAAGCAACCCCAAGTACTTCTTAAGACCACTCTCAATCTCTTCTTTCCCCAGCTTTTATTTATACCAGGGGTTGCCCTGACCCAGGTGCAGCACCTTTCATTTGGGCTTGTTTAGCCTCATGACATTCACATGGGCCCACTTCTCATGTTTGTCCAGGTCCCTCTGGATAGCAATCCTGTCCTTTGTATCTGTCAACTGCACCAACCAGCTTGGTGTCATTGGCAAACTTGCTGAGGCTGCATTTGGTTCCACTGTCTATGTCATTGACAGAGGAATTAAAATGTTCTGCTCCCTCTACAGTCCCCTGATGGACACCACTTGCCACTGATCTCCATCCAGACATTGAGTCATTGCTTATCCCCTCTGGATGCAACTATCCTACCAATTTCTCATCCACTGAAACAGTCCCTCCATAAAATCCATCACTCTCCAATTTAGAGAAGGATGTTGCATGGGACCATGTCAAAGGCTTTACAGAAGTCCAGATAAACGGCATCTGTAGCCCTTCCCTTGTCCACTGATGGAGTCACTCCATTGCACAGAAGGCCCCTCGGTTGGTCAGGCAGGACTTGCCCCTGGTGAAGCTGTGCCAGCTGTCCTGAATCACTTGCCTTCCCTCCATGTGCCCTAGCACAGCTTCTAGGAGGATCTGTTCCATGATCCTCCTGGGCAGAGCAGAAATTTCAAAGGTGAGGCTGACAAGTCACTAGTTCCTAGTGTCCTCCTTTTTTCTTCCCTATTTATAAAAATGGGTACAATCTTTCCATTTTTCCAGTCACCAGGGACTTCCCCTGAGAGTAAGTATCCACCATTTGGCTTGGACCTTCTAAAAATATTTTAAATACTCAGTAATAAAGATGATGCACTGTTGTGATGACTGCTGCCTAAAGAAAGGGTGCTGTCCTTGTGGCTCATTAGTAACCTCAACAAATTCTTACAGTTGCCCTATCTTCTTCTCGTAATGCAGGTTGTTCAAGAAAAGAATTTAATGAGTGATTTTTATTCAAAATAAGAAATAACAAGCAGTATTAATTATAATTCACCCTTGCAGAACCATTTTGCCAGTGTTTTAAATATTGAGATCAAGAAGAACACCTGTGATCCATAATTCTGTGTTTTACTATCTGCTTAGTCTTTTCCTCAACATTTACAATGAAATCAAAGGAAACAAGTGCAACACTTCCAATATACACAGATAAAGAGTTTAACATACTCTGTTGTTACCATATCTTATTTTGCTATAAATACCACTGGTTACAGCAAGAGAAAAAGGAAAGTTTAAAAGAGATATCATAGCATTTTTACTTAGGCCAAGCATCCATCAACCCTGGTGTCCATCCACAGCAACACTTGCTAAGAGTAAAAGCAAAAACTAGTGCATCATGGATACTTGCTTGCTTCTGGCAGTCACTAACTGAAAGATTCAAGAGCTGAGTTTACATCATATTTAATAGGATTGATCTATGTTATAAAACCTTGCAGAATTGCCTTTTGAACCTATTTACTAGCACACTAGTCCCACCTGCATATCTGTGAGAAAATATGTTCATGAGAGAGATTCAAAATTATTGCTTTCTGAAAGGTTTTCAGACTTGGGTTCTATAGCAAGGAGCTGTGCAGCGGCCATTCTCAGCAGGTGATTTAGTTTTAGTACATACCTGTTAATAATCTGAATGAGCCGATGGAACAAAACTGATGGGCAGAAATAAGTGCTTTTTTGGCTCTGCTTTTGGAGGAGATCACTTTATAAACAGCACCAGATATTAGTGTAAAGCTTTCAGATGTAGTTTTACTCTCCACAAATCAATGTTTTCATGTTTTCAACAATAACATAAAAAGAAGCACATATTCTGACATATGAATAACACTCTGAGAAAAATAAAACAAATGTGGAAGAAAAAAAGAGATTACCTTCTTGCTTTTTTTTGCAGTGTATTACAATCAGAGTCTTTAATTGAAGCAGTAACTTTTTGCTTAGCCAGGATTATTTCTTTAGCCTAAAATAAAAACAGACAAAAAATAATTCTCATAAAAGTTGACACTTTTGCTCACAAGCATTTAAATAATCTCTGAAAAATAGAAAATTGAGAATGTCTGCATAAGTTTTCTCTTGTGACATTAACTCTTTCAGTTGGATTTTAACACTCTTCACTCAGCATGAAACAGAGACATAAGGCAAATTTAACCAAATTAGCTGAATGGAATTATAGACAAACATTTATAAAAGTATATATATATATACACTTTATATATACTTATATATATAAAAAAGTACTTAAATATACACATCTACTTGTACTTAAATATACTTAAATATATGCTGTCCCATTCAATACCATGTTAATAATGCACATTACTGATTTTCTCTATAACTAACTAACTGATTCATGATGTGCCTCTAACTTGCATTTCAGTTCTGGTGTCATGTGCTTGTTGATCAGACATTTTTATTAAAGAATTGGCTGCAGTCTGGAGCTCTCCTCCCTGTTTATAAAAATGACAAGTGACCAAAAACTCTTTTTGGAAGATGTGTTATTGACAAAAGTGCATCTCATTGCAAGAGTCTCTTTTCCTTCTTAACATCATGGGGGAGGGATCCCTTAAGCACTGGAACGGAAGGAGAACAGGAACAATACCAAATAGTTCGTTTTATTGACTATTTCATACTGTAATTAATTTGAGAGCAGACTGTTCCAGAAGAGTCTCCATTCTAAACCCCACAAGACATAGCACAAAGCCTGTAGCCTCTGTCATTTGTTTCTCGAGTTCAGTGTGAAGAGGCTGATGCTCTCTCATTCTGTATATGCTCTGGTGAAGGAAAGTCTGTTTCTTTGTACCTTCCCTCTTTTTTCAGGTGGCCCTCAAGTGTTCTCTTCTGTTAAAGTTATTCATTCCACTGATCCCCTTGAGACTCATGTTCCTTACTTTGCCCTCGGAGTACATCACCAAGGAAGAAACGTGCTGATTCTGCACTCAACAGAAGACACTTCCTTGACAAAACTGATCTGGGAACTTAGGGAAGGGTTTGGATTTGCCTGCTACACCATCTATCAATTATCAAACACTGTTTGACATAAAAGCTCTTCTGCTCAAAAGATGTCCTCCTACCTCTGTTCAATTAAAACAAAACCAAAACTAAAACCCAAACAAACAAACAAAACAAAACAAACAAAACCCCAAACCCTAAGTGGTACTTTCTAATTTTTCTTCATTTTGAAAAGATGGTATATGAGCTTCAGGAAGCCAGTAACTGACTGTCCTGTCCATCTCTTAGTGACAGAAATCAATGGGAAAAACTGCTCTGAAAAAACAGAACTGCGAGAGTACTTCAAATGTGACCAAGTGTAGGACTTTGGGCTCAGTAGAAAGATAAGTGTATGAAGTTTAAAACCTGTGGTATACAGGAAGATGGACTAAATTAATACAATGAAGCTTTCTGAAAGTTATTCTATGAAACTATTTCTAATAGTTAATTAGAATACAGAAAAGACAGCCCTTTTAAGATCATTATCAGAGAATGCTAGAAATAGATGTGTTAAACAGATCTGGAGTATATTTGAGAAAACAAAAGAATAGATGAAAACCATCTTTTTATTCATATTTTCAGTTCACTTTTTTTTCCTGAAGTGCTTTTTTCTTCCATTGAATAACAGAGTTTCACTGAAACACATTTATTCAGAAGGATTATTAGATTTCCAGGGTTCCACAGCTGCATGTCTCCACATGCTTTTGATGGTAATGAAATATTACTGTATTTACCATACCTAGATAAGTGAGAATTATATAATGTAATTCTATCAAATAACACTGACATGCATAATACATACCACTTCCACTTTTTAGATTAATTAAAGAGTTTAACTCTCATTGATCTTTAAATTTCTAAATGCTTTTGAAGGCCCAGGCAATAAAAAGCTGTCAGAATTCATTTGTGACCGTTTATATAATAAAGAATTAATCAAAAGCCCAAATTTTTCTCTCTGATTCACTAAAATAAGAAAAGGAAAGTTTTAAAACATGACACAGAATGTCTCAGAACCCTAAATAAAACCTGCTTGCTAATAACACTGGGTTTTGGTGCTTTTACTCAGACATTAATTAAAATGCTACTGGTGTGATCTACTGATGACATTTTATAAAATCATTGATGCAATATGCCAATTTTGGTAAAAATCTGTTAAAGATACTCCTAGTTTTTAATTTTCCTGTATCATCTGCAAAGATGCTGCTGCCAGAGCACAGAGGTTCAAGATTTAAAAAGCTTCAAATCACAAATATTTTTCCCAGAACATGAAGCACGTACAATGTAGTCACTATCAACACCTTACTCATGCAAAGTCTCTGTACAGATGATTATCACAATACAAACACCACACTTTAAAAGTGTCACTATATCATTTTACTGAACGTTGTGTCCTTCAGTTTCTTTTGATGTCCTTCCAAAAAATGTTGGTAGGCACTGCCTTAGAAAGGCACCCATTCTGTGGGGTGTGATGTGTAGTAAATAACGTGGTTAAACAAATGTTCCCAGAAAAGAAGGTGAAAATTATTTACTTTACTTCATGTGGAATTTACTATCTCCAGCATCTGTGGTGTGGCAAGGTCATCAGAGAGGCAATGAAAGAGGTTTTGTTTTTCTTTTAAAAGGCTGGGGAACTATGAATAGGCTGAAAGATGAATGGTAGAAGGTTTAGTAACCTGACCAGAAACTCACTAAGGCAAGTGAAAAACACTCAGAATTCAGTTAGATTTCTGTTCTGTTACTGAGAAGAGTGAGATATTTTTAGGTTACCATTTCAAGAAGCATGTTATAGGGGACTATTTTTAGGTCAGTGGCATTTTTTAACATTCCAGTTACCTAAGGAATGTGCTAGACCATTTATATAGTCACAAATAATTTTATTTTGATAGTATTTTATCAGGAACAAAAGGGTTAAATATAGTCAATAGGTTGCCTTATCACTGCTACAGCCTGAAAAAAGTTGCATGGACTCCGGTCTTCTTATGACCTTACTAAAAGGAATTCACATTAAACTGGTGATCTCAAATTAGTATTCTCAAGCATTGTTGATAAAATCAGCCCTAATATTCTGGAGGAAAAATATCTATTTTCTTTCAAGTTGTTAATCATTATTCATTATACCTTGCTTCCTAGATTACATTCTACTAATAATAACATTTGTATGTATAGTGAGCATCTAGAAAAGGATATATATTTCAAAAATTTAATCTGAGAACGCTAATTCAGTCCTGGAGGAAGGGAACAGACACTGTGACTGTAGTATAAAACAGAAAACAGTAGGTTAGTATCTGCCACATGCAACTGCTGTAAAATAACACAAATCCATCTTTGGATGCAGCAAATCCATGAAGTTCACAGGATCACAGAACGGTTGAGATTGGCAGGGACCTGTGAAGGTCACCTGGCCCAACACTCCTGCTCAGCAGGGCCACCTAGACCCACTTGCTCAGGACCATGTCCAGATGGCTTGGAATATCTCCAGGGATGGAGAATTCCAAGCCTCTCTGGGTGACCTGTGCAGGCACTGGGTCACCCTCACAGTAAGAAATTGTTTCACGATGTTCAGAGGGAACGTCCTGTGTTTCAGTCTGTGCCCACTGTCTCTGGTTCTGTCACTAGTCCCATGGAAAAAGAGCCTGGTTCTTCTTCTTTGCACCCTCCCTTCAGGTATTTATATGCATTGATAAAAGCCCCTTGAGCATTTTCCTCTCCAGATTGAACAGTCCCAGCTCCCTCAGCCTTTCCTCATAGGAGAGATGCTCCAGTTCCTTAATCATCTTCATGGCCCTTCGCTGGATTCTCTCCAGTACATCCACATCTCTCTTGCAGTGGGGAGCCCAGAACTGGACACAGTACTCCATGTGTATCTCATGAGAGCTGAATAGAGGGCAAGGATTGCCTCCCGCAACCTGCTGGCAACACTCCTAATGCAGCTCAGGGTACAATTGGTCTTCTTTGACAGAAGAGGACATTGCTGACTCATGTTCAACTTCGTGGCAACCAAGACTCCCAAGTGCTCTTCTGCAAAGCTGCTTTCCAGGATCCAGGTTTTTGGATCCAGTGTCAACAAAGATATTAGACCATGCAACACTCCGTTCATGCATCTCTAGTTGTGTCCAAGCTACTCAAGTAGTTTTTAACTAAACCAAAGCAAATATGAGAACAGTAACCCAGCTATTCTATAGCAGTTCTCTTTCCTCCTGTCCTACAGCTATCTGAGAATGATGTATTCTGAAATGAAGCGCTCTACAGACCCTCAGGCTAGGTAAAATCCATAGGCGTAGCTAAAATATCAATGCAGGTTTCATATAAAGTTAATAATGTAATAAAGGCAGTTCTCAACCACAGTATGAAGAGATAATATTAATTTTGCTGATTAAGGTATGAATTTCTAGGTAGGCAGCAGAGCTGAATATATATCCAGAGACTCTGAAATACTTACATTTTCCAAGGCACTGATCATCCACAAAGAGACTAGCAAGATGTATGAGTAATAAAAACAGGGTATGGGATAGAAAACAGATAGTACTTAAAATATCCAAAGGACGAGTAAATAGTAAACAAGACCGTTCATATACATTTGAAAATGACACTACTCAAAATGCCAAATGTCAAGGACTCATTTTCAGACAAATTTATAAAAGCATAAATTCTCATGAGTGAATTTTGAACAGTAACAAAATATGGACCTTAACCAAATGAGTTCAATTTTCAGTATTCTTCAAGCTCTTGGTGAAACTGCATACTTGATGCTAGAGTGATAGTTTGGGATTTAATGAGAGTCTCTCCTTGTAGGGATAGACAGATGGTATGGGACTGGAGCATAGAAGGAAATATAAAAGGTAAGAACCACAAAAGGAAAAAGCCAAAATATGAAAAATAACCTTTTAGTTAGAGTTACTAGCTGCATAGTCTTAGAATTAAATCAGAGCACAAAGAGAAAGAAATTACCCCAAATAGCAGCTGAAGCTATTTCAGCTAAACAGCTTCTTCCTTCACAAGAAAATGCTGCAACAGATGTATTGTGGTAGACTCACATGGAGCACCATGTACCCCTGCTCTTACACAGCAAAGAAACTTCCTCAAGGCCAGAAGGGTAAGGCCAGAGCACCAAAGGGTTATTTCTTTACTATAACTATTCTTGGGCAGGGTTAACCTATTCTGAAAGCCAAAGGTATATGATGTAGTCCTAGAGGCTTTAAGAGCAGCCCAACCCTCCCAAGGCATAACAGCAGAAGAATAGTTGATTACCCTCCCCCTCAGTACCCAGAACCCACCCATATAATCCTCATAATTCTCATCTCTGGAATTCTACCTTCCTAAAACTTCCAGCTCTCTGTCTGCTCCAAGCAGTTTCAACTCAAACACTGAGTTGTCACAACCCTCTTGCTCTATGACTACAATACTTGGTATTGGATCCTTTCCATCCAGGGAGAGCATGAAGGGGAAATGAATTAGGTAACTGTTCCAAGCACAGGAGACATGGGAGCGGTGCATCTGTTTGAGCAACAATGTAACCTTCATACATCTGTGTCCACACAAATTTTGAAAGACAGAATTGTTTTTCTTATTTCACAAGTGGAAAAAGAAAGTAGGTATGTTATTTTCATTATTTAAAAAAAACTATCTTCTTATACATTTTCAAAATACTGCATGTTTTGCAGAGTTTCTTTTAGCATATAAAAAGCTGGTTTTGTTTAAAATAAAGCAAATACAAATAGTTATATTAATACTGATTTTCATAGTGTTCCTTTATAGAGATTTTAAATACTAAGGTTTGACTCTATGATTAAATTGTCCTTATACAATGCTCCTTTTTTGGAAAATATGCCCTGATGGGAAAGGCTAGACTGTGTATCTTTAGCAAGCCAGATGTTACCTGTAACTCAGAAACATTTCCAAAGTACTCACAACATTTAAGGATTTTCAAGTGATGTCTCCTCAGACTATTTTACATACCTTTGGCATGGTGACAACTAAATGACCGGTTGTTTGTGATCTTTTCGAAGAGCTGCTGTCTGGCTTCACTTCCTCAGGGAGCACAAGCTGAAATGGCTATGAGAAAACATGGGACTGAAGTATATCATGCTAATTTTTTTTCCTTTCTTTCACATGGACAGAACAGATGCAAAAACATCACTATGACATCCTTTGATTTTATGGAGAGGTCTAAATCCTCTCACTTTATATAATCCTAATAAATTATTAGCATGCTAAATAGCTTTTACTTGTAAGTATAGTCAGATGTATATTCCTGAATTGCTGCCATTCCTGAAGTGATATTTCTAAAGAAGGTTATAAAATGATGCTTGACTTTCATTAGCAATTAAATGGGAAGGATTATCCAGTCTATTTTAGATGTAAAGTAATTCTGAAGCTTTGTTTATGCAGTTGGTACAGTCAAAAATAGGGATTTCAGTTTACTGTATAAGTACTTTGAATTTTTTAAAAAAAATTGATGACAAAGTTAAAACCACTGAGAAGAGAGAAAACTGGAATGACATTTTAAATGGCCTTTCAAAAGAATATACATCCATTGGTTTCTGTCAGCTATAAATTCCAGATTGTGAAATTGCTAAATTCTAGCCTAGGGCAACTAGGAAGCTCTCTTCTAAAGTGAATTATGGTACACTGTGTGGGGGGAATAAGAAGAGAAGGAGAGAAAGAGTGGAATTTCACTGCAGGCTTTGCACGTCTTCTGGTTAGGACTTTCACAGTTTATATGCAGTCCAAAATAAAGTAGGTGTTGAAAGAACATTCTTTCTGCATAGATACAAACAATTAGAAACTCACAGAAATCAGACCCAAAGTCCACTGAACAACCATGGTAAACATTAACTCTTGACTTGAAATGAATGGAGTAAGAAAATACTCACCTTTCCCTTCACCAGTACTCGTATGTAGGCTGGCTGCACATCAACATCAAGCAGAGAAGTGTCCAAGTGTCTTCAGAATGAAATATAAATAATGAATCGATCTCCAACAGATCACATACCTCTTTTATGATGATTTCACAGTTCATAAAGTGCAAACTTAAATTCCAGTTATTAAGTTATATAACATATTATTAGAATTTAAAGTCTTTGGAAGAAAAACATGATATTCCTGTGAATGTCAATTACAATAAGGTCTAAATTCTGTCAAGTCCACTACATCAGCTACTGTATAACCACAAGAATTGAAAATCTTTGTGGAAAACAAAACAGTTTTTCATCCCTTAGTGCAGCATTTTACAATAAGAAAATTAATGTACATTCTATTTAAAATTGCAAAAGTATATTGCTCCTTTTCTTTCTGAACGCTTTACTAGTAAATAATAGTTTTCTTTTTTGCATGGAATTTGCTGGAAAACATTGAACAGAAATACTTTACATTCCCAAAACCACAGTACTTTTCAATTTCAGTGTTGTCAAACAAAATTTGTCACCCATAAAAGCTCCACTTTAACATCTGTTCTTCATCATGTGACACCTGTTGTGACTCCTGTGAATGCACAAGTATATAATCCCCATTTCCCTTCTTTAATAACATGATTTCTTCTCAGGTGAATATTTCAAATTATTTACTCTGCATTTCTTACAAGTGATCACAGAATATTACAGTCTGGATTGCCCAGGGAGGTGGCAGAGTCACCATCCCTGGAGGTGTTTACGGACGTGGCACTCAGTGCCATGGTTCAGTTGACAAGGTGGTGATGGGTCAAAGGTTAGACTCCATGATCTTAGAGGTCTTTTCCAACATAAATGATACCGTGATTCTGTAATATATCAAACAATTTATTGAACCTGAACAGATTTTCTAAGGTTCCAGAAAATCTATAATTCTGATAATTCAGAAACATTGAGCGAGCCTCTTTTGAGAGAAATCAATGAGCTTTAAGGGAAGAATACCTGGCAAAACCAGTATTTCTGTGCTGTAAAACTAGTTCAAGCTTTATTCTAACCAGTTCCTGTTATGGGTAGATAAACTTGTGCGTTTCCAGCCCCTTCCTGAAGAATGGAAAACGTCATTATACTGCTTAGAAGTATACATACATTCAAATAGTTATCAGGTATCTTTGTCATATTTTGGCCTGGTTCAACCAAATTTTTTCCAGGCAATGCCCTGGTACAGTTCAAGAATTAGCATGAGCCATGGACTCTTTCCAGTAAGCAAGGAAAGTAGGACAAGGCTACCCTACTCTGTCTCAGGGAGAATTTAAATAGAAGGACATGAACTGTACTGGAGCACTTCTAGGGCCAAGGAATAAGCAAAAACCCCACTCCCTACAATCCTTACCTGCAAATGAAGAATGGAAACGTTTTTACGTAAGTATAAAAGGACAGGTGTCAAAAAGACCTGACTGTGGACTGCAGAAAACATCAGTTCCCAAAAGGACACAATCCTCATTCAGGAGTAACAGAACAGTCTTAAGTGTCTTTAGCTTATTTGGCTTTGCTTCCTTGGCACAGGCTTCAAGATGGGTTCCATCACCCCTATGTTTTTTGTTTTCTTTTTGAAGTTCCCATTATAGATAGGAATATAATTTAAACACTGTGTATTACATCTTAGGAGTGGCAAAAATTAAGAGGGAAAAAAATCTGACCTGTAAACAGCAAGTTCCAAGATGATCTGGTTATTTTCTTCATCATCTTTCAAAGAGAAATGAAGCCTAACAACAATGATAAGAAACACCTCCAGTATAAAAACAAGAGTGAATAAGCAAACATTACAGTATGCTTCAACTGCCAGCAATTTTAAATGAACACAAATACCATTTAGACAATATGTCATGTGATCATTTTAGAAACAGCTGCAACTTGCCCCATCAACAGAAAAAAATACTGGCATTTGAACCAGTCATGCTTACATTTCCTTTCTGTCCTCCCCACTCAATTCACATGAAAAAACCCCAGTGTTGAAGGTCAGTTAAAATTCTGTCAATGCAGAACGAGAGACATCTGCTGGTGAAACCTGTCTGTTCTGTTACATCTTCACAGAAAACAGTTACAAAATGCCTGAAAAGCCTGGAACTTGGTAATTCTGATGTTATGGTATATTTAAAAAAATGCAATTTTGTTCATAGCAAGGAATTTGCCTAGAGTATATATATACCTGTCAGTGCATTTCCAAAGTAAAACAGGATTTGCCTAATATTTTTGGTTTTAAAAACTTTACATTTGTTGAAAATGATCCTTTAGATTTTATAAGCTTCATGTTTGTGATCTGCTGGCTGAGATCTTAAAATTATGAACAAATCTTACCAGTTATATATTGAAAATGTCATCTATTGCTACAACTTTAAGGACATCTAGTCTAGACTTTTAAGTTCTGCTCACATGCTCTAAAGTTTCCCATGTATTAAAACCACAAATAAAATACCTATAAATGAGAATATTTTTCAAAATTAGTTATTAGTATAAAGTGAGAGGGGTTTGCTTAATGTAATTTATCTGGACTATTTCAGTGACATTAAAATACTTAGATACACTGGGTTCAGGTAATGGAAAGATGCTGAAATGCTAACAGATTAGACAGTAATTTTTTTCAGGAATAAACATATTTGCCAGATATACTTTTCGCTCTCCTTTATTCTGATACAATTAGCAAGAAAGTTTATGGAGCTTGTAGTTTATGAGTATGTTTTAATGGAAAAGTGCAAAGACTACAAAACAGCTTTTTTCTCTTACTGCATTATTGATTTTGAGAATTCACTAACACGCGAAGGGTGAACATGAGAACAGAACTATACAGTTTTCTAGGAGGAAGCTTAATCAGAACTGGAGAAGCGTGTCCTCAGCAGCCATTCCTCTTCCCAACCTTCCAAAAGAACAGCAGACAAACTTGGACACTGCTATGGACATTACACTTCCACAGAGAAGCAAAAAATTTGGAGAATACCATCTGCCTACTTGTATTTCTTTCTTTATGCCTCTCCAATACACTGCCAGATTGCACTGAAGAGCTGTGATATTCCTGTTGAAGGCATGACAAACACTGCTTATTAGTCTGGCTTTATGTGGGCACATCCACAGACTACATTCTAATCCAGAAAACTGGGGTGACACAAACAGGGCTGCTACTAAAAGTGAACTCTATTTCTTCTAAAAAGATAGCTAGAGCTTTACTCTAAATATCTTTGCTTTTCAGAGACATAATCAGCTTCTTTCAACACAAGACAAGGTTTTTTAGGCTTATCTTTTTTGGACTAGAAAATTATATAATTTTTTTTCAGTCAACACATTTTTACAAAAGAAGTAAATCAATACCATCGTATCTTCTGGTACAGATGAACTAAACATAACTACATGACACTAAACATGACATTGAACTCTTCCACTACCTTCAATTCTCCCTGTTCTCCTGAAAATTGTGGACATACAATGTAGGTTTTCTAATTCCTTTAATTTGCATGGATTTTCAAGATTTAGAAAGCACAATAAACATTTTCATAGCTTTGGTTTTGCAGCTATGTAAGTCTTAAGATAGAAAAAACTTCTCCAGAGTACACCAGACAGGTAAGTAGCCACTTTCTGACCCCAGTCCCTTGTAGGAGGCTCTTTGGGGAGCTTTTTATAAGGAAACAATGTTTGCCCTCTCTGTCCCCTGCTTTTCCTTAGAAAAGGAAGGTTTGGTTCAAATGAAACTAATGACAGCACATAGCTGTTATCCCTAGAAAGTCATTCCAAAACCCTTGCATACCCAGGTGCCTTTGTCAGTGATAACACACGAGACACTTCCCTGTATCACCAGCTTCTCTTGACCTCACTCAGTATCAAAGGGCTTCATGCCATAGAAGCTGATAACATGTCCTTCACAATTCTGCCAGTTTTACATCTGTCATCAGAGGACAGAATGATTTTGTCCAGAAAATACTACTTGGATGTTTTTTTCCACATTTAAAGTGGCTGCTCATACACATTTATCTTCAACAGTGAAACCACTTAAACTTTTTCCACTATTAATAAGACGCTCCAAGAAAGAGAATTACCATAGAAGGGAAAATACTAAAATATCTCGTATCTTTTACAGAAAAGCAAGTTATTCAATCATTTAAGACCAATATGTTAAATTAAACAATCTTCAACACTTCTCTCACTGAAGACTGATTCTTTTTCCAGCATCAGAATATAAATTTAGAAGGCAGTTTTCCCACAAGGAATATAATACTGCAACGAGAATTTCTCAGTCCTCTTATTTTTGTATTGTCACATATCTTGAACTAGTTTCCCAAATCAACTATAGAGAGATTAAACTGTTTAACCTCTTAACCTTACATACTTAGGCACATTCACATTCATAACTTTTCCTTCGGCAGTGACCAATGTCCATGGAAGCTTCTCTCTCTTTTTTGATTCCCTTAACAAAACAGAAAGAAAAGTGGTTTATGGTTAATGGTTAAAATTTTGCTACTATTACATTTAACAGCAAAGAAAGAGGATGGAAAGAGATAAGAATTATCTGGTATTTGATGTTCAGGCTACAACTAATTTCAGGAACACAACAGATTATATCCCATTTCAAATTGCACATAAAGAGTATAACCTAAAGATGAGCAAATGCTTTGTAATATCATATCCTACATGGATGAGAACTTCTTCTGCACGTCACAATATCCATTATCAAACAGTAATATATCAAATTATCTGGTATACCATAAGAAAACAATGGATTGTTTAAATGCATGAAAACAGGACAGTTTTCTAGTTATGAATGGTCAAGCTAAGGCATTATTAGTGTTAACTGGTTTGATGTATGTGCAAGCAATTCTAAAGAATAGTTATTCATGCGCATTTCATTACTCCTGCTGAACAAGTGCTTGGCTTATCTCCAAACAGCATCAGTCTCTCAGTCACCATTCTACACCAGCAAAAAGAATTATAATGGTCAAAAGATTACAAGCAACACCAAATACAACATAGTAGGACCCAAGTGCAGACATACAGATCATTTGTTGATGTATTTATCACATTTTTTGCTGTGATCTTCCTTAAAAAGATACAATACATATTCCTGATGTATTGATGATGTACTTATTACTTTAATATTCACTACCCATTTCCAGCTATCAGCAATTAAACTACAGCTGACTTTCATTCAGTGCAATAGACAGCTACCTTAAATTTATGTACCCAAACAAAGTTAGATTATGAAAACTTCTAGTACTGATATTTGCTATTTAAATGTTTAGATCATGAGCATGGAAAGGAAGAGTAAGAAATCCTGTGCCATGAAAAAGAAAAATCTGCTTGCACCTAGGTAAAATATGGCTGTTAAAAGCACTGTAATTGTCACGTTGCATTAATCCATTCTTCATCTGGTCAATATAGCGGGTATGGCTATTTCAGCCACCATATTAAAAAGAAAACATTTCTCAAATAAACCAAACAGCAATGCATTGGGGTTTTTTTGCTCCTGAGCCTATTTCTTATTATAAGTTCAAGTTTAAGAGTATATTAAAGGTAAATCACTAATGAGGGATATAAAGTATTTAAGATTTAGGACCCCTCAGGGGAAAAACCATAAAAATAGATTTGGTCTATAAATACAATGGATTTGAAGAAGAAATAAAAACACTCAAGTAGAGCTACTGGTATGACCACATAAAACCAATTTCTGTTTAAGAAAGATGTAGTTATCCGTTTGTGAAAGATATAGTTATCTGTGTGTAAAATTCTATACTACGGTATAATCAGAATTCTCATGTGGGGTTTGTGGGCTAACAGTTTCTATATGTGGATTCCTACTCTTGACACTGAAATGAAAAGTGAACAAACCACCACTCTGCTCAAAAGATTTATTCATGTCAATTTTATACTAAAATACACATCCTCTTATAAATTAATTTATACCAAAATATACATCCTTCTATATTGAGTAACTTGCATTAGTTATATTTCAGCTCTTGTCCACCAGTAATGACAATTTGAAGTTGTCAGGACACTTTTCTGTTCTCACCTTTTTCATGCTACCTAACAGAAATCTCACCACCAAAACAAAACAAACTATGAAAGGAGTTCTAACGCCTGTAAATGCCTTGTAAATTTAGAAAAATCCAGAAAATAATTATTCTATCTTTTTTATAACACGATTTGGACTCTTCTTGAATCCTTAAAGGGAAGCACTTGGAACACATTTGCTTCTGACTAGAGTGAGACACTTCCAAACATAGCAAAACTCTAACTGGCTAGAGTCTGGTTTCACAGAGTTCTTCCAGCAAAGCGCTAGACCTTGAATTAATAATAGCAACAAGTTATGCACATTTCCAGATTTCTTGGAGAGTTCCCTAGGACTGACTTTTTCACCACTTAGGCTTGATAAAACTTCTAAAAATCACGCCCTTAAAAAGTACAGCTAAAAAAATCTCTGGAACAAATTATGTTATATAAGAAAAAAAAAAGGGGGAAAAAAGGAAAAAAAAAAAAGGAAAAAAAAGACATTGCTTACAATGTTTGTGGAACTGATAAGCCAGCAGCTTTTTGCTAGCATCTGCATGAATCTTCCATGTTCAGCAAAACCAGTGACAACTTTAGAAAGTTTTAAAGACTTTTCAGACTTTTCAGATTCACCATGCCAAATAGAACAGATAACATGAAGAATCATTACTTTTGACAAGTATCTTTCATAAAGTAGGTGAAAAAATTTCTCAGTTACATAGAAAAGGTGCCTGAAATGCTACTTGTGCAAGGATTTTGTAGTATGGCCTTATGGCATGTATGTAATGCAATCTTCACTCTGGATAAATACTTTTAGCAGAATATTAAACATGAAGTACATAAATTAGCTGACAGAAAAGTGAAACTTCTAAGCTCCATAAAATGGAGCTGAAGAGAGAAATTACATTTGGAAACTCTATTTGAGGAAAAATAAAAAGTACCATAAATGAAGTTCAGAAAATGAAACAAAACAAAATGAACCCTCTGAATATTTAATTTATATTTTATAAGCCTATTTTCACAGGCAACAGGGATTTAAGCTGTCAGTTCTCAGTAATATTTAATGCCATACAGTCACCTACCTGTTCTCTCTACCTTTGAAAATTTCTCTTTCTTCAATTCAAACAAAAAAAGTACCTTATAGTCTCTTTGGCTCTCCGTTTTTCTTCAATATATCTATGAGTTTCTAATCTAGATTCTGGAGTATATGGTGTTGGCTCCTCCCAAAATCTTCTGTCTTCATCATCTTCAACTGTTCTGCACGTTTCTTGGTCTCCATCTCCTTCTGCCTGAAGGTTTTCTTTGTCCTGTGGAGAGTCTGGGCTACACAAAAACCACTGGAATATTATCCCAATGAAAAGAAGGAAGATTAACAGTACTTGCTCATTAATTATCGCAATAATATTGTTTTCAATAATAACAACCATATAACTCCTACCAAGAACAGTATCTTACATATTTGAATAACATTCTCTGCTCTGCTTCTTTTCTCAATCAAGAAAACATTTTCACATAATGTTTTTCATTGACTTGGCTAAGAAGTGATAATATGGCTATGCCTAATCCTCTGAAAACCCTGATGGATAGTTCAACAGACTTAATATCAGAAGCAGAATTTTCAGATACCCTCACAACTTTCAGGTGAGAGAAAACTTTCAGTCCATGTGATGTTTAAGTATTCCCAATATCAGGCTGCAGCAGATTGGAAATTTGTAAGGTAGCAATAAGCATCTCCTCAAGAGCCATCTTGGCACCTGAATAATTTTTTTCTCCTAGCTCCAAGCCTCTGTAATTCTCTAACAATAGAAGGAGAAAACTAAATTTATGATACACCTGTGATCGGTGAGGACAAAGTTCCACAGGCAGCTCCATGGAACTTAGTCTCTATTGTATTAAAAATAAGATGGATGACAACTGCAGTGGAAGATGACCCCAGAAAAAAATTCTGCTGCTGTCTAGGCAGTGTCCATGACATGAAGTGGAAGAAGCATGAAAATCAACACTGCACATCCTTTTACATCTCCAAAGAACTGCAACATTCCATTTCAGTCTTCAGATCTAATAATGCTAAAGCAAAAGCAATTATAGGTAGACAGTTACTTTCTCTGGAACCTCTGCATTACCTTAAATAACAATTTCCAGCTGTTCTCCTGAAAGAAGCTATCAATTACACTATTTTGGCACCCAGACAACTCAGCTTGGAGTTTTGGGACAAAAATTCTGTTGCACTGTCTGCAGTTCAACAATAAACTATGCTTGTAATTAATTACATTTTTCATTAGAGACAACGTGCATGAGGAGAAATAATTCTGCTTGACTCAACAATAAAGATGAATAAAAAAAGGTAAGTGGAGTTACATAAACTCTTTAATGAGGAAACTTCTTAATAAAGAAAGAGAAGAATGATGTTTACTCACAAACTATTCTTGCTTACTGTTACCTGTCAAATTCAAGCTTAGCTTCCATTTGTTTCTGTTTCTTGTCCTTTCTTTCTTGCATCCTTCTTTGAGCCTCTTCCTTTTCTCTGGTCCTTTTGAGAAGGTAAGCTTGTTCCTGTTCTCTGATTTTCTGTTTCACTTCTGGATAGTTTTGAAGTGCTTTAATCCTCTCTGAACGTTCTATTTCTTTACTATCCAGATACTTTCCAAAGGGGAAAAAATCAATATAGATATGTCAGAAATTATAAACATCCGCAAATCAATAAATCTATTAAACTGTAGGCAAATTTTGAAAATTCTGTATACAATTAGAAATGCACCTCTCAAACCTTCATAGCACTATGTAAGTTATATTCTATTATAAATGAACTGTCTATTCAGATCTGAAAATGGTTTTATGTGTCTGAGATCTCCTTTTAGCATTTTCCAGTAATTTCAATTGGTATTATTAGACTATACAGTAGAGAATGTCCCTTCAGCCATTTCTGATATTTGTCTGCCCTTGATTCAGCCCAAAATTATTTCTTTTGATGTGTTACTTTATCACCAACTAAACGAGTTGACTGTACTCCAATAAGTCAGACAAGCACCTGTGCATCTCTGAGGGAAATTGTGGGAGTGTATTTCAGGGTTGGGACGGCCTATTCCACTGAGAGGAAACCATTACATCAGTCTGGTCACTGCAACCTCAGTCTCAAAGTGTCTGTTTACAGCCAATGCAACACAGCACACTTTTACACCAACTTGTACCTTTCTACTGCCTTGCACTGCAGGTTTAGAACAGATTGTTGGTGTGGTACCAACAACCCAGCTGCTTTCTGCAACCATAATAATAATTTAAGAATCTACTGTGTATATAAAAACAAATGAGGGGAAAAAAAGAACTGTACAAAGCATTTCTTTCTTCAAAACTTTGTTTAAGGACCTCAAATAAGAATGACAGAAAAGTTAACAAATGCATGTGGTTCCATCAAAACGGAACCAATTATTATAATGAATTTACTGTAGTCACTTATCCTTCAGAATATAATTTAATTTCCTGTGGACAGTAAAAAAAAATGCTACTAACTTTCCCAGCACAGCTATTTATTTTACTTAGGATTAGTAGGTTCAGTCGACAGTGTTAATTTTTTATTTGGATTTAAATGCAATTTTTAAAACCTTACTTTTAATTGGTGAAGAGTTGCCACTACAAATTGTCTATAACCTTCAAATTCAGTGCATGGGTTACCCACTAGAAATAGTTCCTTCAGATGGATATTACATTTTAGGGATTCAATACTGGAGAGTTCACCGATGAAATTCGCTGTCAGGTCAAGTTTCTTCAATTCTTCACAGCCTGAAGTTAGAGAAACCTTAATTCGCTTTGTCCATAACATAAATGTACACGACACACATACACACAAACACACACACACACACACACATATGCACACACCTGGATATAAAACTGTCTCTATTTGTGTTCTGTAAACTATTTTCCTTCTATCAGAATACATCTTTTCTGAGACTTTCTCTGAGTGACTCAAAGCTTAAGAAGTCATAATATTTACAGGAAGGAAACAAACTCAATAAAATAAAACCCCCAAAACATTACTGGTTTTATCAGTATCAAAACTTTGCGGTCATTTATAGATGAGCCATTAAATGTTTCATTTTTAGATAAGCTGGACTTGATTTTTAGCAGTCTGATGGCCTTGATACGCCTTCTCAACTGAGTCTTAACCATACTGCTAAAATACTATCTAATTGATTCAGGACAGCAGGATCAACTACTGGTTTCATTTCTGTGTATGGTTAATCTTTGCTAATGTTATTCAAGTGCAAAGACAAGGTTTTCTAAAAATTCAGCCCAAGTTAAGAAGAGGTTTTCTACTCTGTGGACTCAGCTACCATTTTAAATACTTTATCACTGGTTAAATTGCAAATACTGATGAGAAGATGTTAACTAAAGCAATTATAAACAGAAACTCTAAATTGGCTAACAAAATGTTCTGGAAAACCTGGATCCAAAATTTATCAGCCTCTTCTTTTGTCATGATCTGTCCATGAATCATAACCTTGACTCTAAGAGTAAAAAAGTTCAGCTAAGAGTGAGTTCAACATGAATGCTCATCACTGTAATCACTTCTTTTCCTTTGCTGGTCTATTTGGCAAGTTTTATTCACAGTGACACTGAAGAAAAGTGAAAAATGGAAAACAATGTATTCATGGATTTAAATAACCCAAATTTATGGAAGGGTCATTCCCAAAGGTTCTAACTCCTACGTAAATGACAAATCACAGTAATAAATAATGCAGGTCGATGAATTTAAAATCAAGCGGCAAGAAAACAAATGCAACTTTCTCAATAAATTGTCAAATAAGTGATGTACTACCCATTTTTATAACTTTTACAAATTTGTGTTTAGACTATTTGCTTATTTTTTATTTGATTTAAGCCATCTTCTTGAATCAACTTGCAGACTTCAAAACACAAGCAAAACTAACCAACCACACAATGAACAAAAAAAATTTCAAAAACAAACAAAAAAAAACAACTAAAAGCCAATCAACCAACCAGCTTTTTTTTTATTTGTTTTTCACTGTTCCTTTGTCAAGGTGCATATCCTAAAGAGTCAGCAACTGACCCAATCAGAATCAAGAAACAGAAAGCAATCAAGTAATAAATTATTCAAATAATACTGAATGTGTTTATGGGTGGCTCTAAGTCTTATATTACAATCCTGGAAAATGCCAGATCTTTGTACATGAAATGTGCAAAAGTGACAGAATAAATGATGAAACATAGATAAACCACAATTTCATGCAATGAAAAATAATCATCTGAAAACCTCTCTAAAAATACCCCACACCCCCAATGCAACCTGTGCTCAGAGCAGAACCTTCTTGTGTGACACGTGACTGCTGAAACATTTTAAAAAGTTCCATGTTTAATTTTAAGAAAGTTCAATGAGAAAACTTCAGCAGTAGAAAGTACCCACAAAAATCAGCATTTATTGAAATCCTGCACACAAAAAGACTCTTTCTGAGTATCAACAAAATGCCTTTACTGGTGGATATGCTTAGTGGCTTTCATTCTCTTTTACACTAAGTCAGAACTTCAGTGTTCTAATAGGAAAAGGCAAAATGGTTTGTTTGAAATCTGACCTTCCAGATTTTCAATTCTTTCAATGTTGTTCAAAGCTACATTTAAATATTCCAGCTTCTTTAGTTTGCTCACATTTTCTGTAACACAACATAGATTAAATATGTCAGTTCTCTGCACTGGAAAGGGCATTATCATTTTACTTGCTCACTTTAGCTCAAAGAAACAATAAAGAAGAAAAATAAGGACAAATCAGAACATGTATCACGTACTAGGCATTAGTATTTTAATATTAAGGACAACACAAAAAAGTTCTCTGAAAACACAGACTAAAATAAAAAAGTAAAAAGAAATAATGAAGCTTATAAGCACATTTTTATCGCAAATCCATAAAACATGTATCTAATCAAAAAGCATGGTGAGAGCATGACAAATGCAACAAGCATATGTCATAAAAGTCAGAAAGGATCAGGCCATACTTGGAGAGGCTTTAAAAATTAGTTTTACACTTACATAAAAAATATTGGGGTTTTTAGTATATATTTAATTTTCGACATCATTAATCTACAGGTTTAATAAAAGAAATTTCTCCCTTTTTAAAAATTTTACAAATCAGGATTTCTGTGGGATTAGTATGAACAAAACAAAGACACACACACACTCCCCTAGTTTGGAGTCTAATCTGTATTGTTTTCACCATGATCTATTGGAATAAAGAACTTCACAATGAGTGGGGAGCATTTTCTCTTTTGAATACAGAAAGGGGATAAAGGGGCAATAAGGTAACAGCAATCTTCATCACTTCCAAAAATGTATGAAAAATGCAAAGACTGCTTGAGAAACGTGACACACAGGTCAGAAACTTGTATCTGAGACAAGATACCTAGGGCAGCTTGTGACATAGTTACTAGTCCCAGGCATCATGATTTGAAGATCTGACTGGAAAATCTGCCCAAAGAATTCATAATGTTTACCACAAATTCTAGTTCACAAGCTGCACTGAATAACTGCTGCACAAACTGCACCTACTGAGGCAAAGTCATTCAAGCAGAGGGAGCTTCACCTGACAACCACAGGACTGCAGCTGAGTTAGTTGTGTGGGCTCTTCTATGATCAATAAAGAGAAATAGGCTGCTAAAGGTGTAGTTTGTCTTACCTTAAATTGGCTATCTAGAACCAGTGAACCAAATCATGCACAAAAATATGCCTTTTCTTCACCACTGGTTATAAAAGGAAGATACAGTAACAGATACTGTAATTTGTACATAAAGATGTCTAAAAATTTGGTGACATAAATCCTACCATTTAGTACTAAGACCTTGGAGAGATTTTTTTTTCATAATTCACAACAAATGATGAAATTAATTTCTCAGCAAGAACTTGTGCAGCTTAGGTTGGAAGTTTGTTTTTTCTTACAATATTTCTGTAATGGCAGTGCCTGTACACATGAAGATGGGAGAGTGTTGAGTGTCAAAGCCAAGGATATCTTGGGTTTGGGCTTTTTTTACAGAAGAGACTCATCCATTCAGTGGATGCCTGACAGCTTTGCTTAGGAAGCAAGTCTGATCTTGAGAGCTGCATAAATGTTTAGCTAAGAAGAGGAAGGACACATCACAATAGAGTCAATATAAACCATACCACTGTGATATTCAGAAGCTTGCTTGGAACTGCTGTGTCCTCTGCATGGGCATGTCGGCATCCACGGGAAGAATGACTTCTCAAATTCAATACTTTGTAACATAACCCGTTGGCAACACTTTTGGTCACCCACTGCAGTGCAGGGACAGTGTGTGTGTCTTCGTGCGTATTTGTTTTGGATTTTTATCCCAGGAGTTACTAAGGTATTATCTTGGAAGGCCGTTACATCATACAGGAATATATGATTCATTAAGTTGCATACTTTTCCAACTCCTACAGTTTAATTATACTAAGATAAAAATTGCATGTCTCAAAAATGAAACTGCTGAAAAAATCTTGTGTCCAAAAAGCAACAATCTAAATATGATATCCCATAGTAACCTAAAGAAGGCTTGAGTATTGACCAAAAAAACCCACAATGAAATCTTCTGCCTTATTAAGGACACAGGAACAGAGAAAAACAACTTATCTGAGTCTCATTTTTGAGGGGGCAAAGCAGAATAAAGCAGTTTCAAAAAACTTGTTCTCTCTGGAGACAATTCCTTCTCTCTTAGAAGTGCAGATGTCATCAGTACTGATAGTTTCCTGATGAGCTGCTCCAGAGAACTGAAAGGACTTGCCTGTAAATTCTGAGGACAGAATTTAATCCTAAAACTTTAGCATTTTTGTTTCTCCTCTTAAGGAACTTCAAAAAGATATGCTAATATAATTCCTGAACACTTCCAACTTTTCATTCCTTATCTACACACTATCTGTAAAGTCTAAGATTTTCGAGCCATAGGCTTGATGTTGCATCTTTCAATAGGACACCAAAGAAACATGTGAACCTATGCCACAAAATGCGGACCATATGAAATTATATTTCCTCCTGTGGTGCAGGAAGACCATCGTTGTAAAAAGTTTGGTTTATGCACAAAAGCAAGTATTTTATAAGAATGAAAATTATTTCAATGTTGGCACAAAAACATAACTTAAAAATGAGCCTGAAGAGAGCTAATCCTACAATATCACAGCCCACAATATATGCTAAACTCTTTGTCTGTTTGCCACAAAGATGGGACATTTAATTATGTCTTGATTTTTGAGATTTTAATCAATAAAAGGTGTTCCACACTCATATTCTAGTGACTTGTATCTCAGTAGTATTCTTTTCATTTAAAGTTTCTCTTGCAAATTTCTGAGATTCTTAGAAATTTAGAAAGAATCTAGAAAAGCAACTCTTGTAGGAGCACAACCACAAGGAACCTTTCTGGAGTTACTCACTGTACATTCACTTAAAGTATAACACAATACTTTTTTTTTTCCTGATTTCAAAATCATGCATGTAAATCTATTTTAAAAGAAACATATCCAGAAAACACTTACCAATTTTTGGAATTAGATTATTCTGAAGATAGAGAATTTTTAAATCTCGACACCATTTGTCAAGATACTCTAGTTTTTCTATTTCCTGCTGATGTAAGGAGATTTCTTCCAGTGAAAAAATTTCACAGTTGTTATGTTCTGCACGTCTTCTAACAAGATCTTCAGTGACTGAAAGAAACATTAAATATTTCCCCTTTGTAATTTTCTGCCATCTGACTTATGAAAAAATTAAATTCATTAAAGTATTTTGTTCCACCACACCAAATAGCCTTGCAGGATTGCCAACAAAAATAAAATCTGCAAGAAAAGATATCGTGTATCAAGTAACCTCAACCCACTCTGCTGCAGCATCTTCTCTGACACACATTCCTGTCACCTGTAACATTTGGAAAAATCCATATGAAAATTGCTGAATCTTCTGTAAGAGTGTGATACAACCCTTGCAGAAATTAATCCAGCAGCCACTATTTTCTGCACAGCTAGGGTTGCAGATTGATTCATATAGACAAGAAATGGAGTGTTTTATCTGTTTTATTTCCAGATGCCAGATGTTCATATCACAGATAGCAGTGGGAGGGAGGGGGGGGAGGGAAGTAAACTAACTGCAATTTGTCATCATATTCTTCAGCACTGTGCCCAGAAACAAGCAGGATAAATGTTGAAAACAGGCAGACATTTTTTTTATGGCAAAGCCATAACTAACTCATGCTTATAAATGCTTGTTAGAATGAAATGTATACCTGGGTGTTTCTTAGACACTACCAGCTCATTAGCAGCCAGCAAAGGAGTTTCAGTAGCTGAAAAACACCAGAGACCTAGGTTCAGAGTTATCATGTAGTAATATTTAATGCCAGGCCATCTTTCAAACAGTAGAAAGGCTCTGTATGATAAGGGTTAAAGGAATTCTCTAAGAACCAATGCTCGCTCTTGAGCTAGATGTCAGTACTTTGTTTCTAGCCCACGACACCAAAAAGTGCTGGCATTTTCCTCTCCCCAACAAGAGTGAACTATATTGAAGTATTGATGAAAAAAAATTAGTTGTTTTTTTAAAAAAATTAGCGTAGGCATTTTAATGATTGCTAATGCCAATTCCCGCCCAAATACCCTCCCCAAAAAACCAAAAACCAATCCCACCCCCCAAAAAAAATTAATCCTTTCAAAAGGACTCTGAAGAAAAATAAGTAAAAATTACATAAATCTGTGAAAGAAAACTGTTCAAACTGTTCCTATCATGCATTAATTAAAAGTATTCTTTCACTTCTTCATCTCAGAAAAGCTATGTGAAATAATCCAATTTTATTAGTGGTCCTGGAATGGTTGCACACATTCACACAGACAGGTCTGGTACAAGCTGGGAAAAAACTATGTACCAGTACAGCCCAAACTCATATGTGTCCGTGCAGCAACTCTGTCTACAGTCTTTGGGAAAGGGATGACACTGGTTTTGCGTATATTATACTATTTATAGATGACCAGAATTAAATCTCCCTTCTGCTCAACAGATTTTCATCTAGCATGACTTAAAGAATTAAACACGGTGATACTGATATTGACATAATGGGGGACCCTCTCTGCAATAAATCATACTGGGAAAGGTAACTGTCTTTGTAGTTCTTAACCATGTTGGGCAGGCTTGCTGCATCTGAACAACCATCTTCCCGTTAACAGACCATTGACTGAATTTGATTAAAACCAGAAAAGACAAAAAAAAGTAAAAAATCATGACTAAATATTTTAGCCTTCTCAGAAAATATGAAAACCACTGATATTTTTAATTAGTTACTTGGTAAATCTGCTGGAAATTAAAAGGAAGAAAAAGGCCTGCTTACTGTTGTGTTAGGTAGCAAATCATTCAGTATCACTATTTCCAGGTAAATTTGAGCAAGAAAACAATATTCCTCAATCTGCATACATACACACTGGTGGCAATACTATGCCCTATGCCCTTTGTACAAAAAGAATTCCTACAAACTATTCCTGACAGTTTAATTACAGCCAGATTTCCCTTTGCTGATGAAAATTGAAATTATTGTTGCAGTAATTATGCAAAAATGTCCACTTTCATTACCAGATGGTTTGCAAAGCAGAGACAATCTTTCACAATAGAAGCTACTGTGGAGCTTTAGAGACCTATTTTGGGGTCCTGCTGTAGACAACTGACTGAATATTTGACATTGTCTATATGATCTAGCTCACTTAAGAGGAATGAGGGAAACAAGCTTCCAAGAGAACACAAATTTTGAATAAAATTTTAAATAACAACATTTCCAGGACATTGACAAAACACACTGAACTCACTGAGAAGTTCATTAACCAGATTTTCTGATGATGTGTGCAGTAACAGGAGACTGGACCAGTGACCTGAGATATCACAGCTACTCTCAGGTTCCCATGAAGACAAGAGGAAATAGATGATGGCATCAATCAACTGGAGATAACAGATCTTGAAGATCTGACAACAGGGCTTCCAAAAATTGCATGTTTTACTCAAAAAAGGAAGGAGGTATGAAGGATAACATTAAAGAAATTGAAAGAATAAGCAGTTGGACAGCGGCAGGTGTATCATGAAACAGTGGGGGAAGCTGCATTTCAGACAAGTGAAGTATGCAACCATTATTTTAAGACTCAAATTCACACCGTGCTGTTCAGAGAGATAAAGCCATTCTCCTTCAGGCAGTGCCTGCTCAGACAGGGCATCTGCCAGCTTCATGCAGGGAGACGGAGTTCCTTTCCAAAGCACTGTTTTAGCCCAGCATGAGACTGACAGTCCACTGATGATACACAAGCAAAATAGATGACAGGAAAAAATCACAGAGGAACTCCTCAGCAGCTTTTTCTCATGAGTGATAGGTGTGAGCATTCAGTCTTTTAAGTCCTACTGCTGTGCCTGTAACAGATGATCAATTCCTAAGTGATAGTATGGAGTATTTCCACCTCATTTTGGGTTTTTCCACGTCTGACAGCCCCAGGCTCAGACTGGAGCCCTCCTGCCCAGCTTCTCCCCTTGCAGGGGCTCCCACACACAGAGGGGTCCCCACCTGGGCCACCCCCCTGCTAGGCCTCTTGGAGGCTGTTTGGGGACATAAAAGCACCCCTGTGCTGGACGTGGTGGAATAAAACGGGTTGTTACGGCCAGGGGGGAGGGAAACCTGATAACCAAGCCAAGGTGAGGAGAGCAGGAGAGGCAGGAGGGGAAGGGGCTGCCACGGGAATGTGGTGGGGAATGGGGCAAGTGTGGGCAGGGGAAACATGAACCATAGAATCGGTTAGGGTTAGGGTTAATATTATCGAGACCAACTCAGTGCTGCCAAATCCACCACGAAACCACCTCCCTAAGTGCGACATGGCCTTTAAACACCTCCGGGGACGGCGGTTCCACCACCTCCCCGGGCAGCCAGTGAAGACATTTCCCCTAGGGTCTAACCTAAACCTCTCCCGGCACAAATCAACGCCGTCTCCCCTTATCCTAGCCCTCCTCTCCCGGGAGCAGAGCGTGTCCCCCTCCCCACAGGCTGCTCTCGGGTCGCTGTGAGGGGCGGTGCGCGGCCCGCCCTCAGCCCAGCGCTCCGCACCCCGCTCCGGGCCCTGCCCCGGCCCCGCTGCCACCCTGGGGGCACCGGGGGGCTGTCGGGGCCCGGGGCACCCCGGGGAGGAGGGAAAGGCCGGGGAAGGGCCGGGAAAAGGGCCGGGAAAAGGGCCGGGAAAGGCCGTGCAGGGACACTTACTCCGCCCCATGTCGGCGCCGCCGCCGCCATTCGCTGCCAGGGCAACGGGGCCGGGCGGGGCTGGGGCCTCGGGTAAACATGGACGGGAGGGAATGAACATAAAGAAAAACATAAACATAAACATAAACATTTACCGCCACGTGTGGGGGGCTGGGTTGGCTCCCTGCTAAACCCACCTGCTGGCCACGCAGACTCTCCCCTCCCGAGAGAGAAGGGAAAAAAGGACCCAAAAAGACAATTGTAGTAAAAGTGTATATATATATATATATATATATATATATATATATATATCACATGTATTACAGTTATATACAATTAAACACTATGAGTATACAGAACAAGAATGCCAAACAACCCCATAAAGGGAAAAGGGGGGGAAGAGAAAAGGGAAGAGGGACAAAAATGGGTAAAACCCAAACCAAACAGATTCATAAACTCAGGGGAAAGCTCAGTAAGGTGACTAAGACAATAAATTCTCACCAAACTCCCCTCAAGAGAAGCAGTTCCTCCACCTCCGGGCAGCTCTCGGACAATGGCTCTCAGATGAGGCCTCAGCTCATATATCTATATCTATATCTATATCTATATCTATATCTATATCATCTATATCTATATCTATCTATGTCTATGTCTATATCTATATCTATGTCTATATCTATATCTATATCTATATCTATATCTATATCATCTATATCTATGTCTATCTATGTCTATGTCTATATCTATATCTATGTCTATATCTATATCTATCTATGTCTATGTCTATATCTATATCTATATCTATATCTATATCTATGTCTATATCTATATCTATATCTATATCTATATCTATATCTATATCATAGCAAAGCCAACACCGAGACCTGCTGTCCTCCAAACATCCATAAGGAAAGAGAAGAGGAAACCTTCCTCCTTGTCTTTCTACCCCTCTGACTCGTGGAGGAATGGTGTGGAGTGCCTCCCTCGCTGTGACCCTGGTGCCAGGGAAGGTTTGGGCCAAACCCCAGAGAACTGAACCCCCACTCCGATCCCGGCTGCTTCAGACATGTGAAAAAAGACCCCACAACCAGGGAGTTGTAGATAAGATACGTTTATTCAGCGCTGGGTGCATGGGGGATTGCTCCACCAAAGACAGGCACACCTGTCTGTGCTCACAGGCCTGTTTAAATACAGTTAAAATATGCAAATTCATTATTTCTTTGTATGTATGTATTATTTTCTTAGAAAAGGCAGGGTTATTCTAATTAGTTCCAAGAAATAATTTCCATTTTCTCCGCCTTGCACTCCTCCCATCTGAGTTTGCGCATTGGTTTCCATTTTTCCTGGGCCGGGGTCTTTGGGAGTCTTGGGGATGAAGATCGTGGGTCTTCCTCATTTCACCCTTTTCAACTTGGCTCAAAAAGTAACTTAAACTGGTTTTGTTGGCATCCTGAACTGGTCTAATTAGCAAACTTCTACAGTTATCTTATTTTCTTGACACATTTCCTGATTTATTTTAGTTTTAGAAGCTTTAAGGCCAGGTACTGATAGCAACCCTAACATACTCCCTGTAGCTAATAATTGTGACTTCAACCATGCAGTCTATCTTTGCTACTTCAGCAAAAAGCTACAATTATTTTTATTAACCCCTTCAGTGTTAGTTCTTTATTGATATCTTATATCAGTTATTGATTCCTTAAATCAATATCTTTACTGGATGCATATACAGCTATTGGATCATGAGAGAGAGTACAACAGACCACATCTGGCCTCGTTAGAAGGGGGTGTGTGACTTAAATCCCGTACTGTCATGACCTTCTGTGAGGAGCATATTTTATATCTCTAAGATGAGATATCTCTGAGAATATGGTAGCTTGATTCCACAGCTTCAGTCCCACTGTGAGGAAAGTACTGCATTTGCTTAAGAGGAAGATGTACTTTTTCTCCCTCAGTCTTGCCTTCTAATTTGCCAGCACTGCCATTTCCTCAGTCTGGCACCAATTGAAAATCTCTCTTTTGGAGCACAGTGCATCTGCCCAGCCCGCTGCAGACACACCCCCTGTGTTCGAAGGCGATAAGACAGGAGGAAGGATTACCCCAGGGGCTGTCTAACTCCATTAGGCAGGTTGGTGCTCTTTCAGTGGGTACAGCTGCTTCAGATCAGAGCTGGCTGCGATCCAGCTGCACAGAGCAATGGGAGGGTAAGTCCTCATGACTTTTCCTAAGCTTTAATAGTGCTATTTGAGGACCTTCAGGAACTCCATTAAGGTGAGGTAAATTGAGTTAATTATGCACATTAATCACACTTATTAATGTAGTGCTAATGAGGATAGAGGGTGCTTCTTTTTACCTGGCATTAGGCAGGCACAAAATTGCTCACTGACTAAATAGCAGATGTGGGAGGGAGGGCATGAAAGCTCTGAAATGTACTGAATGATCTATCTGCAAAAACTGTTCATGTGTTGGTAGGGATCTCCAACTCTCTTCATTCATGTCTGATTCCTATCAGCAAAGTCGAGACTTCCTGTTGTCAACACAAATCTGCCTCTGTGGACAGAGAAGTCCATTGTTGATTTGAACTTCAGAAGTCTTCAAATCAAGGCTCAGTAATATCAGAGGGTCAGACGAGCATCATACAGGACTCAGAGGAGAGGCAGGGCCAACTGCTGTGTGGTGCCACTGTGGCCAAACCACTCTAGCAGTCCTAGTCCTGACCAGTGTGGACTATTACGCAACATTTGGGGCCAATCTTTGGGTACAGGGATGAGACTAAGAGAGATTAGAAGTTATAAAACTCAAATATAGTCACTTACAAGCTTTGAGGAAAGGCTCAGGAAACTGAATGGAAGCTCTTCAAACTCCAGAAGCTTTTCAATATTTAGAAGAACTAGATAAAGAGCAAAACGATGAAGAAAGAGACTTCAGTAAGGAGAAGATTAGAGTGGCATTTTCTTTTACAGGGTCTAGCATCTTTGTATTTGCCCTTATCTCTTATTTCTACTGCAACAGTTCATATGTGGTTAAAGAATATAAAAATAAACACACACACACACACAAAGAAAAACAAACATAAAAGGTACCTAAAAAGTTTCCAATAACCTTTCACAAAGAATTTTAATTTGAAAATATCTCCTGCTTGTAAACAATACATCTGAAGGAATTAATCTAGATGTCATCTTCTCTTGGCAGCAGGATAGGTCATTGGCTTGCAGAATGCTAATATCCCCCAAAAAATAGAGTTCATTGCTATGATAAAAAGAAATATAAGGAAGTAGATTCTTGAATATGAATACAAAGGGTGCAGGGAATATAAAATAGTCTTTGAGAGCAACCTACAAACTGGCTGATTTTGCTGAGAAATCTTGGAGAACAGGAGTGTGATGAACACATGGCAAAGTGCAGGTGACAGAGGTTTGTTTCTCATTCCTGCCCTCCCATGCGACTTACAGGTGATCCATTGGTGCTGGCAGTTTTGTGCTCTGGCTGAGAATCACCATATGAAAGGAACGACTCTTTCCCCATTAATGTCAGCTAATATGGTATGAACTCCTGTACCACATGAATCAATCCTTTCCTTTGCATTCAGGGTGCAAATGCACTGAGTGAGAGCAATGGGAAAGAGCAGGTACTCTCAGATGCAAGAAGAGCAGGTTAGGGGAAGGAAGAAGATATGTTGCTTTGCTTTGGCCTGTGAAATCCCAGAGACATTCCCTTTGGGGTTGCCAAAAACTCTTATTACTGGTCATTGATGAATGTTCCTTTCTTCTCTGGTAGGTCTGGTTAGCATCATCTACAGTAAACTTCTGGATGCCTTCCCAGATATTTCTATGATGACAAGGATTTTTTTCTTTCATTTCCCTTCTGCTCTGATAAACCTTTCCATGCCCCACCAGGATTAACTCTGCTGGCTTAGTCCTGAGAACAGCCAGACAACATGCAGGCTGGGCTGATCCCAAAATTTTCTGGGAGTATAACTTCTCTTTGTCACCCTTAGCAGAGATGGAGAATCAACATCACCCAGTTCAAGAATACAAATATTTACACTATTCTGGCTGTCAGGCTCCAGCTTACCAACTATTTCAGAATTTCATGCAGTATGTAGCATGCAAAGCTATCACCTCTTGATCTCCATCAGTTTATGCAGCATCAGTACTTTAGGCAAATGGGAATTCCTCCACATCTTCATTATGCCAATCTGCCACCAATCCAGTGGCTTTTGGAACAGTGCTGTACTCCCCCTGTGGTGTGAAAAGCCACACTAGCAGATATTCTTCCTCATTCAAAGATGAAACTGGCTTCACTGGTAAGGTTACAAATTAGTTAGGTGAAAGTTGGAAATGACAGAAGGAAGATTGGGGAATTAGGTTGTTTTTCTTCTCAGGTCTTTCTCTTTCAATGGACTTTGCTGTCCAGTGAACACTATCAACATTCCAAGAAGTGACTTCTTTACAGGTGTCTCAGAGACCCTGCACGTCTTTCTGACTCCTCTCCCAGCCCTTCAAGGTACAGTTACCCACATAAGGGCTTCAGGAGGGTCCCACATCCTCCTGCAGTCAGACTCTCTACCTTGCCCATCCACACAGCTCCATTTGACACAGGATTGACCATTGGAAATAATGTCAGTAGTGTCAGACAGCTTAGCACATAGAAGGAACCTCCTAAAGTCTGAGCCAAAAGGTTATAATCCTGCATTCCTCATTACCTGCACTTTGCAAGTCCCATGTACTGTGTATTACAAAATCCTCTTGCTGATACCACATTCAACTATGTGCCTCTCTAGAGCTCTCCAACTGATTAATTACTTTGTTGACACACTGAGCATGGTGGCAAACTCGGATGTTTATCAGGAACGTGTCTTTGGTTCATTCTATGTAACTGGAAATACTATGTTGAGATATTTCCTATTCTCCTCCCTGTATTACCACCAGGGTTTTGTACCGTTCTGATTTAGCCCTTTGATGGTACAGAGAATTCCTGCCAGCTAGTTTAATACCTACCTGCATTTCTGTCATTGTAGATGCCTATCATCTTCTCTTCCATGATAATTTGTTCGGGTACAGAAAACTCACTGCTTTTGTTTCACAAACTATTCTCCTGGCAAAGCCTCTGCTAGTCACCTACCTCACACCTGTCAGCATTTTGGAGGATCCTCTTCCTTCCTGCTACTGACCTCATGTAACTTATTTGGTTTTGTGCTGCTGTTACCATCAAGGAACCTGCTGTAAGTGCACTTCGCTGACACATGTCAGCTTTGATACCCCACTTGTTTCAAATCTGTACCTCCTGGATATTCCCAGAAACCAGCAAGCCATGAGACACTGATACCTGTGGATCAGTCTAACAAAGGGTTTTATTCAAAATTCATGCACTAATATTAACACGTGGATTATGGTTATGTGGATTCTATTCTTGCTACTTAACATTTATACTGGACTAATGGTGAGGGACTTTGATCAGAACTAGAAAACAGGCTTGAGATGTACAGGGAAAGAGGCAGAATCTCCTCCCAGACACTTAGAGCACCCTAGCTGAGAGTTTCACTGTGCTATGGTTAACTGTATGAATAACTGAAAGGGTCAGGGATCTGACCTGACCACAGTTTTTTTTCTGATTAATCACAGAAAGAGCCTGACTTTTGAAAAATTCAGTACAGAGTTCACGTTAATAACTCTCATCACTGGTTACCAGCTATGAGGTGTGTGATTTTGTATTGAATTTCCATTTTTCTTCCTCCTTTTTCCACTTTCATGCCTTCATGAAGTGGTGTATTTCCCCTGCCCCCTGGGCTGCCCTGTGACCTGAGAAATGTTCCTTAGGCCTTGGGCTTCATGAACAGCACCTGAGCTAAGCTCTTCTTGAGCTTATCAGAAACACTGTCTGCTCTCAGGAACTAGTTGTGCCTAATGAACACCTGTTTTTTTTAATGAAAAACCTTGGAAACTTATTTTTGTTGCCTGAATACCAGCCCAAGTAGAATGATATTTTTGTTATTGAACCTTCAAAGAAAGTTGCTGACACAAATTGCAACCAGGATGGAAAATTACTGGGACTAAAGTCAGCTCTCTTGTGACCATATAGAGAAGTGAGACCCTTTGAGCTCTCCTGCACTGCAGCAGGCTGCAAGCAGCAACCTCCCTCTGAGTGGGCACCTCTCAGAGCCAGCAAACTCTCAAGTTTGCTGTACACGGAGGAATAATGATAACAGATCGTGGGCTGATATTCCCATTCCTTGAGGCTCAACTCTTCAGCCATTTGAGAAGATGGAAAGACATCCGACATAAGAACTTCACTGAATTTGAGGGGAATTTTTTGCAAGTACCTTGTACATAATCTTTTGCTTTGTGTGCATGTGAGTGTGAATAAGCTACTGCAAATGGCCTAGAAATGGAATGTTGCTCTCCTAGATTCTTAAGTACTTCAGATTTGTAAGTTAGGCTTGTGAGTTGCTGTTGTGTTATACTGAATTCTGTGTAAATCCCTTGTTAAATTGTTTAACTTATGGTATAAACTGAGTGCTGTTACGTTTAAGTGTTGTTAAACATTTAGGCATTAACTGTTGGCCAAGTCTGGGTCTCAGATTAGCAAGGGGGTCTACTCTGAACCTTGTCACTCAACGAGAAGGTCTTCCTTATTCCTTTTTCTCCTAACCCTTTTCTAACCTTATCCTTTTCACCATCCCTCACCCCCCTTCAGGTCCCCCCCTTTCTTTTTTTTTCACCTGCTGTTGCCATTGCTGATGATTCCTTAAGTGACCTCAAAACACTGATTTGTGACACTTCTTACTCTTCAACTTGGTATGTACTCAAAAGAGAGAAGTCCTGACAGAGATCTGAAGAGACCAGACATAACCATGCTGAGCAATACACAGACACAAATTTACACTTAGAGTTTTCTACATCTAGCTGGAAGAGATGACTTTGTATCTCTGTTGGGAGGATACAGAGGACTTTACTGTTTGAAACATGAATTGGCACACAGACACAAAGATGTGACTCCTGTGTTTTGTTTAAGTTGGGTTGTCTGAAATCTTTGTTTATCAGGTTGATTCTCACCCATCACAGAATATTCCTATAATGGGAAAGAGCATGTCTGTGGTCTTTTCCATCTGCAAGAAAGCTCCAAAGTCAATAGTTACAGCAGCTGCACCCACACTTTTATGACATTTTCAGCAATGTGAGTTTGTTCATCTCCACGTTTCAGGGTGCCTAGACTATAATTTTATGTTTCAGAAGGATTCTGTCAAATAACTTGCAAAACTCTTCCCAGAAGCAGTGGAGAAAGTAACGAAATAGCAACAGTTAGCCTTCGAATAGCCCTGCAAACCATCAGTAGTGCAACATTTGCTCTACAGACAATAATCAGCAATGATACGGGAAAAGATTTGCATATAGCCACCTTTTTGTGTAGGTTACAGCTGAGTTTCTGCAGTTTACCTCTACTCATACAGTGATATAATCATTCTTTTGATCTCTGAACCCTGGTAAAGGTTTCTTATATTTAATTTGTGGTTTTAACTTTTAAAATTAAATCAATAACACTTTATTCAATTTTTTTTTTTTTTTAATGCAGGCACAGCTGTAAGCTTGGGAATAGTCTAATTGACTTCAAATGAAATAAAAGGTGCTTAAGTACCTTGGTGAATTAATAACCAACTGTATTATAACTTCAGGAATAAACTTAGTTTAACTTACAAGTTCAGTATAGTTTATTCCAACTTCCAATTACAGATGGAATGTTCAGATCCATATGAATAAACACACTGGCATACCTGAAATTGCAAGTTAAACCTTGTATGAGGGAAAGAAAACTAGCTTTAGATATACAGGAAGAAGCTAGTCTAACACAATTTCAAAAGCTCATCCACAAAATTGATGTTCCTGCCTTTATTCTTGCAAGCTGAAAGATTATAAGGACTGACAGTGTAAAATTACAAAGATAGGAGAAATGAATGAACTACTGGAAAGGAATGAAGGGTCTATTCAAAAGACAGTTCCTTTTGCTTTTCTGCTGAAAAGGTTTCTGTTACTTCTCATATACAAAAAATGCTGTAACTTTTTTTCTTCTGCAATATTATGTGCAGAAGAAACAACAAAAAAGTTTTGATGGTACTTGAACAGATTTCAAGAAGTCTTGCAGTGTGCTATGAATAGAAATACATTTGTTAACTGAGGGAGAGGAACAAGACATTTTTTCTTTACCAAACCCAGATGAAATGTAACCAAATTACTGGACTGGTGAGATTATATCATGTCCTCCTTTCTTGCTACAAGAACAATGCAAACTTTCTTCTAGTGTAATAGGGGTGTTTTTTGGCTGAAAACTTTATGAAAGATTTTGCTATTTTTAAAATCCATTGGAAAAGGAAAATTAATAGAAAACTTTAAACTCTGATGTAGTAGGATCATGATTTTAATTCAGACGTGAATCTTTAAGGAATTGGCCTGGAATTGCCCTTTTAAATAAGTATTTACAGAACCATGTCTTATGTATGCAAAATAAATCCCCATCAGAATACACTAATACTTCTTGCATACTCATTTTGAGAAATAAACATTTAAAACAAGAGAAGATAATTCAGTTAATTTCAACTGGTGAATGATCACAGGGCAGTAAGGTTTGGGCTAATTCAATCATTTTGATGAGCTTACATCCAAGACGAATACAGTTTATGAGAAAGAGTAAAGCTGAGTTCCCAACCACTGTGTTGACTAAAATCCCACACATTATTCATCACTGTTGCAAATATGTTACATCCTGCCTGTGCTGTTGCAGTCACCTGCTGTCTGAATGCAGCTATCAAAGTCATATGTTATTTTGATACATGATGTAGTAAGCTGGAAGATTTTCCACATAAATCAAAATAGCTAGAGATTTTCCAGTTAGCCTAATTTACATCAGGGTCCCAACCTACAAGAAATAAAATTATAAAAATGTCTTTTCACCTTCTTCAGTTATTTCAAATGTTCCCATTAGCAACTAGAGAAAAATGGTTTTCCATTACTGAAGACAGAACACGTGAACAGCCAAGTGTGAGTAGCAGGAGGCATCTAGAGAAGGGGCAAAAGTCTTTTACAACATCACTTTGTTGTGATAAGAATCTTTCTTAGTATCCTGTAAAGGGCAGATAAAAAATGCCTATTGGGCATCTCCTGTCTCTGAGGAATCCCTCTGTGAAGTCTCCTTTCTTGTGTAGTAAGTACTTCACCTGCTGCAGTCAACCTTACATATGTCTTTTTTCTGCAAAACAGTATCCCAGCATTTTTACTCAGGTGAGATAGGTCTTTGCCAGCTGAATAAAAGGAAGGACTATTATCCATCTCTGTTGATAGAACTGACATTTTCCGTGCTGTAGTAACTTCTCTTTTCTTCTCAGGGCTAAGTGCATTACAGAGAGAGACTTAACAAGCAAGTGATCTAGTTACAGCATTTATGAGACTCCCTTTAACCAAGGCTTCTCATGCAAGAACTTGAATCACTATTTTGTAAGCAAGGAAAATCCCCAAGCTGCTATGGATAGGGCACTGAGTCTCAGAGAGTGAATCAGCCTGGATGTCGGCAGCACTGCCTTCAGTTCCCTGAGTCACCCTGGAGCACATAAGCTGTCAGGTGGCATGGAGCATGTCTGGCTGGGGGCACGTTCATGCTTTAGCATGCCTCACTACATGCCCTGAGTTCCTGCTATCCTGGCTGGAGGGCTCCATGTCTGCCCTGCTTCCTTCTTGGTACAACCAGGGCATGAGTTTAAACAAATTCATGATGGAGCAATGGGGCTGCAAGGACACATCGCAGAATGACTAAATGAGGTTCCTGAGTGAGCAGCAGACAGGGATTAAAGTCTGAATTAGCAACAAGTGCTTAAGGGTCATTGCAATTTAGAGCCCAGGTACTGCCAGAGGACAGGGGCCTTACTGGTGTGCACAGAGAAGAGCTCTCAGGAATCGAAGACTGGCAGAGACAAGCCTTTGGAAGCAGCACCTGTCCTGAGGGAACACTCCTTTTCCTTGGCAATAGGGCTTGCAAGCAATTCCTGTCAGAACCCAGAGGACCCAGGCAAATGACAAAGGAGCTAGATTAAGTGTGAAGCCCTAATTGTGATATAAAGGATTTACAAAAAGTGGCATGGGGATAAACCTAGGCACTGTACCCTGAGTCCCTCTGTCTGAGGATATATTTGCAGGGTTTGTTAAGAGCTCTGGACTTAAACACTACCCTGCTTGCCCTGAACTTCTTTAGTCTCTTAAATCTTAGACTACAATACCCAGTCTGGGTCCTTCGTGAGCCTCTAGAAATGGTATGTCACAAGGCTACATTTAAGGCTTGTCACACAAACAGCACTGGTGATTTTTCTATCATAAAACAAGCTGTTAAGACCTGATCCTGAGGTCTGAACTTGAAAGTTACAGGCTGCTCCAAGAAAGGTATTGGGAACTTTAGCCTCTCTTAAAAGCTGCAGAGAATATCAGGGGATCAGAGATCTTCAGTACACTACAGAATAGAAAGAGAGGCTCAGTACTGAGACCAAATGACAAATAACCTGTTCAACAGTACAACCTGTCTATCTGGGAGCCCACTATCAAACATTACTCTCTCCTTGGGGGACTTAAATTATTTTTCAAAAATTATTTTGCTTTTTGTTTTTATCTACAACTGGCTTTCATTATATACCTGAAAAATATGTTTGGAACTTCTTTTATTTTCTGAAAATATCTTTCCACGAACTGTTATTTCCACTATGTTATTTAGAGAGGAAGAAAAATGTTCTGTAAACAACCTTTTGAAATAAAGTTGTGCAATATGTTTTATCTATTTCTTCTAAAAAATAGAATAAAAAGTGTGGATGCACTTTTAGCCCTCTTCAGGACTGTGACACACTGATGAAGCAGTATGGGAAAGCTATTAAATAGCATATCTGTGGATAAATGAAAGAATTCAGTTTCTGAAGCTTCTTATTCTTAACACTAAATTCCACTTCACAAGGCATACATACATGTATCTCTAAAGTAGTATCCAAAAAATCCTCTTAACACTTCTAACAGCTTTCATCTCTCTGCTTTTTGCAAGGACTAATCCATACCTACAGAAACAAGGGCCCTTTTGTTCAGCTCCATTCTTAGCACAGTGCTTGCTAAATTTTTCCTCTGTAGAAGCATAACAGAGTAAGGGCTAATATGGACCTAAGGAAGCTAATACAAAGGCAGGCTTAAGTTAAATGTGTGAATCTCAACTCTAAGGAGGATTGAATAGGCATAAGGATAATATCCTTCTGTAGTTAATACAGATGTTTCTATGATAATGAATTTGCAGCTCTGATTATCTGCTTTGGCTGGGCCTAAACCCACAATTTTTAATCCAGAGTAATAATGCTAAGTAACACATATATTAGTAAATTGAATATTTCCACAACTAACTTTTGGTACCAAAGTGAGCTGGTATAGTTTGGCCACAAATTGAACTCTTGGACATCTTTCACCTTCAGAGCAAGGTGTCTGCAACACCAATGATTCCTGGGACCAGTTTCCAACCCCAGTAACCATGCACCTGCACCAGGATTTGTGCCAGTACCACTTAACATGGGACAAAACCACCCCAGGGACCACCCTGAGCTTGGGAGAAGAAATGTCAAAATGCAGAATCAGAGGATGTTCCTGGCCTGGTGTCCTTTATGTTTATATATATGCTTATGCTAGACAGTGCACCTGTGCCTGGTAAAGGTGCTAAGGACAAAGTCCTTGTTGTGCATGCATGACAGAGACTTACTGTGCCAAATCGGGCAAATCACTGTTAACTTCTCCGTTCCTTCTCACTAAATTCTGCTGTTTCTTTCAGTGCAGTGTTTATTATCTCACAGGAATCATGACTCTGGCTACTGTTAGGGTTAAACATAGTCAGGTAAGCTTGAGGAAAGAGTGTGCGGATCATTGCTATCCAGATTAAACTACTTCAAGCCAGGATCCCTATCAATGATTTTTGGTGCATGTTTCCTGTTCATTTCATTGCCCTTCCAGACAAACAGGGATTTTGAATGGCTCATTTAACAGAATGTATAATTCACTGGTGAGCTACACACAGTCCCATCTGTGCCAGCCCACAGAGCATAAGGGCTGGGATAGCCCCCAGCTACAAAGCCAAGCTCACAGTACAACCTCATTCATCTCATTTCCAAGCTCCTGGTTCACATGCCTCTCCTGCCAGCTGACTCAGAGGTTTGCATACACATGCCTAGTAAACCCAGAATAAACTGGTCACCTCCAGCTTATTATAACATTGTTTCATATGTTTGGCTTTTCCTTCTTATGACTGATTTCTGTTTTAGATCCAGAATTTGCCTGGAATCAGTGGTGGGTGTTGACAGAGCAGCTACCACCTTCCCCAGAAGACCTATGTGTGGAAATTGGGGACTGCTTTTTTATTCAGGTCCAAAAACTTCGTGGAATACTTCCGCTATCTCACTTCTACCTGTCCTTTCCCTTCCTCTCTGAAATTCAGCTTTAATCCTCCCTGCTTGGGCATCACTCTTTTTTTACGTGCTACCTCACACAGTGATGACTTGAGCCCAATCATGTTTCTTGCTGCAACTGCAAGATAAATAATACTTTTATTTTACTCTTTCAGGCTTTAGACTTTTGTTATTTGTGATGGATTTTATACTCAACCATGGTTTTAATATGTCAACATTTTAAAATTAATAAAACTTTGGAGATGGAATGACTTTATGCATATCCTGTGTGTCACAGTCACCCAGATCAAAGTAAATTATTTTTATTAAAACTTAACCTTGAATTAAATATATCTGGGATAAAGGTTGTCTCAGAAGTATGCATTCATTCCAAGCGGCAATAGCAGGAGAGAGAAAGTCGCTGGCTATTTTTCCACATACAAAACAAATGATGCCGTAAGACTCTGCTCCCTTCCAAAGGACCAGTGGTCATTCTTCCCTTCAAGTCACTCCCCAGTGCCTTTGACCTTCTCTAGTGTCCCCTTTGCTGCTTTTTTCCCCTTTTTTCTCCAGCTGGAGAAATGTTGGGGTAAAGTCTGACCTCAGTGATTCATCTGAGGCCACACATGAAGACTCTTTATGAAGAACCGAAGAGGAGGGCACTGCTCCATGGCTTTGTCCCAGTCAGATGGCTATGGTCCTTCTGCTCACTCTGTGGCTGACTTCAGTGGCAAACCTTGGTCCAGTGCATACTCACATTCATGTCTCCAAAACCCACATGCACATGTGTGTTTTCACATACATATACACAATTATTCCTCTGCTTGCTGTCACTTTCTTCAGGCTACTATTGATGTAAAACCAAAAAGTGTAAACTAGAGGCAGCAGAAAATTTTCCTTTTGTGTAAATACTGGCAAATGCTCACAGAAGAACTTCTTTATTGTGCATGTGACCATGCGCTGGGACAGAGAGCCCAGAGAGGTTGTAAAGTCTCCCTCACTGGAGATATCCAAGAACCATCTGGACACAATTCCATGCCATGTGCTCTGGGATGACCTTCTGGAGCAGAGAGATTGGATCAGATGACCCACTGTGGTCCCTTGCAACCTGACCCATTCTGTGATTCTGTGAAATGGTGGGTGAACATGAGTGCAGTCACCAAGGCTTGGAGCAAGCTAAGGCTGGAAAAGTTGTTGAATGCTGCTTCAATAGTAACTCTTTCCTCCTCTGTTGCAAGCTAATGAACAAAGAAGAATGAAAGCCAGGCCATCCCTCTACTATTTCATACAAGATTCCTGTTCAAAGTCCTGATTCATTAAAACAGTATTTCATTTTAGTGATACATACATTATATATTCCCAAATACGATAAAATAAATGAGCTGAGTTATCAAAAATACAATTTGATGCTAACACTAAGAATACAGAAATGGAGGACACATTCGATTAGAAAAAAAGTCTCAACAAAGATGGATACCTTGTCAGGCTGCAGCCCACTTCAAGATTCTGCCCTCTTTGGGCCGAAGTTACAGATCCCTAAGACCTTAAGGAATGAGTACATCCTGGCTTCAAAAGGAAATTTGAAACACACCAAAACCTATTTCTCCATGCATTAGAGACAATACTTACAAAGCCACTAGCTTTTGGCCAAGACACCTAATAACCTACAGATCTGGAGGAAGTGGAAGAGTAAAGTAGAACCACAGTGGGTGTCTGATTATATCCATGAGTTTATAGCCCTTGCAGTTTGGATGCCTTTTCCTTCAACCATTGTAACGAAATGTGATTAATCACCAGGAATTAGACTGACAGTCGGGTCTGAGAAATTTTGAAAAGGGAGATTTAAAAAGCTACATTAAATAAATTACAGAGATAGGAGGGTGGGGAGGTTCCTAAGAAAACTGTAAGAGAATTTAGGTTCTAATATAAGTCTCTATCAAAGTAAATGAACATGAGCTTTGCATAGAAATGAGGCATTACATCCCAAGAGATTTTATCTACCTGTCAGTATAGTCAATGAAAGAACTTCTATTAATCAAAAAAGAAAAATATTTTCATCTAATCGCTGAAGGAACCTGAGGATCCATCATCTTTTCCACATTTGGTTTAATTCATATGCTTTTCTTTTCATCATTCTTTCCCTTACCTGTACGTCTCATTAATGCAAAGGAAACCGTTTCTGTAAAAGAGCTGGCAAAAATTAAAGGTTTCCAGCATGCTGAAAATATTAGGTTTCAAAATTAAACTCTGATGCAATCCTCAGAATTGTGTTTTTCTCATTTTCTGCATACCTAACTCAGGCACTGAGGATCTACTTGTCAGAAATACTCAACACGTCCGGTTGTATATCAACAGTAAGCTGTGCTCCAGGCAGAGGAAGTGTAGCACTGGTATGTTTAGAAAAGGAAAGATGTAGCACTTCATAAGGGATGTCCAGAGTGAATGTATATGCCAGATTTTAGTATCAGACCTCTACAAAGAAAAGCAGCAGTTGAAAAAACAGATTGCTCTGTTTGTGTGTGCACAAGTGTAGTGGTAAATGCCATAGAAGAACAAAAATAATACTGACCATATGATCACTAACCAAAAACACTGGGGAAAGAACTTTTTATCAATTTATTCAATACTTTATAAAGTCACTTAAGAGACTTGCTCCGAGGTAAAAACCGCATGCTAATTTGTAATTGAAGACAAGAAAATTAACATCAACAGTCTCTAAATTCTAATAATTTGCAGTCATAATGTTAATTTAGTGTGCAATTTTCCATGTAAAAATTCTTGAGCATTAAACCAACGACATCAAATGTATTTTTATATCTAGACTACAAGTAATTTGTCAGTCTCTTTTCCCCAAAAACTTTAACAAAAATGTGACTCACAAAAAATTACATAAGAAAAGCTGTATAGAAAATATATTGCTAATAAAACATTTCACTTTCTCAGACATTAGCAAGTCACTTAGATCTTCATTGAACTGTGTGTATGTGTCATGAAAAATGTGCTGGGAATGTTCAGATCTCCAGTATTAACACTTTTCAGACAGTGGAAGAACAGACCAATATTTCAAATGCTGCTATAACATGCAAAATCAAAGTCCTATTGTATGGTATCTTGAACAATGAAGCCTCAGTCTTGTAAAGATAGTAAAAAGGAAGAATAGTTTGATTCCAACAGGAGAGCTTTGCAAATGCACTTGTTTTCCAAGAAAAGGTGAGGGAGCAGACTTAAACCTTTGCTGAAGGTGCTTGGACTCCCCCAGAAACAGGCCTGAGTTGGCAGTTTCGAAGACAGTTGTCTCTTGTCTCTGTCACACTGTTGCATCTACAGGCTTTTCAATGGGAACGTAGTAAGGTTTGGCCTTTTATTTTTCAACCGTCCTCTTCTGAAGCTATTCCAAACCTATTCCGTGCAGTTCCTCTATGCTATTTTGAATCAGAAATGCTCAGCTCAACAGCTGGGAGTACATTTGGCACTTGTATAGATATCTGTCATGTATTTCTTTCAAGTAAAACCACAGGAATGTAGGCGTGAAGATGATAGGAGACAAGAAGCTGACCAGGAGCTGTTATTAGACTGTAGGTTGCCATGCTGCTGTAGAAGAAACACAACACATTGACCCTTTGGGGATATCACCTTTCAACCTCCCACCCTCTCCTGAAGCACTTGTACTAATGGATATTATATTGTGGAGATGAATGAAACAGCAAACACCTCCCTGTGCCTTGTCTGAGCTTTCTGACACACTCCAAAGTGCCAGTGGAAAAACAATTTAAGTTTCCTTTTTGTACTAGGTTTTTAAATGGAACTTAAATATGAGATTTGAGGAGATGTAAGATGAAGACAGAGATCTATAACTGACGGTCTTCTTTTTTTGGGTCTCACACTCCTACCTTTGTGGTATGAGGAATTTGCAGCTGGAGCCCTAGCCAGTGTATATGTGGGATGACTGATGGATCCAGAGTTAGTTCAGATCTTCTTTACACTGGTGAGATGTGAGCAGGAAGGACCTTTGAAAGGCTGCAAGGAACAAATTCACTCAAGGAAAATTGAACAACTTTTTTAACTAACAGATGTTAGAGCTTCCAAGAAAGCCACAAAAGTTGCTATGGTAATGGATTAGAACGACCTCATTCTAAAGATACTGATGTCTTTGAGTCCTCCTTCTTATTCCAGCATGAATTTCTGGGTGAAGTTCTAAACAGACCCAGTGGATCCCAGTTTTGTCTGCAAAACTGGAGATTGTCGAAAGTTGGTCTTATCTAAATATTTCCAGTGAGTTTAGTTTGCAGTCATACAGCACCATGGAGTAACCTCATCAGAGCACAGACATCCTCCTAAGGATCAACCTGATCCCATATCTACTGATATCTCTGGCAAACAGTGCAAAGAAAAAAAGATGCCCAGGGGGAAAAGAAAACATGGCCAGCATATATAAGTTCCTGTAAACATTTTTCCAGTCTTTGACTGTTTCAGGGAGTTTAAGCCTAATGTGCTTCATGTACTCATAGTCTCCAAAGGATATTGTCCTTGTCCTGTCTCCTCTTAAACCCATCTAAGTGATATACCACCCATTTCCAACAGAGCCTACCTACTTGTTTTGAACAGCTCCTAATGTCATTTAATGGCCCTTAATTCTTTAAAAGGAAACATATGAATGTGCCATATCAACAAGAGGCATTTTCATCAGGTTCCCCACTCTCATTATAAGCAGAAAGTATTTATTAATGCCATAATGTGACTGCATCCTGGCATCTCAGTCTATGTTTGAGTTGTTTTTCCCACTGTGCTGCTTTTTCACATCTTATTTTAGAGCAGGAGGGGGAGGAGGGGAACTGTGTCCTCCTGTGACTGAGATCATGTGCTTTACTCAATAAAAACGTGGAGAACTGGGAAAATTATCTCCCCCTCTTTTTTAGTGTTCTGTTTACAATCAGCCTACTTTAGTCAGTAGGATAAATCTGAAAGAGGCAGTTTCTTACCATGAAAGTGAATCCCAAGCAGTCTGGGTTGTGGTTAAGCTGCCTCCCACACATTAACAAGTAGCAAATCTAACAAAAAAACCAAAGTTTTCCCTGAAAATGTAGCATCTCAACAAACTAGCTATAATGCCACCAGACACAGGGCTGTGGAGCTGGGTCAAACTGGAGGTACCATTAGATGAGCTATGGAGAGTCTTACATTCCTGAGAGGAAACTAGCAGTCAGATGTGGGATTATCTGCTCTCCTCCACCACATTAGAGTTTTCATTCTAGTCCCAGTTTGTTAGGGAGTGACTCCATCCCTGCCACTTGCACTGCAATATCCACTGAAAACCACTATTTAACTGAACTGCTCTGCTCAAGCACAAGAAAACCAGAAAGCACGAGACCATTGTGAAGGGAAATATGGAGAAATGTCTTTTGCCTGCTTTGAAAGGGTCATTGGGGGTGGGAGCTGAAGAGGAGAGAGGGTTTTGTGCCTGTCTCCCTCCTCCTGAGTGACTCTTCAGCCAGGAGATGTAGATACAGCTCAGCAATTCAGCAGGTGTCAATTCGCATGAGCAACTTGACAGGCTGGAGAGGTGTGTCTCTAAAACTGACAGCTTCTGAGAGTGCAAGGTGTTGAAGGAAATGAAACAGGGTGGGAAGCAGGTGGAAGGCAGCCCCAGGCTCTCCAAGCTATGTGACAAGACCTAAGACCCTCCCAGCCCTGGGGCTGGCTGTGATTTCTATTACAACTTGGCTTTATTGCAGGAGAAATGGCAGTTTCCGGTTCACTTCTGAGGTGTGGGAATGTTTTTAGTGTGGGAAGGCTTCCCTGCCCGTGGCAAGAGAGATGCAACTAAATGATCCCTAAGGTCCCTTCCAACTCAAACTGTTCTATAATTCCATATCCAGAAATATCCTCACATTGTCAACCTATGAAAGGTCTAGTTCAGATCCATAAGAAGTTCTGAGCACAATCTTTAAGGGCTGCCTTTAGCTATGATGGTAACTGGTGACAGAGCTCCCTGTCTATCTTAACCCATGAGATTTCTCCTCCTATTTTCTCCCTTGTCCTACTGAGGCAGAGTCAGCAAGTATCTGAGGGGGAGTTTGGCCCTTCACCAAGGTTAACTGAGCACAAGGCTGTAGTTTTGAGTGAGTTTTTCTAAAGCCTTTGGAAGATGATAGCATCACAGAAGGTCCCCTCCATCTGAGGGACTTGCGCAGTCCAAAAATGTCAATATTATGCTACTGATGCCAGGAGAGTTACATTCAATTGACACCAATATGAATTGAAAACCATTCTGCAAGATTTTGTCTTGTGTCAGGCAGCACACAAATATGAAATGAAATTAAAATTACCAGATTGCTAACAGACCGAAACTATGCAGGAACAGCTTAGAATAGATGTACTGAGGAGTGTTTTCAGCATGAAGATAATTGGGTTGTGGGTCAGATCAGTGATTTCTGAAGAAATGGCAAATGAAAGGCTGAGAAAACAGAATATTTGGGAGTATAATTTCTGAGAAATAAACATGGAGAAGCTAGTTTTCTGTAAGTAGGTCTTTCTTTTTCATTTGTTTCTGTTTTCCTTACCCATCCTTGTTTTATGGTTAAATATTTCCAGCACAGGCATCTTGCAATGCCAGAACAATTCCTGCCACCCTTTTTGACACAGTTAGTTAAAACAGTGTGGTCTTCTGCATTTTTTTGAGTTGGGGAAAACTGCCGACAGAGGCAAATACTTATTAATGGAACCTCTTTGATTTACAAAAACATGTCACAGTTTCAGTGATTGTAGTAATTCCTTTTGTCAAATTCTCCTCAGCATTCCAATCCCCCCGTCCTACCCAAGTCGTGTCTGAGTCACAGTTTTTCTTCACTTATCTGAAACTTCCCTTCTGGTTTGTTTTCTGCACTTGTATTATCTTTTGGCTTCTCAGAGACCCAAAACCTTACTGGAAAATACAGGATTGATCCTCACTGTTCATGCGTGTTTTACAAGTGTCTGTGGGCCAATGCTTTATGCCGGTGCTTGAAGTAAAACTGCTGTCACTATTGCTAACTAGCTCCATAAAGAAAACTTATGAAATCTTAAAATTCTTGAAAGAAGAGCAGTGTTTATACCTAATCTGTGGTATTATTCTTCCTTGTCTTTTCTTTTTTACAGAGTCTTAAGGTGCACACATTATGCATCAGAATATACTTAACTTACTATTCCTCTTAGCACTTAAAGCATAGGTATTGCAAGTGGCTGGCCTAGCTGCAAGTGCTTCAGTGATATTATTTGTCTACCCAGGAGCATCTTGAAAGTTTGACTGCAATTAGTGATTTCATAGATATGGTTCTTACCTTGTTAATGAACTGATGGTCTTGTTCAGCATTCACATAGATCCCAGGAGGCTGCCCACAGTCCATGTGACTCAGACCTGACCGCTGATTGCTATTCTCAGTACAGATATGTTTTCTTACCCATGAAAAAAAAAATAAAAAGAAGAAAATAATTTGACAATCAACAGCGATATAACAAGAAATATTGAACTCCCTCAAGATCAGTAGTTTACTAACTGTACAAGTTCATGAATAGACTGTAGTTCCTGCGGATACTGAAACCACCCTAGATTCAAAAGGAAATTAGACAAAGTTTATCAGACACAAGGACATGCTTCTAGAAGACCCTGCCCAGCAGGTTACTAAAATATTAGGGATTAGCTCTTATATTTGCCTTACTCTTTACTCTGCACTTCCCATCATTGCCATGAGGGACTACTAGGATAGATGGACCTTTCTTTTGGATGCAGTGTGGTTACCATTTAGGTAACATGAACTAATGTGTATGACCCTAAAGCTACAACAGTCCACTAAAGAGGGACACCACCAAGCTCAGGAATTATTATGTGGTCATGTATTTGATGGACAGAAGAAGGTTAGCTGAGAAGAAACAGACAGGAAGGAAAGACCACACACATGGAGTGAGACTTTCCATGGAACCATCGCAGGAATGAAAAGGTTAAGGATTCTGGCATTAGGGAGTGTCTGTAAGTCAAATCTCTCAGAGGTTTTCAGTTTGCAAACGACAACAAATGTAGCTGTGAAACTATGTCTGTATTTGTCAGGAGATATTTTCCAGACCCCTTTTGTCAATGGCAAGAGAAAGATTGGTTTCTGTTCAGTTGCAGCCAACACTGCTATCTTGGAAATAAATGAAACTTTTTATATCCTTCTCCATTGCAGCTGTATTGACATTGGGTTTTTTTGGCACTTTCAGTATATATGACTGAGGTGTTGTAAGGATGTCCTGTCAGTACATCCTGAGAGGTGTCCCAGTATGAGTTTAGTTTGTGCTTGCCATCAGGGATCTCCAAATGAGAGCCTCTGACTAACGCTATAATGTTCTGATGCTTCAGCAGGATTTTCACTCAGTGTCTTTTGGACATCTTTGCAGTCACACTTTCATACTAGTAGTTCACTTGCTAACTTTCCTATGAAATTGTAACTCCTTAAAACTTACTTTTAATCTTTGATCCCATCTTTCTTCAGGGAAGCAGGTTTGTTAGCCAGGGTTTCATCTTTGATTTACCTATAAGCTTGCAGTGTTATTTGCAGCCTTAGGTAAGTGAACCTGAGGAAACTGAAGTAGTCACCCACAGGTCTAGAGCTTTCCTGATCTCCTCAGATGTTTTGCCAATACTGACCACTACTTTTTCACGTCAGACTTTTATCCAGAAAATCTAAGAACCTGGTTTGGACTCAAGATTATGTTATATGTTCTTGTGAAACAGTCTAGGTGCATAGCACAGTCCAACTCACAGTGTCTCCTGAAAGGCCTACATAGTGTTCTCAAATGTATGCCCTGTTCTTCTTGGGGAACCTGCCAGAACTCTGCATGAAGTGTAGAAAAATATTTGACTTCAGCCTTGTCTCCTTGAATTTCTCCCCAGGCAGAGAGGAGAAAGTGACTCCTTATTATAAGCATATATGGTTCTTTGGGGTCTGTACTGATTGGATGTTTTTCACTTTTTTGTTTGGAGAGGCTTTCAAATGACCAGTGAGTTCATCAGCTTTGCTAATTTTACTTTTTTCAACTGTTGCAGACCCTACAGCAATAAACCAACTAAGCTCCTCTGTCAGCCACTACCTTAGAACAAGAATGGTGATAATGAGTTTAACAGGTGGGGTGGCTGAGGTCTTTCGGTTGAGCTCTGTATTCTGCCAACAGTTTGCTTATCCCAGGGATGCTTCTTCAGTACATCCATTGGTCCCTTGACCTTCCAGAGGATGAAATCAAGGACTTTTTTTGTATGTTTCTTGCCTACGTGATTTCTATACGAACTCCCTAAATGGGAAATGAGTTTACTATTGTATAACCTAAGTTTAACCCATTTACCTGCTAGAGCTTTTGTCTATTCTGTTAGTAGTCCTGCTAGCATTACTGTTGCTTGACCTCACTGTAGGTTGTGCATTCAACTTAGAATTAATAGCTGTCACTTACTTTCCCCACACTCCTTCTGTACAGCCTCATGGTGGATTGTGGCCAAGTTAAATAAAAATTGTCAAAACCATCAATCTACTCCAATCATGTATTCTTAGACACAAGTCTAATCTTGTAAACTCTGAGGGAAATCACAAAAGGTTCATGCATATGACTACAAAGTAGGACAATCCCAGCATATTTTCAGATTCTTTCCCTTTATCTATCAAGGCAAGAACTAACTACACAGATTATGTACATGAAAATTATGTGTTAACATTTGCTGCCCTACTGAATGAATGATGAGACCATATAAGAAGTATCTAGGGAGAGGTGAACCTGCCCTCATTAAAGTAGTACAAACAGTAAGAAAACTGTACCTGGATATGACAAAGGAAACAAACAAACAAAAACAATAACAAAAAAGGTGTCATGACCATGCTCTTTTACAGAAATTCTGTTGCTATCCTATGTACCATATATCCTTCAAACAATAATACAAAGAGGCAGCTTTGAAGGGATAAGAAAGTGACAAGTAGCTAAGAGGGATCAAAGGTGACTTTTAAGTGGTGAGAAAAGCTGAGATGTGTAGAGACCATTTTAGGGGATCAAGCAATGGAGTCAGATTTGAAGTGGAGAAGAAACCTGAAACACATGTAGATTGTTTTCAAATGGCATGCAGAAGTGAGAAAGTGAACAGGCAAGCTCAGGGCATTGAGCAGATCTGAAAGAGCTTAGTCTGCAGGAAAAGAGTAGCTTTCTTGGACAATTCCTGTGAAGGCATCTCCATATCCCACATAAGAACAGTGTCCATTCATCTGGGCTAATCAGAAGGTATCCAGGGAATCCTGGGAATAGCAGGATCCTTTTGCCAGCAGATGGACCTCCTACAGAAGTTGAACTCATATGACCTTGCATAAAGAAATCTGACTTGCAGAATAATAAGATAAAAATAGCATCTATTTAAATATTACACTTAGATATTGCAATTCTGTTTAAATATGTGCTTCCTCCTGAGCCACTGACAACCTGAGGGAAGGGGTGGAGTCACACCCTTGCTGAGACATCCTGTAAGGGGTTTCTTATGCATGCCTTTCCAAGCTCATTTTATTTGAACCCCTAAAGCAAAGTGATTGCTGTTTGAAATGTCTGGGTTGGTTGCCTATTTCTACTTTCTGGTTTTAGAAACATGCTTGTGTGACTGTATTGTTTCTTTTTCCTTCAAGAAAACCCAACAGTTTTTTGGTCAAGAGCACGTGATTACTGGACACATTCAGGTCATGTCCCATTTGACTGGACCATATTGCTCAGGCAGACAAAACGACTACCTACTCACATTTTCTTCAGATGTTTTTTACATTTTCAGAGAGTTTTATGTTTTAGGAGGCATTTGGTTGCTCTATTCTTTCCACTGTAAATATTTTCTTCCTTGTACTTCTTCTATTTTGAATCACTTAGAGCCAAAAAGGGCTGCTGTTACTGATGTGTGCTTTATGCCTTTTCTAGCTGATCAGCTGTCCCAGTGCAGAACTGATCTCAGCTAACTCGCTCCAGGGTACCTATAATGTCAAGTGGACAGATTAATGTATTTTAGTCTGGAGAATCTTCCTAGCAAATAGTTCTTGGGGTCCCATGCTGTGAAACTGCCCAGCTTTTGAGGTGGTACCTAATTTCTTCTAAAGTCAGGCCAAGAGGAAGGTAGTTTTAACACATTAGGAGCTTTCAGTTGTACCTGCATCTCTCTTTTTATAGAACCTCCTGCTAATGCTGCCCTTTCTTCCTGTGTCTGCATGGTTTCTTCAAAGGAAATGAAGTCAGTTAATGTGTTTGGGTGTCAACTTGGTGTGTTTTCAGTCATGATGAAATTTATAGAAGCACACAGGAGAGTTGAAGGCCGAAGTGCATAAAGAAAATGCACTGCTAAGTTTCTGCGGTAACTACGCTGGGTGAGCTGCACCCATCTCTTTCCATCATCTTTCCCCTCTGTATTATTTCAGGAAACCAAGTAATGAAAAGGCTTTGTGATTGAAACTGGAAATGGGGACAGCAGTCATTGAAAATTTGTTCATTCTGGTATGTGAAATACCCTGAAAGGCACTACCCACTAGTTGTCCATCACCTTTTTATCTGTGGTCAATGCCTGTGTGAGAGAGGGATTGAGTTTTCCACAGTTTTCTCCCTCTAATTTATGAAAAGTAAAGGCTTTTAATGCCATTCATCTTAATGGGTTGAACACCTCCATTATAAGGATGAACAAAACCACCACAGCCCAAAGCTGAGTCCAACACTGTAAATTTCTGGATTGTATCTGATCTTCCAAGGCTAAAAGAGAATGGGAACAATGTCATCTCCCAAAGAAGAGGAAGTTATGAGAACCTGTTTATGAAAATGCCTTTAGGAAACAGTTTTGCAGTCTGGCTGTGCAAAGACTTACTTTATAGATAGGTAGTGTTTGTGCTAAAGTCTTCATAGTCACTGAATTCACTTATTAACAGTGGAATGGGTGTAAAGACATCCATTGATTGCCTTGTAGAAAAACAATTGAGTAAAGGTATCCAAAGAGAAGGAGATTATAAAGATGATTGTCTGAAAAATATTAGGAGAGAGGTGGAGAGTGTTGAACTAAACAACTCCTTAGATAAGCTGTTTGAAACTGGTTGGTTTGGGTTCCAAAGGCCGAGGATGAAACCATTGCTAAATAGCAAGCATTTGGTAAAGGTGTCTCTTACTGCCTTTGCAAACAGCAGATAGGCAGCTGAAACCAGTAAATCCAAAGTGTCAGTACCAGGAGCTGCTACCAGTAGCAGATGTGATTTACAGGCGGCTCTGCCGTGATTGCCACAAACAGGGAATCCTGGAAATAGCATATCCTTGAAGGGCCTGAAGGAACGCTTGTAAAATTCTGCACACATTAACCCATTTTAAAGCTAGGTGGAAGACCTCATATTTCTGGCCAGCCCTAGTGTGACTTTTGTTTCTCACCAGTTCTGTATTTATTCTTATCTCTTCTCACCCAAACTTCCTTTATTTACTGTTTCTTCAGATCAGCCTTTCCATCTATACAATGAGAGAGATAGGCAGAGATCAAACAAAGTTTACAAGATGTTTAACTTCTCAGAGATTCCAGTGTGCAATTAGGAACCTGGAGAGGTCCCATAGCTAGGCTATGGTGCCAGCTCACAACCTGAACTAGTCACCATGAACTACAGTCTCCTTTGCATTCACACAAGTATCCACAGAGCTGACTCAGTCCTTGTGTTTCTGATGGAGGAAAGTGTCTCCAGTGCCATGTGGGATAGAAATCTTATTTTCAAGGTGGTGAAATTATAAAATACATAATTCAATTCCAGTTTTCGCAAGTTTTGAAGGAAGCACGTTGGACTGGTTAAGGCATGTCTGAAAAGTTCAGCTATACTTATGTTCTTAAACTAAACAGGTCACATACCTTAAAGCCTGGCCTGGACTGTGTAATTACTAAGTTGCTCCTTGGCATAGCTTCTGCTCTACTTCTAAGCAAGGTCTGGACATAGCTTGTGGGACAACAGGAGTTGGGACAGTTTCCAAAAAGGCAGGTTGAATGCAGCCACTCTGTTTTGTGAAGCTGTTCTGACAGGAGATCTATGATGTGTCTTGCTTCAATCTCTTTTGCACTATTTACTAGCAAAAATGAAATCCTGGTGTGCAACAGAAACCTGGAGAGAAATCTGAACTTCTAAGGTGTGTTCTGATTTTGTTCTCAGTGCTGCTGCTCATATGAGAAAGAACCCTGGAGAAGAGATGTTTCCATCTGCTTGAGATCATAAAACTATGAAATCATAGAGTGGCCTGTGTTGAAAGAGACCTTAAAAATCGTCTGGGTCCAACTCCTTTGCCATGGACAGGGACACCTTATACTAGGCTAGATTGTTCAGAGCTCCATCCAAAGTTCAGTTCAGAAAGCTGTTAAAAGAAAGTCATTATTAATGTTCTTTTAGCGAAATCTCTAGTTTTTTGGGATGACCTCTTCTTTCAGTGTGTTATTTTTACTGAGTGCCTTGTTTTTTAAAGTAAAGTGAGAATTAAGCTTTTTTAGTGTCTGTGCAAAAGTCCTGAACAAAGTGCTTAAATGTGAAAGCACTATGTCAATGAATGAGATGTGAAAACATGGCTTGGATTAAGTCCAGAAATCCTCTTACACCTGCACAACATTATTTCTTTATTGGAAATAAAGGATGTAAAGGAGCTACATAAGGGAGAAAAAGGTAACAGGAAGACAATTATAGACAATGTGCAAAAATATTTTTCTTTAACATGAAAAAAGGCAAAGTATGCCTGAAAACTGAGTCACCTCTGAGAAAAAGGGTGGGACTGTACTGCATAAGGGAAAGAAAACAGGGTTAGTAAATACATAAATGCTTTTGAGACTCAGTGGTACTGCCTGACATAATTTCTCTCCCTGAGGATCACAGTGGATTAGTTCCTTCCACCATGCATGGAAAAAGTCCCAGACTCCTAGAGTTCCACATTGTTGGCATTGACAGTATGTCTTACTAAACACTTTTGTCAAAAAACCATCTTGATTTCATCCTCTCATTTCCTGCTGTAGTAATGTTGCTGTTCTACTTCAAAAAGTATTGGCATGTACTATTGCAGGACTTTTCAGTGAAAGTATAGAGTTAGCACCTAATTTTATCCTCTCAAAGACAATTTCACCTTTCCCATTACTAGGACAGAACTGAACAAGCTGCCTGACATTTTAGTGCTCCAAAATCTACTTTGTCATTGCCACGTTTACCTGAGGTGCTACAAGAGGCATGTCATCATAAAATTGGTTTTATTAACAATAGAGAAACTTTGATCCAAGTCAGTGTCTGGATTTCAGACTCTTTAGTATCTTGAAAGGTAAGTTTCTGAGATGTTCTGAAATTAGCAGGTTAGTTCAACTCCACATCCCCCCACCCCCCGCACAGGGTAATTAGATTCTGGCAACTGCAACAAGACTTGTGTTCCATATGCTGCCTCTACAATATTCTAAAGAGCAATTTTAGTAATCCTTATTTAAAAATCCCCACTTTTCTGTAAAAGAGATCTGTAAAAGCTCACTGAAACTGCAATGAGCAAATTTCATTCAGTCATAGCATTCAGATACAGATCTAGCAAACAGCCCTGACAGCTATGTACAGAAGGTATTGGCAGCCACTCCCAATGCTTTTTGCAGTCACATCAGTAGGAAGAACCATTACTTTCCTCTTACAGATCAGGTAGAGAGGGTTTTGATGTTTTATAAAAAGACAGTCAGGGGAGGAGCAAGATGAACTATTGAGCCTAATTTTTCTGTGATAAACACAAGGTAAACAGAATATCAAGAAAGGCAATCTTCTTAGATTTTCCCCACAGCACCTCCTTTTCTACTGAAAGTGTTGGTGAATATCTTTCCTTTGCTTCACTACATGGAATAAAGATGTCAAGTAACATGTAACAGTTTGGTAAGTTTCTACTTTGTTGTTCCAGATCCATAAATCTGTAGCTTGAAGATGACAGGATTGACAACCTTTTCACCTCTTCTTTTGTGCTCGTTTAAGCAGTTTTTAAAAAATCTCATCTTGAAAGGTCTGTTTAAAATTTTATTTACACTTACCTATTTGATCAATCCTCCTAAAAGCAGGAATGTCTTAAAAAAATAGAATATAATTCTGTCTTCCACCCATTTACTGAGTTTACTTCTCAGTTCTTCCTAAATTAATTCTTTCTGCTTTTCTGAAAAGTGGGTTTTGCCAACTAGCTTCTAAATCTATAATAATTATTATCCAATATATTCAGGTGAAGTTTCCACCCAAACCCCTTAGCTTGTCTACTGTGACACATTTTTGAATATGGAAATGAGGGCAAGATTGGAGCTGATCAGTCTATGCCTTCAAAATAGACATTTGCAAGCTGCTGAAAGCACCAGTGATGATTTTTCATCAATTTATAGACTACAGGTGAAGAAATATTCAAAAGCAGTGTCAGGCAAAAATAATAACAACTTTTTTAAACTCGTAGCCACATACCCACCTTTCTGAATGCAGCTTCACACACCACTCCTTACTGAAACATGGAAGGAGGGCAAAGCTCTCCTCTAGGGAGAAGGGAGAATGCTGGGCAGAGCCCAAAAGCTGTCCCTGAAAAACGCCTCCAGGTTTTCATTCCGAATAGTCTTCTCCTGCCTAATGGCTTTTAGTGAGCCGTATTTGTTAGTGCAGTTCACCTTGAACATCCAGTGGTGATTCAGGCATTGTAAAGCTGGGATTTTCCCTGCAGTGCAGCAGCATGGCTTTCTGCTGGCTTCAGAAGTGGCAGCACAGTCTGCAAATGAGATCTTATTTCAAGGCCTTATGCTAGACACAAAAGAGAACACTGATTTTTATTTTTTTTTTTTTTCTGGAGCAGTTTCTGACTTTCTCTAGGTTTGTACAGTAAGTTTGAAAAAAACAGGAAACCTTGGGTGGATGGGTGTGGAATGTACAAGCTACCAAGGATCACTTCATTAGTGATATAACAGTGTGTAAAGGTATGTTAATACATCATTTTTTTTACTCAGTGTCTAATTCTCTAATGCTAATCATGCATTTATTTTCAATTATATTTATTTAGACCTCTGATCAAAATATGGTCTCATCCTCCACTTCCTTCATAGAAGCAGTTCTAACAATAGCTTAGATCAAACGAAACATAAAAAGTTTGCTTTCCATCTTTTTTTTCGGATTTGTGTTGTCAGTGATGCCAGGAGGTGGTGCCACAGAGCAGGAAACAGTTTGGGTATGGTCTGGCGTGCACACCTGGCATGATTAAGAGGTTAGGACATGGTTTTGCCTTCTTCCAAAGTGTATTCAAGGATCTTAGCTCAAGCCTGACACAACTCAAATATTCCAGGAGAGAAATCAAGTATTTTTTCCCCCTTCTATTTGAATTCCCTCCACACTAATGTTTCCTTTTTAGTCAGATATTTTATCAGAGAATTCATGGTTTTCTTATTCATCATGAAATCTCCTCCATCCCTCCATCATAAACAGACTGGAGAGATCTGTGACAGGATTCATACTTTTTCTCCATACTTCACTACTTCCTTCCTTACCGCTCTTGCTTTCTTCTGAAATAGATAGAAAAGGTTCAAGTCATCTGAGGCACATAAAGGGGCAGCATGATCACTGCTTTACAACTCCTAAACAGTTTATGTTGTATCTTTCCTCATTTGTTCAAGACTGCTTACAGGAGAAGTGTGGATCTTGCACAGAATGAAATCTGCAAGTCAAAAACTAAGAGCCATTTTGTGTTTTCAGTCCTTGATAACATCATGAGATGTTTGCAGTACAATATGGGCATTTACTACTTCTAGAGAGAACCCGCAATTGCCTGTGGCCATGTACAGAGAGAGAGATTCCTCAGCTTCAAAAAAAATTCCTTCCTGAAATAAAGGCTCCTCCTTGGAAGTCACAAAAGAACACAAAACCCAATATTTTGCTCAATTGTAGCTTGAGTGTGTTTTACAAGGACAACTGCAAGGAGAAAATGTTCCTGCATATGTTCCTGAAACTACAGACATGGTTTTAGCCACAACCCATTTTAATGTTTTGAAGTCATATACGTTCAAATTAGTTGATTTTCCAACCACCTCCCCCACTTCCTGTTCTCAGTATTTTCGTTATGAACTTGCTGTAACCTTGTTGCTATCTTCATTCTGACGTGACAAACAGCTCTGTTTTCTTTCCAGATATGTGTTTCTGCTGTCCTGCTCTCCCTGTGTCAGCCTCTCTTGTGCTCTTTCTAGGTCTTCCTAGTACCTAGACTTTGCACTGCACTTCACAACATGCTTTTTGTTCACTACCCCTCTTAAGTTTTGTTTCTTCCTGCCTTGAGCCCATAGTTCACATACTCAGCCAGCCTGACTGCTGCATTTTCCCATCAGGTTGTGAGGTCTTTGCTGCTGAATGTAGACCTGCTCAGCTCTGCAGCATGATCCCTTCATACATTTGTTTTCCATAATGTCTCTTAAAACTGAACCTCACTTATATAAAAAGTCTCTGGCTAGTCAGAGAAGTGTCTTTACTCCTTAGGATGAGATGCCTCCATCTCAGGCTGCTTCTGAAGTCCCTCCATTCCCTTGTCAGTAGGACACAGCCCCCTTGTTTCTGGAGAGGAGGGTGGCAAGGGGGTGATTTTTCTGTCTGTAGCATTTTGTCTTCATTGGATTGCCTACAGAGTCCCAAAGTTGCACCTATTGCAGTGTAACTTGTCTGAAGAAAGCTCCTGATGTGAAGACCAGCAGACACAGAACAACTTATGCCCATGCCACTGGACACTCGTAGCCTTGAAATAGGGTAACCACATCCAGACTGCCTGGTGGGTCTAGTCCCAGCCTGCACTAACTTCCAAATTCTGCATTGAAGTTATATAGTAGAGTACCATGCTGCTTGGCCAAAACCAGTCTAGCAATTTAATGACATAAACAAGTATGTCCTGGTGATCAAGAACATTCCCTAACCCTGTTGAATGAATAGAGCTGGAAATATCCAGAAGGACCTTGCTGTTTCAAGACCTCTTGTTACCCACTAAAGTGTTTATAGAATTTTTTAAGGATTTCTTGCATATTCTGGACTTTACTTCCCTCAATAATACAAAACTCATTAGTTAAAATCTTTGTGTTTGGGATATCCAGCAAACACAACTGTTGGTCTGATCACATAGCAATGCAGGGCCTTACCCATCCTGTCCTACATATCCAGTAGTACCTGTTCCTTTGGGCATATAACCATGAAACACTGGCATCCAGCAGAGCATGCTGATGACACTGGGTGTGTTCTTAGATCCTGGTAAAATTTACTCATTGTATTAACACTGTTGTCTACAGTAGCTTTCAGACAATTCAGATTTGCTGACCTGTTGGTTTCTCATACTGCAGTGCTACCTTGTCTTTGTGGCCCTGAGAGCTGCTCTTCTGTTAACACCATGAGATCAAACAGATCCAGCCATTTCACCAGGCTCAGATTGCACCATTTCTAGCTCAGATTTGCCCTGTAGATGCCCATTGCTTTAAAAAATGTGTTTATAAGCAGAGATCATTCTAGTACAGTGAATATTTCTGGTCATGCTCCCTGGTGTCCCACAGTAGTTCTGCATGTCAGATAGGATAAATGACAAGCTGCATGTCTTGTTTCCTGTTCTTTATTATTTTTTTTTTTCAGTCTGCACTTTCAGTTTGTCTCTTAGCAGTGATCTTCAGGTCTTGTCTGTGTGTCTCCAATAGAATTTTGCTCTTTATTACAACTGATTCATAGTCTATCTGGGATCAGGCTGGTTTGGATGCTCATGTACCAAAAAGAGAGGGACTCACATTCTTCAGCAGCGTCTGTGCATTGAGACCACTGGAAATATCCAGACTACTGATTTTTTCCTACTCTTTAGAATAACATCCCAGTGTTTTCAACAGCCTGTAGGATACTCTGGTTTTCCTTCCTGCAGTATTTGGGTGCTGGGATATAAGAGATATTTACCTGATGCCACATTTTCCCACATGGTGAGGCTTCATTCATCTCTGAATAGATCAGACTGGGTGTCAAAAATGGTTAAACTGTGTTAGTACAATACCTTACTGAAGATAGATAGTGCTGCTAAGAACTGTACTGCACCCAATGTTCCCACAGCTTCCATGGCCCTGCACATCTGCCTGGAATCTCCTTCTGCCATTCATGGTGCCATCGTTAATGTACTCACTGGATCATCTTCAGTCAATTTGCTTGCCATGTGAGTCCCATTGCTTTAATTCAGTACTTGTATTGTTATTCTGCACAATAGCTCTGCTTGTGATGATGTCTTCCACACAGATACCTATTGTAGCTACTATTTCCTGGTATTTTCTAGGATTTATTTCTGTTTAAACGTATATCTACTTCAGTATTTTTGCTCTTTGATGCAAACATCTATTCCTTTTGCTAATTGTTTTTTGGGTTTTTTCTAGATAAAGTAGCACTTCACAATAGCTTTGTTCCATTTTGCATCCACAATAGTTACCATGCCAGTAGCTTGGAAAACATTCCAATGCAACTTATTTCTTGACATTTATTTCTCTTTGGTAGAGATGATAAAGTTTTATCCTTTTTTTTCCCCCCCCTTTATTGTCCATGACCATTCCTGTAGACTTTCCATCCTTATTACCACACTTGTGAGTTTTGCTCTGGAAACTGATGAATTATTGTGATCAGGATCTTATCACAGTATCTATTTGCTGTGCTTTTAGGTTATGCTTTGCTACCAAATGTAGCTGCTTTATGATATGCAGCTACCTTTCACATCACAGATTTTGTAGCAGAAGAAAATGCCTTCTTCTACTTGCCACTGGCTGTGCATGATGTGGTGGTGCCAGGAGTTCATTGTATCTGGCATTTATTCCTTAAGGAAAGAACAAGGAACTAAATACCTAGATACTTCAATTGCTACATAGAGGAACTAATAAGAGAAAGGAGTAAACCCCTGACACATGGCAGAAGACATATGGTATTGTTTGGTAGAGTCCCATTCTCTACAATAGGATTTTTCAACACACACCTCTGATTCTGGATGGTAGCAAATGCATACAAATGTTGATTCCATCAAATTCTCTGCTTCAATGCCCTACATATCCAATACTTCCCCTTGCCCCCATGAAAGCTATTTGGGAACCAACTGTTTCTGAAATTCAATTTGTTTTGGTACCTGTCAGTGGATTTTATGAGCTTGGTCCTTAGCACCATTTCTTCTGCTCAATGATGTATGCAGAAGTCCCATGAGGTATCTGGGCTGTCAGGTACCATTTCTGCTGTGGAAATTTATAATTGAGTGCATTTTCATGCAGATCATTTTTCTTTGGGCACAATCTGTTTCAGGCATAATCACTCCTCAGAAAGCAAATGCTCCCAAACCCATGTAGTGATTAGAGTGACTGGTCATCTGGCATTTCATGAAGTTCATAAAGATACAGGACGACTGCATCTGAATTCCCCACTTATTCAAATTGGATATGAAGGGTTTTCATCCATGAAATTTATTAAACTCAGAAATGCAAAAAGCTGTAAATGCAGTCACTGGTTGTCAGCAGTTTGAAGCCCACATTGTGTGGTTCAATGTGTAAAACACAAATTGGTAGAGAAAGAAGGCACTTCTAATGTGGGCTTTGTGTTTCCTTCAGAGGTATAGGGCACAGTGGGAATTGTCTGGTTAGGCCATGGTTGTGGAGAAGAACCATTTTGTGCTCAGTAAAGTGAGTGAGGATGGGAGACAGGATGGATCTTAAATCTGACTGCATCATAGATGAAATTTTGAAAGGTGGTAAAGGCAAGAGTGCAGAAGTCAAACTTGTCCAGCAAATAAAGAAGCAGCAGTAAGGCCCTCTGAGATAAGTAGCAGTGTACAGCATTTCTCTCCTTCTTATCCCTCAGGACTCCTTTCTGCTGTGTGAAGAGCAGATACCTCCCTTGTCCTATATTGCTCCAGGGCAGATTTTAGAGAATTTAAAAAAGGCAATTTCATTACATCATCTTTCCCTTGTGAGTTCTGGTAGACAGGATGTATTTTGATAAGTCTAAGAGGCAGAATATAAATATTAAATGTTTGAATGGTACCATGCATGGGATGGAAATTGTCCAAGCTTTTAACTGGGCATACAGAGGCAAGTTGTTAGGGATGGCTTTATGTATTTCTTCTGTCCCTTGAATATCCCAGAACCTTGTAGGAGCATAAAAAGATGGAGATATCTTCCAGAGCAAAAGGGAGCAAGCGGTACACGTGACATCATGTTCTCTGGAAAGCATCCTCAGTGACATCTTGACTTGGCATCTCACTGTGATGTGGACAATTAAGGAGGAAGCTCCTTTTGAAAACTGCTTATTTTTCAGTGAAAAAGGAGGTAGGGAAGATCCAGTGTCTCAGATGAAAGTTAAGTAGGACACAAGTGCACCGAGGCACTTCATCCTCTGCCTGCTTCCTGCATGTTCAGTCAGAATGACAGTGCCCTAATTACAGCCCCTCTTTCCAGCTGCCACAGCTGCAGTAAGGCAGATGCTGGTTATGCAAAGGCTCCCGAGGGGTCAGAAAAGTAGGTTTGGGGTAGGTGAAACCCAGCAAAGCAGGTACTGGATAGTACAGAACATCTAAAAGTTAGGCAGGTTTTTTATATTCATAATATGCGTTCCCTCCACCACCAACATAGAGAAAAGGAACCAGAGGTGTCATCTTTGCTGAACTGCTAATTACAGAAGAAAATGAAGTGATTAGTTTACAGAATGTGCCTGCTTTACAGGTGGCTGAAGATAGCTGAGATAAAGTGCCAGATCTTTTCAAGATCTTGCACATTTACCTTCAGATAGCAATATTGCTTGGGAGCACTTAGACAAGAATCAGGCACGGACCTTTAAAGGTAGAAGTAAAATGAGTTTGACTCTTTTGGTACTCTGTGCTCCCCAGAATAAAAAATCCCAGGACTTCACCTACTTGTCTGCATAAACACCAGTTCCAGAAGTGCCTGGTCATTTATTTATTCCCACCTGTAGAATGGATGCCTTTGCTTTAAGACCGTATGATTGATAAGGCACACATGAACAACACTCTACTGCTGTTTAAAACAGAACAGAGTTTGCTCCTGGGCTTTCTGCAAATGTATCTGACTAGAGTAAGTTACAGAACTGGACAGATTTACAGTCACCAGCTGACCACTTGTCTCTCCTTTCAGTCTGTTGATGGATTGTTTGAACATAAATGCATGGGGAAATCGTAAGGTATATCATACTGGCATATCTTTGTCCTGCATACACTTTGGGTTCATCAAACACTCTCTTCTTTCTTCCGGAAATAACTATACAAGTATTTTGAAGAAAAAGCAACAACTTCTCCTCCAAAATTAAACTATCAGAAATTGTCCAGTAACATTGCAATGCACTAAAAAAATAATAAAAAAAAAAAGATTCATTCTTTCTGTTCATGGGGTGAGTAGATGTTTGGGAAAAGTACTTCATATATCAAACCATGACTATGACCATAGTTTGCTGAAGTAAGAAGGACTGTGCTTCTGTTACCCAGTCATCCCTATATTACTAAGTGGATTTAGTCCTTAGAGTCATGATTTATATAGTGAAATTTAGAGTAAACATTCTTGGATTTCTCTTTGGTAGAAGCCTGGTCCTTATCCTCATTTGTACTTCAAAAATTTCTTTCTAAAGTGTGGCAATTAAAGTGGATTTGTCTAGGTGTTGCTTATGTGAAATCAGTAAAAGAAGTCCCTTGTCCAGTGCAAAGGTCACCTCTGCCTGCCAGGATCTGTGACTGTAGGAGGCATGCACAGCCAAATTAGGACACCTCCAGCTAGACCAGGTGACATTCCAGGTTATTCCATGTGCCCAACCACACTGAGGTTTTTCACACTCCACCTTGGCTGGGTGTGGATTCATTGGAGGATGAGGATGTCAACAGCTGGTCTTGCAGGTACTTTTGACAAAGTTATAGTTGCACTGATCTCCTTTTAGTTCACAGAGGTATCCTCTCCTGTCTGCTGTGCTCTCATCACAGCAGACAGATCTTCAATTTTAATCTAGCTACAGCTCCATGTGGTACCCAGATACACAGGGGCATCAGCTGAACCCAAGAAGACTGCCATGGGGACACTGTTATTTTCTTTAAAGATAAATTACAAGAAGTTAAGTTTTAATCTAGGGCTACAATAACAGAATTTCCCCAATATAAAGAACAAAACCCTAAAGCAAATAATTCATACGTAACCACCTCAGCCAGAACACTCTTGACTGAACAAAGATAATTTTCATGCAGTTTAAAATCTTCTAGACTATGAAAAATTTAATTCAGTTCAGAGTCACATTATATGTGAAATAAGCAGGGTTTTTCCAATGAAACATCTCCCATCAGTCAGTGTTCCAGATGACTAATAGTATCTACAAGAGGTTTTCTATTGGTTTAAATTCACACTTCCAGCTAAACTATTACTGTTTCTGAGTGTCTGAACCCTCATTTTATTTTTCAGAGCATTGGGGGGTTTATTTTACTTTTTTTCAGTATGGTGAAGCTAAATTAATAAAAAAGTGCTATAGTAATTTCAGTGTTTCTACATAGGGATTTTTTGATCTACCTGAAAAACCCCAAAAGTCTCCAGATTGAAGTCATTGCTATGAATTCTGCAATAGATGTGGCCATACAGGGGTTTGCAGAAAGCTTAAATTCAAGACTTTTATTATTCCTGATACTTTTCAGCATCAGGAAAGAGCAAGGCAGATGAGAGACTGGGGAAATGGTGTGGGGCGAAGGCTCTTGAGTTTTGCCAAAACCCTTCAGCAACTGCTTCCCTTCCTGCCTCCCCATCATCTAATCCCCTTGGAATTCAGCAGTTCTCACAGAGCTCTTATCTGGTGAATTAATGGGATTTTCAGAGAAGAGGAAAAAGGAAGAGGGGTGGGGTGGGGGTGGTGGGGGAGCGGGGAAGCCTTTCTCATCCAGTACAAGAACAGGAATTCCTGTTTCTGTATTTTCCAGAGTATCTACTTAGGAGTGAGTCTGGATATGATGTAGCAGCTCTCTTCCTTTAAATATTTATTTCAAACAGAGTAACTATATCCATGTATAGGTAGAGCTCTTCTGGAACAAAAGCCTTGATCTTGTTCTGCCTAAGCCTCTCTGGTATTGACATATTAACTCATAACTGGTATAAACTATATCTCCAGTGGAACATATGCTTCACTGACCAGAACAGAAGAACCAGCAGCAAAAGGTTTATGATGTAGCCAGATGCTGCAGCAAAGAACTTGAGATTTTCCCATAACACATCTCACCCTCCTTTTTTTTAAAGTTTTCACTCACATCTTGATCTGATTTTTTGCTGAGGCCTGTGAACTGTTCAGAACCAGACAGCAGCCTTTCCCAAGAACTACCTGAGTAAGCATTTCCCCTGATGTACTTCCACCACAGACTATCCCTGACACATGCGCTGCTCTGCATTCCAGACTCTTTTTCTCCCATTTCCTCTATTGCCAAAAGGGCTTTGAATTCAGATCCTGTCCTCCAGAATGTGCCCTAAAATATCATTTCCATAGGATAAGCCCAAGAAAAATCCACCTCCCAGGTGCAAGCAAACCCATGAGGACCTCTCCCTTAGTCCCAGAGAGAAGCTCTCAGCCATGAGGCTTCCTTAGCCCGGACTCTGGCTGCCTGCCCAACATTCCCTACATCTCAATGAAGTGCTGATGGCTGGGTATGTAGGGCAAGAGGGGAAACTCAAATGAATAGGTCTACTCCAAAATGCAAGGGAGACCAAGGAAAAGCATTGAGAGTGCTTCATTGGATGAACTGACCTGCCAGCAAGAGAAAAAATGGGAACAGAGTCAAGCAAACAATCCCAACACCTGCACAGAGTGTGTGGCTCTGGCTCTACCTCTGACAGGGACCTGCAGACTCTTTCATATGCTGACAATGTTTTTGCAGTTTGTCATGACAGCTAAGTGTTCTTGAACAGAGAGCACAAATTACACACGCACACATGCTTCACCCTCACTGATCTCACTGCAAGAGCACCACTGAGAAAAGTAGACAGGAGGCTCCATTTAATTGCCACAGGACATGAATAAATGTCATTGATTTCAATGGGAGTTATTTGTATCCTGCAGTAGAAGACTAGCAGCCTGGTATTGCTGCTGCTCTCTGGCTCTTGGTAGCCGGGACTCTGCAGTCATAGCAGGGCTAATCCTGCTGCCAATTTTCTCTCTGTTTTTGTTGTTTTGTGCTCCACTTTAATTGAAACAATCACTGGCTATTAGGGAGAAACTTTCCCTCTGGCCTGTTATTCTATTATCATTCGTTATGATTTGATTTTTTTTTTCACTTCATCTGACACATTTGGTGCCAGAAATGAGTCTCTAGACCAGAGGAACTTCAGAGGTTTGTGATGCTCTGAGAGCTCGGATCTGAAGGATGGGGAATTCTGCAGATAGAAAAGCAAGAGCAATGCAATATGCACATTCAGCAGCATGAAATACCATTCCTGCATTTTGTTCACTCTCATTGCTTCAGCTGACAGGAGGCATCTACGTGTCCCTCTGTGATCCCACAACCTCAGAGGTTTCCAGCCGTTTCCACTTCAGAGAGCTGTGTTTCCAGCTCTCTTTTCATCGATATCCCAGCATGCAGGCCTGTGCTAATCAGTTTTAGCAGGCTCATCATTTGATTGACTTCAAAGCTGAAGTTGCTACCTCTCTTAAAAGATAGGAAAGGCCAGCAGGACAAGGGTTGTTTTGCCTGCCTTTAGTTTGTGTGTGTCCTTTTTGGGTAGGTCAGAGATGAAAGTTGATCTGTTTCATGTAGCATTTCTCTGATTTCTTTCAGTCACTTGGATTAGCTTCTCACATCTTTGTCCAGAAAATGTTTTCATCACCTTGCAACAAAACCTCCTTCTCTGGTATCACACATTGGTATCGAAGAAGTGTTGTCTTTGCCTTTTGAGTGTCTAAGGTTAAACAACAACAGTGACCTGCCATGGACTTCACTCTCTCCAAAGGGGACCAAAAACACAAGGTCCTGTACAAAAAGTACTATCTCCAGAACAATATCCACAGCCAAAAATTCCTGTGCAATAGGCTCTTTCCATGGCAACATCTCGCAGATGGCTGAATTTCAGCAGTTATCTGGGCTGACACGTTCATTATTCTGCACTGGAGGAACAAGTTTCTTACGCATGAAATGATTATATATACGAACATAAGTAATACTCTGACCAACTCAGAAATGGAAAACTTAAACAACTGTCTTTTAACCTATCATGAACTCAAAAGTGGGGTTTTCTCAAGGAGCAGTGATTTTTTTTATTATTATTTCATTTAATTTATTCCAGGACTATTTTCCTCCCTTCCTCTTTGTGAACTGATTATAAATATCTCTTATTTATTCATTATTCGTGCATAAGCTAAATATCTTTACCCACTTGATTTTGGTGTGCAAGTAATTTTGTACATAACTTTTTGCAAGTGTTTTGCAGAAATCTGAGATTTCTGATCAGTTTTGCAGGGATTGCTCTGAGAGGGGAATGCTCTCTTTTATGATTCTTGACTGAATAACTGCTGTTACTAACTCCGCCAACTAGAACTGTGCTCAGAAAAGTGGTGCCTATCTTTTTTTAACCAATGCACTCTGTCCACAACAATAGACCTTCCAGCAATTGAGTTTCAACTAGTCTTACTATGGGTTCAAGCATCGCAGATTTGCCTTCTGACTTAGTTTCTTATTGTGCATTGAAGGCCTCTAAGTAATGGATGCTGTTTCTGTTCTTGCATCCCTTTTGCTTTTGTGATTTTCAAAGGGAAGTAATCACCATAAGCTAAAAGTTTTTCCAAATAGCAGGCAGAAAACCCAGAAAATTACAAAAATGTTCTTTGCAAAATTGGAGATTTTCTTTGCATGCAGTAATGCTATTTTCACACACTGCCCATACCTATCCTGGAAAAGGAAAGGTGAGATCAGTAGGTAACTGAAGATTGAGTATCAGAGTGGAAAATAAATTCAAATGAAGCTCAGAGATGCATAAGCATGAAGCAGTACATAATGTTTTTTGGGGTTAGTGACTCACATGTGTGGAGCTTAATTTTCGGGGTGGGGGCACAAAGGAATGACACCTTTTTTTTCCTCCCGATATGGTATTGGTATTTTTAGTTCCAAGTGATCCTGAAAAAGAAAGGGCTGTGAAAGAAAGATAGCTCAACTTTACCAAAGAATGTAAAAAAAGTTAACCTTCTACTTATTTTCTTCTCTTTTCTGCCCCCCTCCCCTCCCTTCATGCTCTCAGCATTCGCACCTATATCCCCTCTTCTGGAATTTGCTTTCTGCCAGGCTGTTCTGTTTTAAGGTTTCTTTAGACTAACAGCCTGGCTCATTAAAAATTTTTAAGATTTGAGTCATATGCCTTGCTCAGTGATGTCACTCTTCCCCTCAGCTCCCTTCCCCCACGCCTCATCTGAAGATTTCTGGATGTCAATCCACCGGATATTTCCAATCCAGAGCACAGCATAGGCATTGTGTGAATTATATATGTCAAACACTGAAGTTCAAGAGAGCCACGGTGCGTGCTGAATGGTTGGAGTTCAGGGGTTATTTGACAGGAAACAGCTTGATGAAGGACCTCTCCTTTCTGCAGCCTGCTGTTTTGTGCCTGTTCTTGGAGATGAACAGCAATCCCTGCCCAGACAGGGCCCCTCTGTCCGACCACTGAACCAAGCTACGTGCTTGTTTCCAGTTGCTTTGGCTAGACAAGAAACAGCAGAGTTAATGGGCAGAAGGGGATATTAATTTGCATTTCAATACAGCCCAACACAGTTACTCAATGTTACTGCTGGGTAATGGGAAAATTAAGCTGAAAGGGAGTTAGCATATGGAAAAGAAATGTAGCTGATGCTGAGAAGACAGACTGCAGTTGCAGCGAATTAGTGGCCGCAGCTGTTACACGGGATGCCGTATTGCTCTCAGGGCAGGTAGCATTGCAAAAGTAAATATTCCTTTTGTATACACATTGTGGCACAGTGTGAAGTGGTTGGAGGAATAAAATCAACCAACAGGAAAAAAAAAAAAAGAAAAAAAGAAGTCTGTGTGTGGGAAATGACGTAGTTGCAATATTAAAAGTCCAGTGATGAAAAAGCCACAGAAGCAAAGGAATGCAAGGGGAGATATCCTGCCTTCCTTAAAAAAGCAATAAAACACATAGAAAAGTTTCCTTCCATTTACAGTGGCCCATCATTATTTTCCATGGGTCTGGCTAATCACAGCAATTCTCCAAGTCAGACAGAGCCCAGAGCCAGATCTTTAAACATGTTGCTATGTGTTATTATAGCTGAGAGCAATATGTGGTTACTGTCTCAGACCTATTGCTTTCTTTTATTCCTTCTTTTCTCAGGGTCTGGATTTCATTTCCTGGCTGAGGACCTGACCGAAGTGACCCTGTGAGCTACCTGTTGTCCCAGGGAAGTGAGGGAATGGGTTGGGACTGGAAAGGTTCATACAAGCAACTCATTTGCATCTCTGGGTCTGTCATTTCATTAAGCTGTGCTTTGGTCTGCAGCATTCACTGCTGTGATCCCACCATGGCATGGACATGCAGGAAAGCCACAATGTCCTCCCTCTACTTTTTTTTTTTTTTAAAGTGAAGAGATATCATCCTTGAATAAGCTTTAAACACATACAAAGCCATCCTCACCCCTTTGCTTACAAGACAAACTCTAGCCAGAGCATTGTTTTTCCAAACTGGTTAATATTTGTGTCAATAACACAACCTTTTCTAAAAGTACTAAGACCCCACACTGTTCAATATAGTGCTCACCTAAAACTTTCCATACCCTTTGAATTTTGTCACATATTCCAAAAAAATAAAAAGATATAGAGACATTTGATTTTTTTTTTCCCCCAAAGAGATCTCTAGGATTTAGTTCCACATCTGCCAGCCCTAGTGGTGTGTGGCTAAATGCATTGCATGGTTTTGAACTTCTCAAGCATGACTGTAAAAGGATATTGCCTGTGCTTCTTATTGGTTATATCAGATGGGTCCTACTTCAGTCCTTTGTTTGCATTGCTGATCTCATTAGAAATAATTAAAGTTTTTATCTGGTTTACATCTAGTAGCTCTGTTTAGCTGGGGCTTTTTTCAGAGTTGTTTTTTTTTTTCTGTTTGTTTTCAACAGATCATTTACTTCTGAAGCCTGTTCCACCCTGCCGTTCACCCAGCGTTATTATTACAGAATTCTTTCTGAGGGTTCACTACCTCCCTCATAAATCATTACGTTTCCATTTAGCAAATTTAATAACAGGATCTGGTTTCAATCCTCCCTACATGGAAAAGCCACTTCAGCTTTTCATTCGGACGAGGAACTTGATGGAATGTGCCTGGTTCTCAGAGCAGCTCCCAGCCCTCAAAACAGCTCCTTGCTGGGGCCAGCTGCGATGCCCGGGGCTGCTCTTTGTGAGGTGTGTGCCTTCCTCACCTCTCCTGCTGAAGAAATAAAGTGAAGGGAGAAAGAAGAAGGGCAAAGAAATAAGCCTTTTTTTTTTTCTTTTTCTTTTTTTTTTTTCCCCAGTAGCCTAAAGAAAGGGAAAAAACATTCAGGTTCCAAGCTGAAAAACTATGGAAATTCTGAAAATATTGAAAATTTCTAAGTAAATGGATTTTGAAAATCACTGTGCATGCATTAAAATGTGTTTATATACCAAGCCAGCACAATCACATTACCTGGACATTTAACCCTGCCTGTATAGCCCCAGAGAGGAAGAAATGTCAGCTATCACCAGATGGCCACAGAGCAGCAAAAAGACTCAGGAGCAGTTCACATCTTAGCCAGAAACTGTAGATATAAGAACATGCTACATCTAGGTGAGGAGGGAAAATTCAGCACTGATCATGCCCTTAGTGAACATGTCTCCCATCTCAGACACCCAGCCATCATTTATTGCAGGGGATCACCATGCATGCATTAGTAAAGCCTGTAAGTGCAGACTTACAGGCATTTAGTGAGAAATAGCTGACATATATAAAATAATTTGCTTACCCTATAATCATATTTTCAGGTGGATGTTCCTTTAGAGATAGCTGAGACCTGCATACAAGCATGCACATAGGCATTAGGCTTGTTCTTCATTTGACCCATTCATTGCTTGGGCTTAACTTCAGCTAATCCTAGCACAGAAGCTGCTTGGGAATTCCTGAGGTCCTCAGCACCATGCCAGCTGAGCACCTTCCCTTCTCAGACCTGGTTTTCCCACTGGGAGTTAGGGAAGAGTAGTCTCTTTATTTCTCCCAGAATCCCATCTTTCTCCTCTCTCACAAGCCTTATCTAACTAAGAGACATGACATGAGACCACCATCCCAGTCCCATCTGAAGGGATGTGTGACCACCTCCACAACATCCTGCAGCATGACTTAGCAGTGGTGACAGTCTCCCTCTGACAGCTTGGGCACAGGCTTGATTCAAATCCATTAAAGCCACTCTAAAATCCTCTTTGATTCTGAAGCACTTTGGATTTAGGTTTCTTTCCCATCCAACAGGCGTCCCTTCCAAATGAGCTCCAAGGCACATCAGTTGGACGCTGTGCAAAGGGTTTTCTACTGTCAGTTTTAGCTTTGTGGGTATTAAAGAGCACAACATCCTACTTAATTTTCAGTCAGTCACATTCTGCCAGGAGTTGCATTTTGGAACTGAGGAACAGGGAAAGGGAAATTAAACTCTCATGTATGTGTATGAAATGTGCACCATTAGAACATAAGGATGCCATAATGCTATTTTATTAAAACTATCATTGCAATGAAAACTGATTATTTACTTTGTAACCCATAAGGCTTTCCCGGAAAGTAGTTTCTGGACATGATTTTCAATTTTCTTTGAACCAGATGCGTCCCTGACCGCAGTTATTCTTATAGCTCACAGATGTTGCCACTTTAAAATCACCACAGCAGAAACGAATACCAGGAAGAGAAAGAGGGATTAAAACTGATCAGCATCACAGGTCTAATGTCGATGGCAGGACCAGAGCTCACCTGCACGTGCAAATGTCTGTCTTGCTAAGAACATACTGACATCTGCATCCTGTGCCACTGCAGATGACACAGAGGAGATGAAAATGGGAAGCCACTGACCTGGAAAGTTCTCCCATTCTACATCAGCATCATACAGCCGTCCTTTCAGCTCCAGTTTTATCTAGGATTTAAAAGAGTTTTTGGGGTTAGTCAGGAGGAATAACTTCATATAACGCTCTTAAAACTATTGCTCATGTCTTTGGTCTTGATCTCGGACTCTGGATACAAACAACTGGGAAGCCCGCCTGGCTTGGTTGCATCAGAAACAGATGAACCACCTTCTGAAAGCTCAGTTTTTCTCTAGACAACACAAAAACTTAATCACAAGCAAAGCCATCTCGTCCCCTGACATGTAGGCAGCTCAGTAATCACAGCCCAGATGACACTGTTATGCCAGGCAAACCAGATCCTCAGAAGCTCTTCTCTAAATGCCTTAGAGAAGAACACAATGATGGAGGAGCAGAGAGGAGTTTAGGAAGAAAATTCCCCTTTCGAAATCCTCCTAAGTCTGGAGAAGCTGCATCTGTATCTTTCCATGACTGTAGGCTGAAGCAATGTGAGGCAAGAGAATTGTGCAAATTACAAGTTATATTTCACTGCACACACATGTACACATCTCACATGCAGTCAGCTGGCATTGTGACATGGAAACAGACAGAAGAGCTGTTCTCCATCAGCACCAGATTCCTGGCAGCAGGTAACAGCTCTCTTTGGCCATGAGGAAGGACAGGGAGAGCACTGCCATTGTTCCCAGCTCTGGACCAGGTATCAACTGCTTGTCTCAGTCTTCTCAGTGTAGCTTACACAGCATTACTCAGGCACTGTCAAGAGATGTGATTCGAGCCTGCACGGATCCCAACAGCCACATAAAGCACTGCATGAATTCATCAGATGGCAGAGCTCAGAACTGCTCCTTCATACTGTCTCAAACACTGGCTAGGTCTGTAAGTGAGCACCCACTGTCAGGCTTTGTGTGCAAAGCCTTGATTTGCCCATTTCATATTTCAGTGATCTGAACAGCTGTGTTCAATCACATCTGACTGCGATGTGAACTCTTGAGTACACAAATGCTAGCTATGATCTGTGCAATTTCATCATCCAGTAATTGGCAGCCATACTGCCTACGGGGCTTTGAGCTCCTGACCAGCACTGGCACTTTCCTGAGCTCCACTCCCTGAAATGACACATACATATACAAGAACTGAGCAACAGAAAAGTCCCTAAGGTGCCATAGTTTAACCCCTGCTGGCAGCTCAGCCCCACACAGCTGCTCACTCATTTCCTCCAGGTGGTATGGGGGAGAGAATCAGAAAAGTGAGAAAACTTGTGGGTTGAGATAAAGACGGTATAATAGATAAAACAAAAGCTGCACACACAAGCAAAGCAAAATAAGGAATTTATTCACTACTTCTGATGGGCAGGCAGGTGTTCAGCCATTCCTAGGAGAGTCACACATAAAGGTGAGAACTTGAGAAGACAAACACCATCACTTCAAACATCCCTCCCTTTGTTTTCTTTCCCAGCATTATATAATGAGCATGACACCACAGGCTATGGGATATCCCTCTGGTCAATTGGGATCAGTAGTCCCATCTGTGTCCACTCCTAACTCCTTGTGCATCCCCAGCCTCCTTGCTGGCAGGGTGGGGTGAGGAACAGAAAAGCCCTTGACGCAGTGCAGGCTCTGCTCAGCAGTAACAAAAACATCACTCTGTTACCAACACTATTTTGGTCGCACAACTAAAACAGCCCCATAGTAACAATGGAAAAAATCAACTTTCTCCCATCCAAATCCCATGTGCTCATGTACAAGAACTACACAGCAAAAACTGGACAAGGATGATACCAATGAAAAGACCTTCTGTTTCACAAGGTTATTCCATTTCCAAAGAACTGTGTAGCGACAACAGTGTATCTTGCCCAAGGCAAAGTCAACCCTCCACTGCCATTTCTCACCAGCCATGCTGGGGCCCTAAGTTCCCACTGTCCTGGTTAGCAAGGCTTCAACCATTCTGAAACTACGGTAATGCAGGAGGAACTCAGCTGAAAGCCACATTCTGAGTTTTCAGGTAAATTCAGGGTGAATCCTAAGTGACAAGAAAGCTTTCAGATTAGGCTGACAATGTACTAAAAACTATAATGGAATTATAGTTTTTAAAGTTGAGAGCAGTTCATGAGACAAAGGAATTGGAGAAAAATTTTTTTCCATGAAGAAGGCCCCAACTGCTGTCTGCTCATGCCCACATCACTGGCTTTTTCTCTTATGCCCTCTCTTTGCACTGCAGCTGCATCCAGGTTTGCACGAGCTCAGCGAAGCCTTTGGTGCAGCTGCTGCCCTTGCTGCTCTGACAGGTGACACAGCATTTAGTTTTTCTGCAATCAAGATGACACCAGAAGTGGTCCACAATCGATTTATAGCATTGTGAAGCCTTTGCAAGGTGCTTGCAGCCACACGAATCTCAACTCCCTGGTGTGCCTGCAGTCTTGCTTGAGATTGCAAGCCTGACACAAGAGATTGCTTACTGCACAGGACTGTGCATCTGAGCCCTGGCAGGACTTGGAAACAAGTTGGTGATAAAATGTGCTGTTGTACTGACATGCCTCTTCTCTTCTTCCAGGTGGTAAAAGTAATTGTATTTGCTCCTCTTCTCTGTATGTCTCCATGCAATCTGTTACTGAGAGATAGAATGGGTGGGGAGATTTCAAAGGGATGCTCTTCCTTACTTGTCTTCACTTGCAGTGTGAAGAGATCTACAAATCCTGCCATGAGCACACCTTCTGCACCTCAGCTCTTCCTGTGCTGCCTTCTGGAAGGCAGTAGAAGCAAATGTTTAAATAAGGTGCATTGTCCTATATCAGAGTTTGAGCCACCCCTAGCTCAAGATCTGTTAGATGTTACTGTGAGACTTGTTTCCCTTAACAATTTGTTAAAAATAGAGGTCCTTTTAGACTCTGGGGTGCCCATGCATTTGCGTGGAACATGTCCTCAGATAAACCCAGAGGCTATTCAAACCTGTAAAGTTTTGTTCGTTGTGTTCATCTGAGAGAGCTACAAGAGCCTGTCCCTGTATCCTGCCTGCATGGCTTGCTGCCCTTCCTGAGAGCTCATTAGGCAGTGGAATTGTACATAGGACCTGAGCAAAAGCCCAGTGGAGCCAGTGAATGATTTTCTATTGATCCAAGCCCTTGAACTGCAGCAGCACAGGTGAAGCAAATTGGGCAAAGCTTCTGCGTTCAACCCATCAGAACAATATTTGAATTTCCTTATATTGCCTGTTTTATTTTCTTTCATCTTCTTTGGATTTTGAACTACTTGGTTCAGATGTATTTTCCCTCTATATATCTGCTTGTATTTCTAAATATAGTTAGTAGTTGGGGAGGGGGATGGGGGAAGATGAGCAACAGGCAGAAATCAAGGCAAAACCAGCAGTAAATTGAGCTTTCTTTAACACAACAGGAGAGAGGAGTGAACCACAAAATACTATAAGAATAATTACAGTATTAAAACCATAACAACAAGAAATCATAATATATTATGGCTTTGCAATTAAATAGCATCCTTTATCTGATGAGCTCCTTGTGCTTTGAGTTAATTAAATCTTCCTCACGCACATGATATGCAGAAGGCAGAAATCTTCAGCAAGAGTGTCAAATAACTGCATTAGCTGGAAGTGCAAACTACACTTTACTTCCTCAGGAAATGAGCACTGAGCACTTTTCTTTAGAAAAATCATGTTTGCTACATCTGCTCTGGAAAGGCTCCTCCCTATTCAAACAGAACAACAGCTGAGGAAATGAAAGCTTCATTTACCTGAGTTCAGACAAGGCAGTTTAGGGTAAGAGAAGCTGAATTTCTTAAAAAGCAGCTGTTAAAATCTAGGGGGGAAAAATTATATCTGGAAAAAAAAGGAAAAGTAAATGTTACATGGATGTTGCATTGACTGCAACATCATCTTGCTTTTCTGTCTCCTCTTTGCTTGCTGTTCCTCTTGCCTGATTTGTTGAACCAGTGACAAGAGACTTTCCAGCCTGGAAACAAACTTGTTTTAAAAGAGGAATAAAAAGTATGTATGTCTCATACGGACAACTTACATTGGGAAATGAATGCTCCTTTAGGTGTATGCCAGCTGTTGAGCTTACACTAAACAATGTTCTTAATTAGCGGTAATGGGTTGGCAAACTCCTGGAAGTGTGGAACCAATTATTTTTATTTTATTTTTTTATATAATTATGATCACTCAAAGACAATAGCATATTACAAATGATGACTAACAAGGACAATGCAAATGTCAATTAGAAAATATAGCTCTAATCAACTCAACTTGCCTTCAAGCACAAATGGAAAAAAAAGAGCTAGGGAAAAACAGATGACTGTGTGCTGGGAGAAGAAAGAGCAGACCTATTCTCCTTCCCATGCAGGATGCTGAAAGGACAACATGGAAATTAATGAGCAATTGCCATGACATATCACACAAAGGGACTAGCCCCTTGGTGCTGCACTTAGTGAGCAGAAACCACCTGCCCTTCCAGACCAGCCCTGTACTGGGAGAGGCAGGTGTGTGGTCTGTGCATCTTCGGCACCACTTGCAAGGCACCTGCAGTGACACCCAGAACCCATGGAAAAGCTGTGCAATCCTGGAGGGGCAGCTGGAAGACAGATGAGTTATGTGATAGAGTCAAACTATATTAGATGTCAGTGTTTGGACATCTGAACCAAGCAAGGAAAGATCTCAGGTCCTATCAAACTTATGCTGTCCTTGCAATCACACATTGACAGGCTCAGGATGGACAAGTCCCCATCAGATTTCCCCTGAAAGTTGCCAAACGTGGAGGTGTAAGGGAAGAACACAGATCTGAGCTCAAAAGAATGCTCTATATTCAGAGCTGTAATGGCATTTGAAATAAAATTACTTTCTCTGTGGAGGGTGTACAGATCAGGAAGCAAGTGGGCACAATCAGAGGAGCTTGTGACACAAAGTAGGGCTCACAAGGAGTAGCATCTCTGAACTTTCAAAATTTGAGTTTCTGTGTGATTGGTGACAGTGAAGACAGCAGAATGTCTCAGGTTTCAGGAGTAAATTCCATGATAAAAGTCCTTTGTGGACTTTCTTCAACTTCTCTTACACTGTTGGCATTGTTTAAGATCAGAATTATTTAGATTACTTTTGTGGGGTTCATTTGGGGATATATATATATAATTTTTTTTCCCCTAGCTTGAAGGACATAGTAGAAAACTATTCCCCTGGAGCATAAAGTAACCATTATTCAAAAACTGTTAAATGGAAGAGATCAATCTGCAAAGTGAAGAAGGAGATGTCTCCCATCCATCATGGTGACACTGCTGAAGGCTGGTAGATGAAAGTTTGATTTTGCCAACTCTGACAGTATTCGTTCAGCCAGTGAATCTCTGCCACATTACACATTGCTCTGAAAAGTAACTGGCAACATATACATGACTTATAGGTACACAGACTCAAGCAAACATGATGAAAAAAGATCAGCATAAACTAGAAAGCAAGGGGCAGGGAAGGATGTGAATTATTCTCCCTTTAGAATATGGATGCTGAAAACTGTTATTTGTGCCACTCTAACCAACTCAGAAAGCAGATTCTATGCTGAGCATACAAAACTTGCTTTCTATATCTTACTTTATGGGTTCAAGGTGGATTTTACCAAGGACTAGGAATGTGTGGTTTCCGCCCTTCCTAAGTAGCACTTTCAGTATTTACAACCATGAAGGACTAGAATCAGTATTACACACCCCCAAAAAATTCAGTTCTTCCAAAAATATGACAAAATAAAAGGAAAGCACTTCTCTTGGTACTCCTACCTTTTTTACTTTTTAATCCTTTTTAGCATGGCATAACTGAGTACCTCCGTCACTGACCACAGCATAATGTACTTTTGAATACATTAGCTTAGGTACTAATAGCAATCTGGCTGCAATAGCTTGGATTTGGCACTGGCAGAAAATCCTATTTGAAGAGCCTGGCAAATTAGGTCAGGCCTTGAGCTCTGTGCTGGCCAACCCAGATCACTGTCACACCAGCCTGGAGAGCTGGGGGACAGCTCTGGCTTCAGCTGACTGGAAGTCATTACCCGCCTGACAGTGTGGGTGTACAGCTTCAGCATGAAAAGTGATTCTTTGGGTACCCTTTCCAGATGTCCCACCGGAAACTGTAGATATAGTGCTCAGTTTAGTGTCAAGAAGACCTCTGGGAATGGCAGACTATACTACAGAGACACCAAGGTGGTTGGAGGTTCAGTGTCACCCATCTCACTATCTGCTTTGGCTGTAGAGCAGTGCTTGGAGTCTGTTCAATGGCAGCTCACAGATTTCTCAATGAAAGTGGAAGATAAATCATGAGCTGCTTGTCTGGGGCATCTTTGCTTCCTCTGCTCAAGTGCCTGGATGTGTTATCCGTGCTTACAGGGCATGTTTGCACTGGGGAGCTACTTGCAGAGATACCCAAGCTCACCACGCCCAAGCTGTTACTAGAGAAGCACACTTCATAATCACTCCGGCCGATCTCTACCCCAACAAATTAGACTTGCTGATTATGAGCCCAGGAACACTTGGAGGCTACACCACTCTCACCCAGCCACAGCTAGACTCTGCATAGTGCTGCAGGGCACTGTGGGGGGTGTCCCAACCCACATGGTGCCGTCTCAGAGCTCTGCCCACTGGACTCTTTCGTGCAGCTTTGTGCAGAAGTAGGTTATTTTCCTTAAGGAATCTGATAGAATCACAGAATTAGGGACATTTAGGCAGGAAAAGACCTGTAAGATCATTGAATCCAAGCCTAAGGTAACTTGAAGGAAACTATAAAATCAGGGAGGGAATATGTTGGTCCAGAAAGAGCTGTGTGCAATGGTTGCTTACACCCAGATCTGGCAAGATCAAGTCAAGCACTTCTCTGATGCTGTCAGCCAGTTTTCTCCTGTGTGTAAATGTATCTCGGTAGTTAGTATTTATATATTCTAATTAGCATTTCAACTAGACAGAGAAAGCTCTCAGTTTCAAGTAGCGTGTTACGGCAACACATCTGTGTTTTCCAAAACCTACAAGAAAACATGTAAAATATCCCTAAAGCATAGAGACACCGTCAAGCCATCCCATTTTCACATGAGCCAGTGGCTAGTCGATGTAGCTGACTGTGTAGCTAACACCTTCCATGTGGGAAAATAAAGATAACTAGTTTGAATCATGCCATTTAGAGCATTTTCTAGCTGGAACATCTCCCCAGGCTTCACAGTACCCAAAGCAGGGAAGGAACCAAAGCACATGTTTTGGCTCTACATGTTACTGCAGATTGAAAATGAAGAAATAAAAAAGTTACAGATATTATGGCTGCAAAGATTAGTCTGAGGCCAGTTCCTGCCCCTAGACTGTCCCTGCAGCCCCACGGTGTTTTATTGTAATTGCCTAAATGTAATTGAGAGTAAGAGTAAGATCTTCATAACCTTTTATCAGTTTTTCATGGTTTTGTTTGTGCTTCTGCTGCCACAAAGCATCATCATGCACTGATGAAAAACAAAATGAGCAACCCTGAATGTAGTTTAAATTGGTTGGGAACCAAAAAGACAAGGAAAAGTGGAGAGAAAAAAAACTTGAATATGTGTGAAAGAAATGACCATCTTTTTCAGAATTGCATTTAGTAATTTTATGATTATTATAACAGAATGCCATGTTGTAGCATGGGAATTGCTGTGATTCATATGTGGTTTCATAAAAGTGACAGAAAGTTGAGGCTTGTCATGCCTCTTAAACAAATAAAAAATGTAACTGCCTCAGTAACACTTGGAAATTTGAGATAAAGCCAAAATCCCATGTCTTATATTAAAAAATTACTAGCTCCTAGCACAGGCCTGCATAGCCTATTGTACAATTAGTGACAAATTTGGGGCCTGTGACATATTTAGTGCATGGAAAATAGAACTAGCTTGTATGATGGATGGTGACTGGGTAATGATTTTAAGTAATGGTCTGTTTGTACAACTGAACAAAGCAGAGAAAGCAATTAGCCCTTCCCATAAGCCCTCCATCACTGATGGGCTGTCATACTCCTTTAGCTTCCTTGGGATGGAGATGAGTAAAGGAGGTGCTGGGGAAAAAAAAAAAAAAAAAAAGGCAGAGAAATAGCAGAGAAATGCAGAAAAGAAGGAGAGCAGAGCAGGTTCTTCCTGACACCCACACTGGGTGACTTGGGTGCCATATTCTGTCCCCTGCTTTTCTTGTCTCAGTGGAACTTTTTTCCCATCCAGCTTCATCACCTGACATGCTGCCTGTTCAATAGTCCCTTCCCTGGCTCCTTGACATTCAGTATGTCTGATCCACTTGTTCCACCCTAAATAATCATATTCCAGCACTTCTTTCTTCTTACTGGTCCTTGTTCACTTTTTCACAGGTCATAGATAGCTGTGTGGAAAAAGCAGCTCAATGCTGAGGAGCTGACCTTTCCTTCTCTCCACCCCCCCAAAAAAAACCCCAACAAAACCAAAACAAAAACACCAACGAAACAAACAAAAAAAACCCAAAACAACCAAACTAAAACAAAACAAAAAAAGAAAATACAGAAAAAATTTGAATTGTTAGAGAAGAGATAGGGAAAAGGACAAAGAACTTTGTTATGGTAAACACAGATCCACCATGAACATTTGAATAGAGACTCTGCAAAATTTTGTTAGAATGTGGAAAATGTTTAAGGGGAAGGAAAATGTGATTTGAGGAAATGACCAGCAGCTAAGGAGATTAGTACTCATCAAACTGCAAGTATAGAAGAAGCAGTTAAACAGGAACTATGAGAGATCTATAAAATTATGAGTCTCTGTGAGTTGTTGATGAGAGAGAAATTATTCCCAGTCCCTGCCAGTTGACAGCTAGGGGCTATCAAATAAACCAGCTGTAAGATCCTGCAAATCAAAACAAGATATTGCTTCAGACAACATACTCGTCTGTGGAACTCCCTACTCCTGCCATCTCCCTGTCTAACTTTACTTTTTCATTCTCCCCCACAGTTCAGACAATATTATTTTCTCTTTCAACTCCACCCCCCTGCACACCTTAGAAATCCTCTCCACAAGATTTTCCCCATGCACATCCATTTGAGCTCCCAATATCATCACTGCAGCTTTCTGGCTTTTACTCTGCTATTTGGCACTAGTATAATGCAGTTTCCAAGAAAGATCTCCCTTCCACCCTGAAAACTGAATCCACAAGCTGTACCATTCCCTATACATTGTAAATGCAGAAGACACTGACCTGCAGATAGCGGCTGACGCAAGATTCATATCAGATTTCCCTGTCTGCTCATCTTGGGAGGGAAGTTGTAATCTGGTTGATATGAGTTTACTGCTGAATTGAGCGTTGCTGTACATCAGGAGATGCCAGACCGGGATTCAGGTATTTCAAGTATGTTGTCTGTTATCTTGTTCTGTTGTCTCTTAAGTATATCAGTGACTTTCTCAGGGTCACTGGGATGTCATGATAGCCCATAAATTCTGCAAAAGAGCTCATCTCCCTCAGTGTACAAAGAGCTAGCAACACAGAAACTCCCGAGAGTATCCTCTCATGGAAATAGAGAGGGCATGGATGGAGAGACTGGCATTGGAATGTACTAGAGGCTTTTGCAGGTATTCACACTCCTGTTCCTCAGAACGGCATGAAAATCAACCTTCTTTAATCTTTAGTAAAGAGCAAACTGGATGAGGACTTCACAGGGAAATGCAAAATACTGAAGGATATAATGGAAACAAATGATACATTTGACCTCAGATCAAACAGAAGAAAGAATGAGCGACAGATAAGAAGGCTGAAGGTAGGAGGGAGTGAGGGGAAAGCACAGGGCCATGGTAGAAACAAACAGTAAAAATACTTTCTTTGTTCTTGAGCTTTAATTTCTGTATGCCTGGTTGAACTTTTTTATAAAGGTTGTCGTGTGTGGTTTAGATTTGGATAGATTTTGTTGTGTTTTTGTTTGCTTCAAGGAATAAAACCACTTCTGTAAAGTGGTAGGTGAACAGGAGGGGTTTTTTGAGTATATCTAATCCTTATTTGAAGAGGGGGAATTCCTTGAATTTACATACAATAAACAGCATGTTACATAAAACTGCTGTAGATTACATCAAATTAGCATAATTTCACCAGAGTAAAGACCACTCAGCTCCTTCAGATGCTTTAACATCTGTGCACAGGATGTTTTAAAATGTTCCTTTTTGTTGATCAAAACATTTTCAATTCTGAGGTAACTCCATCTGCTACCCAATGAATTTTCCTGCCCTTTTGCCAGCATTATATCTACCAATTTTTATTTAAAGGAATAGAAAGACTGAAAAAAGAGTTTCATTATAGGAATTCTTGAATAATCAGGTTGAGACTTTGATTTTCCTCCCTAGCAGAGTGAAAGAATTAGTTATTACAAAACCTACCTGCAAGATTCTTGACGTCTTGTTGGGTTGCTGTAGGGTCAGCAGGTGGAGATGGCATTCACACAGGCCTTGGATGACACAGTTGGGTTGGGCCAGGGATGGACTCAGAAGTGGCCAGGTTTAGGAATGAGCTTGTTAAGAGGTGACATTGTGTTCCCACGAGGGCTGGGCAGGAACTAGGAGTTACCCTCTCAGTAGACACAGGGGGCTGCTGACAGGAATGTTGTCTGTGTATCCTTCTGATAAAGATTCTTCTGCGTTTCACAGAGATATGCCAACATTTTAACCTCTAATTTGAGCAAAAAAAACCCAACAGGATCTGCCCACTGTCCTTTCCAGCCATGCTTTAATAAGTGTTTCCTTGATGACCCTCACCACACTCAATGAACTAACTAGCTCAGTGCAGAAATTACTGGGCAAAAATGCCTCATAATTGGCTTTGCAACAGTTCAGTGAGGTAACTCTCATGGTCCCTTCTGGCCTTATGTTTGTGATTCTTTGAACATTCACCCCTGTGGCCGTCATCAAACAAGTCTGGAAGAGATAGGGTTAGAAACCAGGAGATCCTGTTTCTCATTCAGCTCACAGACCATTAGGTCAGCCTTTTCTCACTGTCTATTTAAATAATGGTAGAACCATATTTAGTCCAATTTTCAGACTGGAAAGAGAAAGTCATGCTGGAGTCTTTTATCAGTTTATTTATCCTTTTAGCTTTGTCCAGCTCTTTATGCTCAAGCCCATTAGGTGATTCTAGTGAACCAAAGCCCAGTAAAGCTGAAATCCTTCTCTCAGAAAACTGAGTCTTTCTCTTGCTCCTTTTTCCATTTTCAATAGCAATTAAAGGAAAAAATGTCCCCTTATTTCATCCCATCACCTGCTGAATCACAAGTCGATATCCTGCCTTACTGTGGGAGGCTTTTGGAAAGTACTGAACTCATTATTCCCTGACCTAGTGATTTATATTGTGATCCTTCATGGGAAGAAAATGCACTGAGGTCGCAAAGTGGGGGACTGAAATCAAGAGCACATTGTAATAGATTGAGCAAATGGTACCCTGGATGATAGAAAACCACAGGCAGGAGGAAGAGAAATATCGGGGCTGTGTGAAATATGCCAATTTAAGTTTTCATGACTTTGACAGATCAATGCCCATGAGCTTTTATTTGAGGTGGGTTTGCTTTCTAAGAGGTCTCACTGAAGCCATGGCATCAGACAAAGCCCAGAACACTCATGCACAGCTGAAAAGAGAAGATAGATGTCTGGTGGTCTTGCCAGCTGCATCTATTTACTGGGAAGACTTACCAACCATTTTGAGCAACTCCTGGGATGCTCTTGCTTGCACCTGGATATTTCCTGGAGGTGAGTAACTTCCTATGTTCCTTTCTTCTAAGGTTTAGGTGACAAACAGCAGTCTCACTCATCCATCTGAATGCAGCATTCATTCAAGTACAGCATTTTTATCTTCTACATATTCAGCAACACAGACTTTGGAAATCTTCCTGCAAGCTCTGCCCAAATTGGGTACCACTGAAGATCAGAGACAGACAGTCTTTGATGAAAATAAACAGTCCAGCATTAACATCCTTCTTCAAGATGTTCAGAGGGTGTGGACCCGGTGTGTACTTTGTAAACTGGAAACCTTCCAACATTCTTGTGGTATAAGTACCCCAAATGCCTGGATGTTCTTTAGACACACTGTGTCTGTCAAAGGGCCCTCACAGAAGCAATTTCCCCTTTCATAGCAGCAGACTGGCTTCAATCACAGTCAGCATTGGAAAAGGAGAGTTATTCTGAGGAATGAGACACATTTTCTGAGTGCCTACTAATGCCCATCTCTACTACATTTCACACAAACGGGGCTGGTGTGATTACAAAGACCAAAAAATGCCCTGAGGTGCAATGCATTTATGAGGTGTTTCAATGGATAAGTCTCTTCTCTCTCAACTCTTTGGAGTTTTCCTGGCATGAGAAAATAATAGAACAAACCCCATCTTGTCTATGCAGGTTCAGTTAAGATCAGCTAAATTAATTTCCCTTAATTAAGGCAGTTATTACTTTGCCAGCTGCCTCTGGAGTTTTGCATCCTGCAAACCCCAACTACAGCACATAGTGCAATTCTGCGCATACAAAGAAATGCCAGGTGAAGTTTGTTGCTAAAAATAGGCAGGAAACTTCTGTGGAAATAGGGCTCACATTTTTCCATAACAGTTTCTCTAATCTTACTGTTGGTAAATCTTCAGAGAAATATCTGCCTTCATTTTCAGCTTCTTTAGAAGGAAAGTTTTAGTTGTTTCCACTATCATTCATCCCTAGTTAACCTTATAGTAAGCAAAATAGCAAAGTTCAAGCTCAGGCTGAGACCAATCCAGAGAAGCACTTAACAGTGTGAAATGTCCTACTGACTTCCAGAGGGACTGCTTGAAAGTTTCGGCTTAAGTGCCTTGCTGCTGGGGAGCTTCTGATCTCTAATCTGAAAGTGGGGCCTCAGGAATGTATCCCAGGTGGGTGCTAATTTAACTCATGAGGAGGCAGGAGAAAGGAAAGTGGTGCATCATCTCAAGGTGGTTGATAGCACTCAGCTGCAGAGGTCCAGACACCAACAGAGGGGCTCTGAGGGGTGACTGCTGTGAATACACCCTGACATCAGGCGCTGCCCTGTTCTCTATCCTGCCTCCTCAGGGGACACTGCAGCAGAGGGAGCAGAGCAGTGACTTAGGTGCCCCACTGTGAAGTCCAGACTATCTTTACAAAGCCAATGTCACCAGAGGACTGAGATAATACACAGACCCTGAAGTGCAGACATGCAGCCCCTTTCCAAGACCTTCCTTTGTAGAAGGGCAAGACAGCACCAAACCTGTGTATGGCAGAAAGCTCTACAGCTCTTTGCAAAGGTGTGTGCTTGCCAGAGCCCTCTGGCAGGTTCCAGTGTCAGCACAGGTTGTTGTGGTGGTTGGAGGCTGCCACACAGACCCGCCTGACATCTCTGTGACTCGGGAGGTATGGTGCACTTTTGTTATATAACCAAAGCTTTTTTATGCAACTGCTCCTCCAACACTGCCCTGTGAGATCCGATTATTATGGAGGATGAAAAACATTGTTATTTTTAACAGCTGGATCAAGGCTCAATGCGCTTAAAAGGATATTCAGAAGCAGCTGCTTCCATAAGGCTTTCCAGTCAGTAGTGACCACTGCAAAAGCTGTTTTCCTCTGTTTTGGAGACTGCTTTTCCATGGCATTTGTGTTGCCTTGCAGCTGTAAATGAAAGGCTGAGTCCTTTTTCTGTAAATGTTGTAAACTACTTGTTACCATGCATCCAGACAATGGAACTAGAGCTTTCCAGGGCGTTCCTTTCCTTCACCTCAGGAAGCGAAACCACACCAGTGCTTCTAGAAGGTGATATCTCAAACTGTAGCCTAATTTTCAAATAGGAGATCTTTCCCTAAGCCCCTATTTGCAATAATTCACACACTGTGCAATACTACAATAGTTTATCCAATACCCAAATACTTCTTGATTTCCAAGATTTGGTAGTACTGTTATGTTAAAAGAAGCAACAGAGTGAAGCTATTCCAACAGTGGCATAGATGATGTTCACTTCTGTGCTTGGACAATATTAAACATGCTGTAAGCCATTACAGTGCATTTGAGAAAAGATAAAAGGGAGAAAGTAGAGATTTTTTCCCTTCATCCACAAACAATACCAGTCTTTATATAATAGGTTAGTTATTCAACTTCCTGTGATCCCTGAAAAAAAAATGAAACTGTCAGATAAACTTTCATTTTTTATTAGATGGAGATGTACAAAACTCACACACAGATCCTGATCTTCTTTTAAGAGCTTGGGTAGCAGTTTGTTTCACTCCAAAGGCAGGTGTACATTCTGGCTAAGATGTCCCATGCCTTGGATATCCACAGTGCTGGAGAAGAGTGGTCTTTCTTCTCTGATACTAGATGAGATGCAACAGGGCAGGAAGGACCTTGTTTCTGAGGTCAGACATTTCAAGAATTCTAAATATCAAACTATTCAAATTTATTAAACAGAATGTTTATAGCCTTACAGGCCTGAGTTCCATTGGCTTTCTGTACCTTCTCATGCCAACACTGGCTGTCTGAAAAGTACATCAGAATATGTTGTGGGTCTTCATGGTTCACTAAGCATCTGGAAATAGTTCCAGCTGTGTTTCTGTAAAGGTGGCATTCTTCTTATGGTACTTGAATCAACCAATATTCAACTGACTGTAGTAAGCCAAGTCTATTTTTTTTTTACTGTCAGTGAAAGGGAAATGTTTTTTTTTCATCAGAGGATGATTACTTCTACCTCAAACATGTATTTTAGGATGGGATGACTGATTTGAGACATGATTTATTGCAGTGACCATATCCTGTTAGCAAAGACTTGGTACAAATTTAATTCTCAGTAGCTGAAGAGAATTAAAATGAACCTTACCTGGAAAATCAAAACAAACTCTCAAGGGTTTTAAAGAAGTAGAAAAATGCATAAAAATCAAATTTTGTGTGTCTGTTGCATGTTCTATCATATTGAAATGCAGTGCACTAGGGGAACTGAAAGATTATTAAGAAGCAAAGCATGACTCCTTGGCGGTCAGTGTAACTTGATGTTAATCACACAGATCTGTTAGTCAGGATGTGCAGCATTTTAATAGGAAGATTAAGAGTGGTGCAAATGGAAGAGGCCTGGGGACAGCTGGGTGCCGAGGCAGCAGCAGGAGAACACAGAAGGGACAGGGCTCTCAGTGGTGTGTGATAAGGGCACTCGGATTAGCAGGTCAACAAAACCCCAAACACATCTGCCTTCAGCTTCACAAGGTACCCAGACCTGGAGATAAAGAATGGTGGTGACCTGATGACACACAGAGGTGGGGTAGAATGGAGACACTGATTACTGACAAATCCAAAGGAGTGCAAAGATGCATATTGGAAACCTAAACATCCTGAAATGCTGGAAGACCTGAGAAAGACTTAACAGTTAGTGTTAGGGATCCTGGATCTAATAATTAAACAGGAGTGTTGTGATGCCTGGGTGCTGGGCTGATGTTGGCCACCACAAACATGCTGCTGCTCATGAGCATGAGACTAAGAGTATGCATCAGTAAAAAAATTCTTTCTTTCTGCTTGAACTTTTAAGAAAAATCTTTCCCTACTGTAAGGTTATGGATAGTACCATTCTATATGTGCCCTGGATACTCCCAGCACTTGTTGATAAAATGTTCTGATGGTATTCCTGTATATGTACACTACATGAAGGATGTCAGTTTAGAGTAGGCAATATTTCTTCTTAAAAGAAGCAGGAGGTACGCTCTGTTTCTATAAACTCAGAGGAATCAGTTCATGGTGGTTTAACCACAGCTGGCAGCTCAGCCCCACACAGCCACTCTCTCAGCCCACCCTGGTGGGATGTGGAGAGAATCAGAAGGGTAAATGGGGGAAAACTCATGAGTCGAAATAAAGACAGTTAATTAGATAAAGCAAAAGCCACACACACACAGGCAAAGCAAAACAAGGAATTCACTCAATACTTCCCATGGGCAGGCAGGTGTTGAGCCATCCCCAGGAGAGCAGGGCTCTATCACATGTAATGGTGACTTAGGAAGACAAACACCATCAAACATTATCCCCACTTTCTTCTTCCCCAGTTCCTATACTAAGCATGACACTATATGTACCTTGGGTCAGGTGGGGTTAGCTATTCTGGCTGTGTCCCCTCCCAGCTCCTTGTGCACCCCCAGCTTCCTCACTGTTGGGGTGGGGTGAGGAGCAGAAAAGGCCTTGACTCTGTGTTAAGCTCAGCATCAACAAAACCATCTCTATATCATCAACACTGTTTTGATCACACATCTAAAACATACCCCCCATACCAGCTACTATTAAGAAAATTAATTCTCTCCCCACCAAACCCAGCATGCAGCTGAAGAGAACTGCTGTTCAGAGAAGTATTTTTTTCTCCTCTTGATTCTTTCATTGGGGGGAAAAAATATTTTAGAGAACTTTTTGTCTTAGCTCAGAAATAAAGATACAATCTCTGGAAATGACTGATGCAAGCTGTTATTAAGGGAGATACATTCATACATTTCAGCAGAGTTGGATGATGATGAAGTTAATTCAATCTTGTAATTGCAGAGAGCTGTTGTTTCAGGAACAGTACCATCTAAAAGATCTGGTCTGTATCATCTTGATGCTTACAAATAAACATTGAAGTGGAAATTAAACTCTGGCTAAAATGAAATTAGAAGAAGTCACCTCCTGTGGTGTAGTGAACATATAGCATTGATCATCAGCAAATGGTTTCTACTTTGGTAGCTTTGCACACGAGTAGTTGAAAAATAACGCTGAACCTTATTTGTATATTGCTGATCATTTCATTGTACAATATTGTCTTTTTCAGCTGTAAACAAAACCAAGTCACATGCTTAAAATAGCAAAATTATCCTTAAAGCAATGACATTTATTCAGGAGTTGTCAAAACATGCTTTTAATCCAAATGTTGTACCCTATCTTACTGTTGTTTGCCTTTGTGGAATATAGAGATGATACCATGAAAAATGCTGATATTTGGAATATTTTTTTTATTTATCTGGTATTGTCTGCTATTTCCTCTAACCTGCAAATTTATTTCCTTGTGAAAAGAGGCACTGTGGTAGAATGTGATACATACTATTTTCAAAAGAGTGACACCAACTGAAGACCCATTCTTGGATAGGCTCTGTTTGATGAAAGCTTACACATCTCCAATATCTTTCACATTTAAACCAAAAATAAGTCTCAAAAAAAAGGAGAAATATTTCTGTGTCTGGTCAGGTCCCTGAAAACTGGAGCCAAAGTGAGTAACAGACTGAGGTACCTCACTGCCATCCTTCTTGACTTCTGTAAAATGCAAGTATCACAGTTTCTGAAGGATTTGTTGTGGTGGGAATGCCTTCACTGTGCACTGAGAGTTATCAATCTCAACTTTCACTCGAAGCCCTCTGTTATAACTGCCCCTCCTTCTATTTATAGTGTTAATGCAGAGAAACATAAAATCAGATGCTGGCATCCTCAAGTTCATCTTCTTTTGCCCACAGTGTCCTCCAAAATTGCAAACTGCAGTTGAATTGAATTCACACATGTCTGTGAGATTTCCTGTAGGGCTTAGAGTAACTGGGAAAAATTTTGGCTGAACTCCCTCTGTGTTGCTCCTGGGTTGCAAGGCGAGCAGAAATCTGGCTTACCCATGTGGAAGGAGAACCTCTAAACAGAAGGTGATGGCCAAGCTCTAAATGACACTATTTGTCTTAACTAAAAGTAGTCACTGCAAAGTGAAGATCCAACTACTATTGTACAGACAGTTTAAGGTACAATTCCCTTTTTCCTAAAGCTGGTAGTCTAAACAAGGCAGAGGAATCACTGCAAAGCAAGCAAAGTACTTGCTTCTCCATAGGGACTGTAAAGAAAGCCAAAATTTACCATCTCAGATGAATGTATCTGCACTGGATATGTCTGAATGGAGGTGAGAAATGCCAGCTGTGGCATTATGGATTAATGAAGCTCCAATCCTGATTTTTGTTGCCTTTGGAGGTGAAAGTTGCAAGGAAGAGTTTCCTGGGCAGTCTACAACTGACAAGAGGAATTACTTGCTTCAAGGCCTCAATATGACTTACCTAAGGCAGAAAAAAATTGCAGAAGAATAAACAAAGATGTGGAGAGATGAAGCAGTTAGACAACAGTTTGAGGGCTCATCTGCTAAATTCATTGATGTTGGAATATGACCTGTAGAATTATAAGCTTGTTTAATTTCTATGTTTGCTTAGCAGTGATGTGCTTGATTTTGTTGTCTTAAACTTTATGAAGTACCAAGTGTTTCAGGCTGGTACAATAAAAAGTAAATTAAAAATAAACAGTTTTTGCCTATTGTGGCTGCTCATCTTAATGCTGGATCCTGGAAAAGCTGTGCAGAAGCACAGCAAGAGCAGTAACCCCTAGGATGCATTTTAAAAAGGAAAGCTCTCATATACTTATTCTTCAAGTCATATTATGCCCAGCTCTGAAATACAACGCATGAGGGAGTCACAGAACTGCCTACAAAACATCAGGATTGTAGTTTGGTGACAGAGCCATAATTTATTTTTATTCTCCTAGATAGTGAGGCCTAAGGACATGACTAGTCATAAAATATGCCTTTCCTAGAGAAGAAACCCAAATGTACAACTGTTTTGGTGTGTGAAGCGATTGCAGAATGCAATGCTTCAAAAATATTACAGTGTAAAGAAGGTCAAGGTCAATGTTAGCAGATGTTAATGTCTTCTCCTAGAAAAGGAATAGTTAGGCATCCCAGATTGCAAAGACCCTAAAAGGAAGAACTGCAAGAACAAATGGGTGTCATTGAGCATTATTTCACTAAAGCAGAAATACTAATGAAATGGAGCAGAGGTTTGTCCTTTCCTGTGGAGCTGTATCCTCTATTCCAAGTGGTCTGGTATTGTTTTTTTGTGAGTGCTGGGAACTCACTGGGACTGCTTAGACTTGACATCATGAGCGATCAACAGAAAGATAATACTTGTGAAAACTTGGACATGTGCGTCAACAGCAGCATAAGCTTCCTCTTAGGCATGACAGCAAGTTGCCTGGTCTGCATTCATTCCAACATCCCACAATGACACAGATTGTATCTGTCCTGAAGGGATTTAGCTTCATGGGTGCTGTTAGTTTCAAGGAATTACATACTCAAATGCCTTTGAGAATCTGGACTGTACTGAACATTTAGCAATTTCTAAATGACATTGTGTAGTCATGACATTTAAATTTCATTAGCATTCACACAAGTAGCATCTTGTCTATAGGGTTATGCAGGAGCATTTTAAGACTGCCATCAAACACTTTCAGCACAGCTCAGCTGCAGGCCTGGTTAAAGTCAAGTGGTGTAAATGACACCTTTTATGTGGGCTGAATCAGAAGAGCAAATGCCATCACTATTCTCTTGGTCTGAATGAGAGCATCGGGGTGCCAGTCCACGGCATTGATAGGCTGCTCTGAGCAGCAAAATCCGAGGTGAGGGGGCCAGAGGTACCCCAGGAGGTTGACCTGGCTTTGTTTGGCTGAGCACATGGGACAGAAGAATGATCACAAAAGTAGCAGATAGTGTAACACGAGCAGCAAAGCTCTCCTGGGGCAGAGAGTGAGCAGAGAGGCTGAGCTGCTCCTGGCCATTAAGTTCAGTGGGCAGGTTGGCTTCAGCTGTTGCAACAAGAAAACTCTTTGTTGACTCCTGCTCTGTTCAGGGTACCAGCATGATGCTAGTATATTTAGGTTGTCTCCTTAGGCTCTATGCTTAACCAGTAAACAGTGGAAACTTCCTCCAGGACAAATTTCAGAGCAGGGACTTAACAGAGCTGCACTGGTGACTTCTCTCAGACTTTAATCTGGGAAAAACCTCAGGCAACAATTTTCAGGCTCCCACTTTTTCCAGCTTAACATAGCTCTGTTTTCCTGCATCATGAAAGCTGAAATGGTGATATTTCTCTGTCTCAGAGCAGTGCCTACTTTATTAATGTTTTGGAGGCGAAGGTACTATGGTAACAAGCACTACAGTCAGTGCCTGAAGAAGAATTGACATTGCCAGAGATGCTGTCTTTGAACAGCTTGACACATCTGTTCATGAACAGCAATCTGATTCTCTGTCAGCCCACAGGAAAACTCAGCTGAGCTGCAGCTGGATCAGACAATGCAGTTGTGTTGGGATTTCAGAGGTAATCTAAGACATAGCCATGTAAAATGCAAGTGAGAATGAGAAAATACCCAGAGGTTTTAGGAGGCAGCAATATTTATCAGGAGCCTGAAGTTATCTATTCTGAACAAAGTGCTAGGAAAAGCAAAACTTGTGTATAGCACATAAGCAGCAATAAAGGCTCACCCCAGACCAAGAGGATTAATGCTCTCATAATCCTGTCACTCTTCAAAATATTTTGAAATAATGGCAACTTCTGGTATTGTATGTTCCCAAGAAACAAACAACAAAACCAACCAACCAAACAAAAGCAAAACACCTAAACCCTGCCTACTTTCAGACAATAGTAACTATGCCAGGAAGAAGTCATAAAATCAAATTAAACTTTGGAATAAACTGTCCGAAGCTAGTAAGTCTGCATTGAGTTCTCTGTAACTGCTGAAATCTCTTTGCTTCACATAGTCATAAAACCTTACATCGTTTTCTTTTCTTAGTAAGTTCCACTCACTTTAACTCATGTGTTTTCTAGAAGAAAATGAAAGATTTCAAAGCTATGACAAAATAATCTTTGATTTAACTTCAGTAATGAGAGCAAAAAACATACAATGAAAAAAATAGAACAAAACCATAGTAACTGAAAAGAAATGTAAAGCACAGATATTGAAGAAATAGAATAGGCAAAGAAATTAAAAAAGAAAAGAGAGGGGCAAAACAGGAGACAGAGAGAGGAGGGAAAAAAACCCATAAAACATATTTTCAAGGTGAAAAGGACCAGAAAAGCAATTAACAAAAAGCAGTTAAGCAAGAAGCAGAAAACATGGTCTGTCATTAAGCAAAAAGAGAACAGGTACTTTAAGCTAGCATTTTTCTGTAATTAGGGAAAAAACACTAGGAAAGTATGAATATAAAGACATCTGTCAATTGATTTTTAAATTAAAAACCTGATATAAAAATATGGAAGGGAAAATTCTTATTTCAAATATTTATGCTAAAGAGATCTATTTCACAGGAAAGCAACTGTTCACATATGGAGAGTTAGAAACATAAAAGCTTGTGCTAGCAAAAATAAGGAGAAAATGAAAGTGAGATGAAAAAGAAAGCAGAACCACATGGTTAACTTTACCTTCCAGATATTTGCAATGATGATGTATAGACAATATGATAATGTGGCTTTTATTGCAGTCCCAGTGAAACACAGCTCTGTGGAGTGAGGATGGGTGTTGTGGTGCACCCAGCTGGTGTGCCACCTGTGCAGCCCCTTGGGTTTAACAGCTGGAGCTGGTGGAATTCTCACGATTAGACTGGGAAGGAGGATATATGCTTTCTTTCATATATTGTCTAATCCCAGTTTGGATGATTACAATGAGTGAAAGGCAAATAACAAAAAAAAAAAAGTAAGAGTATCACATTTTCTTTCCTATGACCTCTGATAAGCCTTTAATATATAATCAGGATTCTCTAGCAGCGAAGATAGTTTCACAAATACACTTAAAATTTATCAGACCCCAGTATTGTTAAATCATGTAATTATTTTACTGGGTTTCTCAACATGACAAAAATGTATCAGTCCAGTGAGAAATAGAATTTAAATATTTATAATGTAAACTGATCTAATGGTCTTTTCCTCTATCACCAGGTGTATTTAGAGATAGAAGGAATAGAAATTGATATGAAATGATATTTAGCTGAATGGAATGGCGTGGCCCCACTTTAGGAAATACAGGACAGATCATGTAAGGTTTCTAGCTGCTTTTAGGTTTAGGCTCTCATAGAAGTGCCCTTATGGATAGCCTCATATTCAACTGGACTAAAAAAATGTGTTTAACAAAGGAATATAAGTCAGTCATGGAGCTATCCTGTAATCCTTGCCCAGACAAAGGAAAGAAGACAACCTTTCCTCAAGGCAGTTCAACAGCCTGAAGATCTCAGTTGCCCTCTGAAGACTCCTGTCCCTTTTCATTCACCAGAGATGTAGCTTAGGATGACAATAATACCAAAAAGATGGATGGATAAATCTGAGCTTTGGGCAAGAGGAGGCAAGCTCCTTCTCTGTGATTACTGCAAAGTCCGTGTGGTCCCTGAATGTTGGATCACATGAAATGGGAAGCCTGACGTGTCTAGAAGGAGTTGGTAATCAACTTTTTTGTGTATAACTTTTTACTAGACATGAAGGAGTGCTCAAGATAAATAATGACATGTTGGTGGGTGCAGTGCCCTGGGGGGCTCCAAATTGACCTAAGGGCAACTTTTAATTGGGATGAACATATTCCTCTTTTGTCTTGAAACAAGGACTCTGTTTTTCTTCTCAGAGGCCCTCACACTCTTATGTTCTGCAGTTAAACAATAGCCCTTACTGTTGAGAGGTTTACTATGTCATAATTTGGCCGTGGTATAAACTGGAATGCATAATCCACTACAGTCAGTTGTTTCATTCTACAGTGCCAAAACAAAGGTTGGATTGTGATCAGGGTAAAAAAATTCAGACAGAGTTGTGTGCATACTCAGACCTGAATTACTCAGTGCCTCTGTAAGTAAACTGGAGATACATGCTCAGGGATTTGGAAATCTGGGGCAGAGGGCCGGAGGGAAAGTTGACTTGTTCTGTGTTCCCTTTGGTCATCCCTTTCGCTTTTTCTTCTTCTTTTGTTTGTCTTTCTGTATGTTTTGGCATAAGAGAATATGGTGAATCAACTTCACTCCCTAGGCCCTCAAAAGGGAACATGTTCTCCCTGACAAAACCAACTCAGTCTGGACATACTCCAGGAAATTCCAATTAATGTTGAAATTCCAATTGATGTTGGAATTCCAATTAACATTTCCATATGGAGAAGTGAGATCTGAATAAACATGTGGACGTGTTGTTTTTCATTGCAATTCACAACTAAACCTCACCATAATGCTTATGAAATTTGGATGCAAGTGGAAGAGGGTGAGATAGAACCTGCTAGGAGTAGCAAACTGGCTGCAGAATAGAGTATAATCCTCCTTTCAAAGTTGACCTCATTTTGTCAAAGCCATTTTTCATTTTTTCATAGCCATTCCTACCTTTCAGCGCTCATTTTTCCACCTGTTTCTAAAGAAAAATTATGGCAATAGAGTCAAACCAATACATATGATTTTCCTTTGATGGTTTCAAAGGCAAAAAATATGCACATTTTCAAGTGACACTCTGCTGTGACTAAAAGATTTGTCATCTGATGGGACTGCTAATTAGAGGCAATAATCATTAAGATTTACCTGCCAGTATATTCAGTCTTCCAAAAAAACATTATATTTGTTTACCTTGGGAACCTCACAGCTTTATGGATTTACAGATGCTGGAAGTGAGAGTAAGATGTGGCAGCTCACTGCTCAGGATGGCATTAGAAGTAACACTTGCCTTTGTCACTTATCTTTGAACCAGACTGTGAAGATTTTAAAAGCCTTTCAGCAGTTCTAAGAAATGAAAATGGGAGGAAGGCTGGGCTGAGAAAAGCAAACTATCTGAATAGCCGAGCAGAGAGAGTAGACAGTGGAGATTCCAGAACATGGCCAAATTACTTTGCTATTAATCGAAGGCAGGACCCCAGAAACAGCAAAACCAACTAGACAAAGCTCAGTAGATTTAGTCAAAGGGAAGAAAGTAGGTGGTCACAAAGCATGGTTTACATCCATCAGTATTCGTGCACACATGTTTCCATATGTTAAAAGGACTGCAGCATTACTTCCAGCTACTGCCTTTTTGGTATTTCTCCAGATGGATTCAATCCCATGCCACTTTGGAAACGAGGCTTATCACACACACTGAGATAAAGCCTTCACAGCAAGGAGATAGAAAGGCTTTGTTGCTATATCAAGAGATAAACAAGCAAGGCTAAAAAGACAGAAGCTTGCTGTCATGGCACTTCATTTTTAAGTGTCTTCCACCTCACAGAATTCACATGACTCCATTATAGGTTGTCATTATGGGTCAGGAAAAAGCAAGTGTCTTAGAGTGGGATCCACAAAATCTATCTGGAAGTCTGCTTAAGTTATCAAGGAGGGTATGATCATATGTGTCACAGCTTTCTAAATCAAGGTGTTTGATCAGGGTCTTCAGGAAGTGACTCTCAAAGATCAACATTGTCAAGAATCCTCTGCACCTTTTTCCTAAACTACAAGAGAACATGGAGTTCATCTTCGTTTATCCAATAGATCATCCATGAGATTGAAAACCTATGATCAAAACCAGCAGGCTAGTTGTACACTCACTGTTCTACAAAACAAAATGGAGTGATAAGAATCTGAATTGATAGGGTTCCACTCTAGAAGACAATCTGCACTCAGTCTCTCCCTTTGCACTCCTGTTATGTTGATTCATCTCCTACTCACTAGACTGTGGATGTCATCACTAGACTGTGGTGACATTTGGCATACATTAGGTATCAGATTCATCTACCTCAATGTGAGTGTTTAAAGAAACCGAAGGGCATAGACAGTCCAAGCTTGCATTAATGCTAAAGGAAAACAGCAGTGTGGAGCTGCCACCTCGTCTTAAGGTGGATGCATAAAACAGATTTACTAAATCAAAAGTTCTCAATGAGCTGCTGCAATGGGTCAGTTTTCCACAGAGTGCAGTCCTTCAGCCACAGTCTGCTCAAGTGTGGGTCCCTTGAAGGGTCACAAGTTCTACCAGGAAAACCTGCTCGAGTGTGGGCTCCTCTCTCCACAGGTCCACAGGCCCCTGCCAGGACCCTACTCCAGTATGGGGTTCACAGACCTCTCTCAGGCATCCATCTGCTCCAGTGTGAGTCTCCTCCATGGGCTGCAGGTGGATCTCTGCTCCCCATGGTCCTCCATGGGCTGCAGGGGCACAGCTGCCTCACCATGGTCTGCCCCACTATGGTCCCCACCATGGCTGCAGGGGAATCCCAGCTCCCAGAGCACCTCTTGCCCCTCATTCTGCACTGATGTCAGTCTCTGCAGAGCTGTTCTCACTCCACTCTTCTCTGGCCACAACTACATCTGTGCAATAACTTTTCTCTTTTTTTTTTCTTAAACACGTTATCACAGAGGTGTTGCCACCATTTCTGATTGGCCCACCCTTGGCTAGCAATGGGTCTGTCTTGGAGCCACCTGGTATTGGCTCTGTCAGACATGGCAAAAACTTTTGGTAACTTCTCACAGAAGCCACCCCTGTAGCTACCCCCTCCCTCTACCAAAAACTGGCTATGCAAACCCAATACGCTGTGTCAGCAATAAATGAGTGGACAGAGATGGGCAGGCTCTAGAGCTCTCTGGCCTTTATGAACTCAAAATTTCTTCCTCCTGTTGATCAAGTAGGTTTGGGGCTTTTATTCTAGTACTGTGTTCTTTTAAATCAGGAACACAGAAGGAATTCCTCAGCCAACATTATTTCTTTTTTGCTATGAAAAATCTACCCACATTCCTCAGAAGCAGGACAACTTGTCCAGTAGTGTTTGCATCACCATGGAATGCTTGGCAGCCATCAGCCCTTTGGAAGCACCTCAGCAATGTATATTTGGGAACACTTTCAACCACAAGTTTTCTCTTTCATGTACATTCTTGCCATTTGATGCATATGAGACATCAAAAGACAAACAACTCATCCAAAGTTTATATTGTTACCTTTAATTTATCCTTTATATTGAGCCCTAGAAGAGCAACTTGAAGATAAAATATGGATCTATCAGGTTATTAAACCATATTGTCTTTTAAACTGTCTTCCCTCCTTTTTGCAATTTGAAAATTCTGTCATAAAGCACGTAATAAAAGCAGTCAATCTGATTTCCTGAAGAGTACTATGTTAATTATTCAGATGCAATTCCTTGAAGAACAGATGAGGTCAGACAGAAACAAGTGCAAGGGGAAAAGGAAGTAAACATGTCCAGGCAATGTGCATGAAAATGAGGATCTCTGTGTTTCCAAAGGCAAACAAAATAATGATGTCTCCAGTAAGAGACATGAGATACTAACCCTGCAAATGCCTTCTCTGTCCCGGACCCAGGTTTTCTGATGGGCTTTCTTGCTTGGAATCTTACTGTCCATTGGGAAATGATGCTTGTCAAATTCCTCTATGCTCCTGCTTTAAATACCAGGTCTATTCAAAGTAATTTGACACATGCCATCAACTCTAATAGGCTGAGGAATCTAGATTTCATTGTCCCATAAGTGCTCTTCTCCTTTCCTACCTCTTTTTATGATGCTTCTTTGTCAAGCACCTCAAATAGTCTATGAATTAAGCAAACTCATCTTATTAGAAGAGTCTCCAGGGTGCCATCAGTACTTCTGCTTCTAACTTCAGACCCTGGACACAATCAATGAATGAATCAATAATAATCAATGCACAGAGCATTTCAGTAGGATTAATGACTGTCTGGGAGGCGCTGATGGGCAGAAATTAAGTCAAGGCCCATTAATCCCAGCTGGTCATTTGTCTCTAGGCAGCACTTTGTGCCAAGGTCATTACTGCTATTCTAAGAAAAAAAAATAAAAAGGAGCTGACATCGGCACACGGATATTTTTAACCTGGCTTGTGTAGAGTCAGTTGCTTTGTATGACTCTTTCTGTTAAAAGTGAACCACCTTCAATCAGACACTTCCATTGCATAAAGGGTCCCAGCACCATTTTCTTCATTTAGTGAACCAACAGGTGTTTTCAGCCACCTACAGGTTGCACAGAGGTGTCCTAGGATTTATGGAGCCTGGCAGACCACTGTCTCCTGCAATGAGGATTTACTTCCCCTCTCTCTACAGAGACACTCATCTGTGACTAAGATAATGACAGGGACATGTGCATTTCTGCCAAGATGCTACAAATTGTGGCAGTCAGCAGTCACATATTGTGTTTACTGAGTCCTTAGAGAATCCTGACAGCTCAAGACAGAGAGGGATCACAGAAACCAAAGGACTTCTAAAGCCCCAGAATGTTGATCTACACACATACACACACACACACACACACACACACACACACACACACACACACGCACAAATACAGGAGTTGGCAGAATTATAAACTTAGAATCGCAGAATGATTGGGGTTGGAAGAGCTCTTAAAGACCATCTAGTTCCAATCTCCTTGCCATAGACAGAGACACCTTCCACTAGACCAGAGTGCTCTGGATCATCCAGCCTGGCCTTGAATACTTCCCAGGATGAGGCATCCACACCTTCTCTGGGCAACTTGGTCCAGTGCCTCGCCACCCTCAAAGTAAAGAATTTCTGATCCAAACCTACCCTCTTCCTCTTAAAAGCCATTACCCCTTGTCCTATCACTAAATGCCCTTGGATAAAGTACCTCTCCAGTTCTGCTGTAGCCCCTTGAGTTACTGGAAACCTGCTATAAGGAGTATATAGCTTTCCTGAAGTATCCTAAAAGTTACCAACCCATGATGTATGGCAGCCATACTGTGTCTACAGAAATATTTTAGGAGACAATATTAGGGTGGAGTCAGGACCATGCTTGTTGCACAACTATGTTAACATCCAGAAAGCTCTCAGAGAAACCGACCTGCTCTACCCCAGAACACCTTGATCTTCAAAACACAGAGTATTGCCATGTGTATCCTGATGCTCAGAGCCTCTCCCTTGTCCCTCTGTGCTTGCAGACTGTGTTAACAGAGTTGTAACATAACCAACAACGAGTGGACAATCCAAATAAGGTTCTTTCTCATCAGGATCCTTTTTCCTTTTGCAAGACATATATAGTATCAATGGTGCTCTATTGCTCTTAATTGTTTACAATGAAAAAGGAACTACTTAGTCTTAATCATGCTACATAAGCCATAAAGTTGCAGGGGCCAGGAAATTGCCTTGTGTTACCTTAAAACGCACTTAAGTGTAACTCACAACACTGCTTGAAATTTGTCCTCATTTTCCATGGGTTTTGGATTCTTCTTCATTCAACCAGGAAACTGATAAAGTTGGAGTGCCTCTCTCTTCTATGCAAAAACAACATTCAGCTAGTAATGCTGCAGTCTTAGCCTCCCCATGTGCTACATAACCCCACAAGTGGACTTATTTTCCTGACTAAATGCAAATATGAAAGGTCTAAAAAATGTTTTGAGTGGACACAGATCTTTTGAAGGTAAAGATACTAAATGAAAATGCCTGAGACAAGAGGTGAAAAGAATTCCAGTTCTACTTTCTAACTGGGCGAAAGTTTGCTAGATGAATTACTTGCTTTCTGGGAATCTTGGAATATTTGTATCCCAGGGAATGAAATCCAGTAACAAAAGAAAGAGCAGATAGTATTTGGATCAAAAGATAATGTGAAAGTTTCCACAAGGTGAGGAATTTGTCTTTATTTTATTTGGACAGAAGAAGAAACAAAGCAGATGAAGCTTGTGTTCAGCGCAAATATAACGTCAGAAGCAATAATCTACAGAATGGAGTTCCTCAGAATAGATATGTGCTGTGTGAATAGTCATTACCTTTTTATGTGTTGTTTGATGTAATCCAGTTTTTGCTAGAACAACAACCACCTGAACAAACTGGTTCCTGTTCACTTCCTGTAGGCATTTCATGATTTATAGATATTGCTTATATCTCACTTATGGTCTACCATAGGATGGGTGCCAGAAAGGACTATATATGTATATATTTTTCTACATAGCAAAACAACTTTTCTGTTGAAAGATTAACCAGCCAAGGTAACCATGTGTTGCAAAAAAAGCTGATCAGGTGCTATTCTAATGCTTGAAAAAATTAATGGTTTGCAAATGAAACAGTTTTCTGCACAGTTTGTGTTGTATTGTTTAATGAAACTAAAAGGAAAAAAATGGCTCACTTAATGACTTAAAAGCCTGATGAAGTCATCCAGAACTAGGCAGTCTCCTAGAGACTATGGGCTGGAAAATATAGCCTTTGTAGCTTCAATAAAAACAATGACAAGCTGGCGTTGGCCTAATTATCTTCACTAATAACTGGATCATTCTCAGCCATGCTATAAGATGCTTGTGGTGTGATTTTGGAGTTGATGTTGAGAACATTTAATTATCAAATTGCTACCTCATCCTTTACAGACTCATATTAAAGTACAAAAGTGTATCTCTGCAGTGTTCCCCTGGGTTTTCTCACAGCTTTACCTCATTGTTTAAGCCCAAGGTGTATATATAGACAGGCATATTCAATTAGATATGGTGTTTTGGGGGGCATTCTGGAGTTGAAGCTGCACTTCTGGTCCTTCTCATGTCGGTCCTGGCAGCTCCCACAAATGCTGTGGTTGCTCCTTAAGGGCAGGGATGTCCTCCCCAGGATGCAGAGGGTGGAAGAAGTAGCAAGTGGCCAAGCTAAAGTAGATGGCATGGAAACAGGGCTTGGGAGCAAGTTAGGAAAAGCTGAAATAGCCAGCAAGGAAACAGTTTAGCAGCTCAAAATCCAGTTAAAACATCAGTCTGGAATGATTCCTTACCTCACAAATATTTGAAATTACTTCCCATGAGGAGAGATCTGAGATATTTTTTGTTGTTTCTGATGAGAGAGGAGCTCTGCTTCTAGTTGAATAAACTGTGTTTGCTTAGAGAGAAAGAAAAAGACTTTCAAATCTAAAGCAGTAATTAAATGTGCAGCAATTCTGAGAGTATTCATACTGGTAAATGTTATTGACATTTTCTTTCTGCTTTTTCCAGCGGAAACAAAATTATTAATACCCTATTGTTGCAGTAATGAGCTCTTGATAGACATAGAATTTATTTTTTCCTGCATTTGTTCAGCCCTGAATCCGTTTTCACCAGTAACAAATAGAGAACATTTTGTTTTAACACCACTGACAAAGACAGAAAGAATCAAAACACAGAAACACCATGAAACTCATGTCAAAGCTCTCCTGGAAACAAGGAATATGGGCCTGTTGCCACCTTCCAGTCACTGGAAGTGGCTGACCTGGGTAAGCTGCAGAAGCAGTAATTGAAAACCTGACCCAAACCATTAATGAGATAGAGACCAGCTTATTAGATCTTTCTTTTCCTGCTCCAGGTGGTTGGTAAGACTACCAGCTGCTAACATGGAGTTCCTGGGTCTACTGCCTGTAGTGTTTTGGTATGTTAGCTGTTCTGCAAACACCTGTTACACTTGTCCCGTGAGCAATTAAAGGCTTGCTTACTGCTTTGCTTTAGGGTCAGCTGGATTTTTCTAATTTTCTGAAAACAGATCATTTGGAATATTTAGGAAAGGACTCTAGAAATGTGGATCACTACTAAATTATATTACTCAGCCTCTCTCCAGTTTACCCTGACTAAATGTCCTTAGGGTGCACTGGGACAATTATATTAATTGATGGGGTTTTGAAAATACCTGAGTCAAAAATACTTTTCTGCTGGAACATACCTCATTGAGGAGCTAGAAAATTAGAGGAAATAATCTGATAATGTTTTTTTTACACAAGAATATGGAAAATAAAAATGTTCCAAATAAAAATAAAAATATTTAGAAGTTTGATCCTGGCAGCACAAATCATACCTGGGTTGAAATGGCTCTTTATGTTTTGAAACCTACTTCATTTTATTGAGAAGCATGATTTGTAGGGATAAGTAATGCCTTTTATTAGATGGAATTAAGTAGGTGGAAAAAATAGAGTCCCACAGGCATGCAAAATTTCCTTTTCTTTTAAAAATTCTAACATAAAGAGAAAGAAGCATTATGCCAAAATCCGAACAAATTGTTTCCATTTTTTTGGAAACAAGACATTCAAAATTATCTGAATTCTCATTTTTTAACCCCATTATCTTGATTGCTGCTTTGGAATGGAAATAAATTTTACCTGGAACATATGTTTTCAATTCAGTGATCCCAACAAATTAGGGATAAAAAATTCCAGACACCAGATTTGGATTGAAATGAAACCCTTTGCCTGACTGCTGACCTGTCTGTCAGCAGAGCAGCCTCCTCATGCTTCAATCCATTCATTAAAATGTTGGCAATTGTGGTGAAATGATCCAATAGAAAAGTGCAGCCCAAGAGTATTATTACCACAGCAGCTGTGCCCTCCTGGAGGTCGATGGACAGTGTGATAGTGGTCAGTATGTGCCTTGTCTCAACTCACACCCTGACACCTTACCAGGTTGGTCACATCACTGCCTCCTTCATCCTGCTCTGGGGTAGGGCTTTCCACAGCTGCTTTGCAGTGTTTACACTGTCCTTTGAACACAATCCCCAAAGATGTATCTCCACAGTCAGGAAAGTAGACAAGCGAATAAAAACGGTCCGTGAGTGCTTCCGCCTGCCTCTGCCCCAGGCCACTGAGTGTGCTGCATGCAGCACGGCTGAGACCTGCTGCTCCTGCTCCTCTCTGCTGGGAACAGCCTGGCTGGCAAGGGCTTCAAGCTGTTTTAGGAGATGGTACCCATACCACACAGAAATACAAAGTCCTTTGTGCCTAACTTGTCACTGTGCCTGGCCTTGAAGTGAAGTGGGATGTGGAGGGGTTTTTGCACAAAGCAATGCAGTGTTTTCCTTTATAATTGTCTGTATTGTGCATGGGTTGGTTTGGGGTTTTTTTGGAACGTAAAAATTCCAGGGAGGAAATTATTGCTCATTTGCACTATCTCTAAATAACAACTTCCTTAAAGAAAAAAGGCAAAAAAGCTTGGGCCTTTATTTCTCTGTGCATTGCAGATTTTCTGAACACACCTAGACATCACTACTTGGCTACTTCAAAGCTGCATTCATTGATTCTTCTTTCCTCTCTAATCCACACTCTTTTAGGGAACCCTGGGAACAGCTGGGGCTCTAGAACAGCACTCAAAGCTACTTGCAAAGTGACTTGCTGACCATTCTGCCCTGCATGATTTCTCTCTAGAATGCAGATCTTCCTGCTCTTCTATGTACTTGTCCCTTGGTCTTCTGATGCCATGAGAAACAAATTTTAAATAAATAAATAAATAAATAAATAATTAAAAAAAACCTACTAGCACGAACATACCCTGACATGAAACCCTTTGGATTGAAGGTAATTTGAAAACATCTTTGCTCCATGATGTCTTGGTTCCTTTGGGTGGTCCATCTCCTACTTACTGTGTTTCTTGCCATGTGCTTTGAAATTTTTCCCAAGATATGACAGAATATGTCAGAAATAACTAGTATCTTTAAAGTGATGTATATTTTGGATATGAGCAATGCAATGTTCAAGCTGTAGCCTTTCCCCCAGAAGCAGATGGTGCAAAATGCACCATAAAAGACCAGCCAGGATCCTGCTCCCATAGGTCTGGTGGGCCTCCTTTTTAGCAGGGAAAATTGCTGAGAATGAGATTTTGATAGCTAAGTCACAGTGCTGGTGGAGATGCCTGTGCACATGACTGTATGAAGTACCCCGCCATGTAGAGATTCTATTACATTTTTATGCAGTCTGTAATGTTATTTCCATGTAAAAACTTCACTGCAAATTACTTCTGGCTGCCCTCTGTACTTCAGGGGCATCCATTAATGCCCTGCCTCACCTGGGGTATAAAACCGCAGTCAGGGCGTGGGCAGCTGCAAATGTGTTTGCTCTCGTTTTGATGAGCCCATCAGCCATGAAGATATGCAGCAAATACTGTTTGCCCAACCTAGTGGCTTAGAAACAGAAGGAAGTAGCACTGCTGGGGAGAAAGGAGAAGGAGAAACACAGATCAAACATACACTATTTCTGTGTAAAAGAGAGTGACTGAGCTTGAAGAAAAAGCGGGTACATGGAAGGAAAGGAAATCATAGCACAATTGTGATGAATTGAAGCCATAGTGGTCCATTCAGTGATTCACACTTGAGACTCTACTCTTAGTTTGCCATATGGCTATAATATGAAGGAAGACAGATGCCACAGTTCTGGGTGTTATTATTTCTACTGCTATGTGGAGATATGCAGCTTCTTGTTCTCTGAGGCAACTGGTGAGGGTAGCAGTCAGCAGGTTTTCCTGGAACAGAACCGGTGCACTAATGGACACAGCCAGAAAATGTCTCTATTCACTTTCCAAGCTCCAAATCAGAAGCCACTAGAGAGAACACAGGTGCATGCTGTCCTCTCATCCATAACACATCAGAAATTTTAATGAGTAACCTACGGTGCCTGCTATGTGATGAAGAGCAAAATACTGTAGAATATGCTTTACCATAAAAGATCACACTCTTAATATGTTGGTTCTGTTTCAGTTTACTTAAAAAGAATAAAACCAAAGAGAGAGTGGAGACTGCTTGCCTGTACAGAGTATTTTGTGCCTAATTAATTTTATGTACAGACACGAGCTGCTTTATCCGCTAGATTAAGTATCAGTTCCAATGTAACATTTCTTGCTTGCAGTTTGGGGCACAGGGCACCATTTTATTAGCCATTTTAGATTGATTATTTGACCTTTTTATACTTCAACAAAAATTCTGGCATAGTTGCTGTTTTCCCTTCTCACATAATTGAAGAGACAACAATGTAAAGTTCTCAAACAAAAACCCTAAAGCTTTTACTGAACTCCCAAAGACATAGAAAAGCAATGAGCACAGTCAGACCTGTCAGTAGAAGTTGTTTTGTTTCAATGATCACTGTACCAGATAGAACTCTTGCTACATGACAAAGTCAAAAGCAGCATTTCCCAAAGACTTGCTCTGTCTCCTCCAAGAAGCACCCTAGGAGAGGTAGAACAAGAAATGATTTTTACTTTGCCCCTGAAGGGAGACTGCTGATTACCTGGATGGGACCACACAAAGCACAACAAGCCAAAAATGCTTCCTTCCTGTGGCCATCCTACAACTTCTGTCCTATAGACAGAAGTTGTAGTCTATGGTCACATCTGCCCTTGTGCCAATAGACTAAACCCTGTCACTTTCAAAGGACTGAATGGCTCAATGACAGCTTTTTCTTAAGATTCAATACATGGAAACAAATGTGCATAAGGAAAACCTGATGTGCAGATCACACAGAGCAGCAGCAGAAGAGTTCAAAGAGGCTGGGACCAATGGGGGACTAGGAGATGGACTGCTGACATTCAAGCTCAGCAACAATCCTCTCAGAGGCACGCTAAAACCACTCTAAAAACTGATTAAGGAAAGAGCTTTGACATCAGTAGAGCTTAAGGGCTTGGGCTGAAACTGAGCTTCTAATGCTCATCTCTGAATTCAGAGCAATAGGGTGGTTTAGGAAGCAATGTGATCTTGAATATGCAGATACTTTATGATATAGACTTAACCTAAGAAAACCAGAAGAGCAGCAGAACTCCCACTGTGTACAAATTACCAGCTCTATATATGCCAGAGAATGACCTCCAGCTAGGATATAATAACCAGCTTTCATGAACAGCACTCATTATGTTGTGTCCATTATAGAAGTGCAGCTACATGATAGTGCCATAGGCTATAATGTTCTCACTCAGAAGAGTTTCAGTTTTCTTCCAAGAGACATTGTTGCCCTTTTGTGAGCTTATTTTGTGGTATCCTGTGCTCATTTTTATTTGATAGGGTATGATGTGGGGTATATTTTTGTTTTTTCTCTCCTAAAGCAAGAAAGCATCTGCACACAAAAAAAATCTCTCTTGATTTGGGAGGCACAGAAAGGCATGGATTCAGCCAGTGTAAATCAATGTGATAAATACTAGCTTAAGACTTCTGCCAGACCACTATAAATTTGCTGGATCAAAGTGTTTGTCAATAACCAAAAATATTTCACAGAAATGGCCTGCTGGTCCTCTGTTGACACAACAGAAGATACTGCTAAATCAGCAAGAAAACTTGGATTTGTTTGATGACTTCAAAAAGGTTTCCTCAGTTATTTGCTCAACTCTTCTTCCTGAGTACTGCAGTGTGAGATAACTCAGGGAGCACAAGTATCTGGTTAGGGAGTAGGAGAAATACCTGTGGTTTTGTGGATAAACTACTGAATGGCATAAGCAGACCCAGATAGTCTGGCAGAATTTATCAGCTGCAAGTAATTGCACTTCATTTGGTCCAGCATGGCCAGGAAGCCATAAAGATACCTTCACATGCTGCTAGGCCTGTCCCAAGACAAGTATGGATCTGTACCATATACAAGGCTACATCTTAGGAAGTTCCCTCATCACTCCTTATTCGATGGATGCCAGTGATAAGTGGGAGCAGGGTGCAACTCATCTAATCCTGCAATACCCAAAAACCACTGAGAACCTTATCTCCCCCAGTGCCTACTTCCTTCTTATTAGCCATAAAGTAAGTGGAAACCAACTAACTCCAATAGTTGTGGTGTTTCTACAAAGATCTGAGACCTGACAGTCACTTTCCCGAAAGAGAGGCCAGCCTGGGTAGGTTCACAACCTGAGTTTTCATAAAGGAATGGGGAAATGCACAGTAGAGCCACACAGGAATCTGCTCCCAGAGAGACAAGACAAACAGGTTCCCACTCCAGGTGCAGTGGCTGTTATCTTTAAGCCCATGCATATAAAAGTATTTTGTGATATGTCATGCACTGAAGGTGAAAAGCGCTCCTGAGGACTCTCTCTGGGATACTAATGTTTTCCACACAGCCACAAAAGGTTGTCCGAGGCTGCCTTGAGGTCACACTCTTGTGAAATTGATGGCAGAGTTCTCACCAAGTCCTGCCTTGAACATCACAGTAAGGAATAAGGAACCAATGCTTCTCATAGCCTTGGCAGACTGGGGATATGTTGTTAAGGTATTTGTCCTTTGCTTCCATACATAACCTTTGCTTTCTTTCAAGAAATTGCCTTTATCTTGACCTAAGAGTTTTTCAGCTTATTTTCTCACTCTGTCCTGTTGAAGAGAGGAGATGAGACAATAGTTGGGTGGGCACCTGAGAGCCATCCAAGATCAACGCCCCCATGACTGACACAGAAGATGGTGTCAAGCAATGGTGCCATCTCTGCAATTCTACACATGAAAATAGGCTGTAAAACCCAAAGTGAGACAGTCAGGGGTAAGTGAACACAGTAAAGAATCAAAATATCACTACACAGGAAGAAGAAAAGACTAGGGAAGGCAGAATCACCTCTAACTCATCACTAGTAAAACCACTTTGTTGTCTCCTGGGTCATTCCTGATTGGGATGTTGCAAACAGTAGGCTAATAGAGACATCACACCATTGTCTTCCCCTTGCCGGGATGAGAACCCTTCTCTGCCTGGTTGGTGGTCCCACTGCCTGACTCCAGGACATAGCCCCAGATCAGATTTCTCTGTTCTTCCCCATACTAATAGCCCTTGCCAAAGGATCCCAGCAACAGCTGTACAAACTTTGGGGAGTGATGGGAAGACCAGAGAAATTACCTCACATTCCCTAATACCAGTCCTCTCTTTCAGTCACGATTTCCAGCTAAACACTTTTTTGCCTGTCTCTACCTTTATTTAAAGCCTACAGTCACCAATGCAATTCAGTTTTTCTGATTAGGCTCTCTGTCTGTCCATGGTGATCCATACTAATAACCTCTGAACTTGTTGGCCAAAGGTATTGACGGATGTCAGTGCTGTGGAGTTCTACCACTTTATGAAAACAAATTAACCCTGTCAATACTTTCAGTGAGAAAAACTGGCATGATGTTAACCTTAATGTATAAATGCTTCAAAAAACTTGGCTAGGGCACTGCTGGGTTTTCATTTCACTCAAGTCATCTCTGTTTTTGTTTGCAGCATGTTTGGGTAGGCTTTTGTTTCTCCCAATGAGCTAAGATCTTGCCTGTGCAAGTAACCTTGTGAAAACATTAGGAAACTTTCATAATGGCAACTTCCTGGAGGAAGGATACCTCAGAGATATCCCATACTCTTCACAGCTGATGCCAGAGAGGGAAAGGTTTATATTATTATTTGAGGATGGAATTTAGATTATTTTATATATAATATAAATAAATTATTATTTATAGTATAAATAATATGTATAAAATATATTATCATTTCTGGCTACCCACTCTCCTTCACAAAGGAGCCTTTTATTTACAGACTAGGTGCAATGGCAGCATATTCCATTAGGATTCATAGTTCGATGATAAAAGATGATTTTAAAAATCACTGTCAAAATTCCTGAGCTCTGCCTACCCTAAATTTCCCATGACGGTTGTTGGAGCAGTACCTGCCCTAGTAAAAAAAACATCAGTAGGGGATTCACTAATAAGTTCAAGCACCCAGAAAGGTGTGGGAGGATGTGCTTGCTGCAGATATCTCCTGTCTCCAGGGGGAAACATACCAAGTGTATTTTAGGAAAAGTCTTTCCATGCATTAATTAGAGCAACACTGAGTCACCCATCTTATTACACTGCTGATAGAGATCAGGAAATACTTCCTCCACAAGATTATGACATCTTCCAGGAGCTTCAGGTAACAATACAAAGATACATATATATATATTATATATATATTTGTCACCGCTTTTAACTGAGAACTTCTGATGGATCTGGATGTTTGCTAGCAGTTTCTGCAGGGTTAAACATGGAGGCTGGATCCTCTTCCCTTTATCCAGAACAGAGATTTGGGAGCTGGACACTTGATACCCTCCCCATCTGGCTCGACAACCCAAGAATCCAAGTGTGGTGGGACACCAGGTTGGTAATGTCCAATGCCTGTAGATTGTTTCAAGACAGTGACATAGGCAAGGAGTCCTGCTCTGCTCCCTGTCCATCCTCATCTAACATCTTGCTCTGTAACCCATACAGTATGAAGCGACTGGTGAAGTCTGAAAATGGCATTTCTGTGCAGTAGAAACTATTCTGGACAGGAGAAGGGAGAAAAAAAAAAAAAAAAAGGCCAACAAGAACAACCCTCAGCACTCTTTAAGGGATAGTTTTTCTCCAGAATTAAATTCTGTGAGATGTGAAATCACAGTTCTGTGTGTCTCAGACCTTACTGATGAAAATAATCCCACCAAATCTTCTAGGCTGGCCAGAGGGTGAGAATGCTGCTTCTTCACACCTTCTCTTGCTGCCGGAAGGGAAGGAGAGCAAAGAAAGGAGATCCACTGTCCCTTCTTCAGTCCTAGTCTGTGTGCAGTTCCCTTAGCTGAAATGTTCATGACAGTTTTGCTGTCCTCTTGTGACTGCTGGTAGATTTTAAAACAGCTTTCCCTGGTGAAACCTCAGAATGTCTTGGAAAAACTGATGTTTTTCAAAGGAAAAAAAATAATCTGTCCATTTCCATTACAAGTTTCTGAACCACCACCACCAAAAAAAAAATCAAAAAAAACAAAAAAAAACCAAACCAACCTGGAGTCAGCAATTTCATTTATATTACTATATTTTTTAAAATGAGATTTCCATCATCTTAACTTACAAAATGTGTAATGTCCTATTAAGTAGGAACTGAGGACCATGTCGTAGCTTATTTTAGATTTGTTTTAGTATTTTAGGAATCATGAAGTGGGCAGCGTTAAAAAGAAGTGTATTTTCATAATGGACAATACAGAGAAATGACAGCACGTGCTTTGTGTCCCCCACCCTTTTTTCTTCTTATAAGTCAAAGCACAAGCTAGACAGCATAACTTCACATTTCAGAGCATTACAAAACTCCCTTTGGCAGACAACTTATTCATACTGGAGAAAAAGCACTTTGCCAGATTCAAAAATTAATTAAAAATACCTAGTGCAACTCTAGAAATCACACACTGAACCCCTGTGATACATTTTTAATGAAAAAAGGCTCCTGAAGTTCATTAAATGTTATAGGTTTATATCTTCCAAATAATTCAAAGCAACATCTCCAGAACTACCAATGATCTAATCTCCCAAATTGAAAATTATGGGGAATAACATAAATAAGGCATTTGACATGAAGTAAATACTCACAGATATTGTTCAAAAAAAGGGGGAGTGAAAATTACTGGTAATTAGAAAGACTGAAAGGGAATATGTCATTTGATATAAATCAGAAATGACAGTTCACAAATAATTCAGTGTTTCCATTATTACATTTTAAGGGGGTTTTAGGGCATACAGTACTGCTTGCTACCAAACAGTTCCACCCAAAAGGCAGTTATTTGGGATAGCAGGTGTGGAGTTTCTGTATCTATTTGGAACAGGATGACAGCAGCTATTTTGATGCAATAAAACATCTGTAGAGTGACTTGTGATCCAAATTGACTGTATTTTTGATGGGTGTCTTGAGAGACCTTGGAGGTACCTGGATTTTAAGGATTCACCATGCTCACCGCTCTCTCAAGTGTGTCTGATACAAGAAGTTGTGTACTCAGAATTACTAATGAAGCGTTGAAGATTTGGAATAGAAATGTGCATATTAATCCTTATAAGGGATCCATTTACAAGTCTGCCATTGCTGCCTCCTTCTAGAAAAACATCCATTTCTCATCCTGAAAATCATGTAATGTTTTTTTCATAATTCATGTTCTTTGAAAAAGTAAATTAAGAACTTAGATCCCAATGTCAATGGTGGGATAGAGGTATTTTTTGAGGCATCTTTTTAAAATTTGAATCCTGGTTTTGTCTGTGTAACCATGAAAGCAATGAACATCTACAGGAATGAATAGACCCATTGAACTCCAGAGGGATTCCTTCCATGAAATCTTTCTGGTCAGCACATGGAAAGGATACACAAATGAGACTTTACCACAGGGGAAGACAAATGTTTTTAAAACATGGCCAAGATGCCAAGATCTGAGAGTTACATGCTGGCTGTGGATAACTTACTGGCATCACACCCAATATAGTAATGGTATGGCTTGTTAAACAAGGTTTTGTAGCATGTTAGGGTTGCCCCTACACATCCCTGGGCAAAGCAGGGGAATAAGAGGGGCTTGAATGTGTTGCTTCCTTAGACAGCTGTATTGCAACCAGCTGTCCTGTTTTTTGCTGCCCATGCAGTTTTATCTGTCAGCCTTATACCCTAGCTAAAAACTGACAATCCAAGGTGGACAATCCAGAATGCTTGGAAATACTTGTCTGCATATGTGGTATTTCCTTTTCCTTTTGTGTATATTCTTCCCTTTAAAATGTTAATAGTATCCAATTGAAGCCATATCTTAGAGACAACTTCATACTTGTCATTAGTATTGTTATGGAAGTCCAGGGTTTGTAGCAATTTTAGGTTCCCCTGTGTAAAAGGCGACCTTATCTGGAATTTAATCTAAAATCAAAGTTGTTATGAACCATTATGAGTCTTGGGAGTGAGAAAGAGGGAAATAGATGCATATACACATTGGTTTGTAGCATGAGACTGTGGGTTGCAGTCAGGCTGGTGGAACATCCTATTCTGTAGGTGAGGCTATGAAATTTAACCTATGAAATGGCTAAGATAAAAATGAAAGAGAAAAGGAAAAAGAGGAAAAAAAAGGAAAAAAAAAGAAAAAAATTAAAAAGAAAGGGAAAAAAATGAAGAAATATGAGACAAAAAATATAGGAAGAAAACATCAAGCACTTCCCTTCTCAGAAGTAGGAGAGAGGAAACTGTTAGGTAAAATTACACCTTTTCCTGTAGCAGATTCAGCCTTGCTGAAGACAGTGTGACTGTGCACAGTGTGTGCATTAAGAGCAAAATGTGCCATGAAGTTGGTACTGTGGAAATCTAGGCATAAAGGAGAGGTAAAAGAAGGGAAGGGAAGGGAAGGAAACACAGAGACACAATTCCATCCCCTCTTTAGGTAACAATTTTTAAAGTTTCTTTCAAATAATAATGTAAAGAAGAAAACCACCCTAAATCTTCTGAAATGGGTCAAAAGAGCAACTCAGCTTTTTCTGTAAGGTGATTAGAGAATCATCTCCAAGCAGGCAGAGCTGTTTGGTTTTGGCCTCCCACAGAGTGTGAAGCAACTTCTGGGCACTGGCAGGGCTGCCAGCTCCAGGGCACAAGCAAAGCCCACCCTACCTGGTCTGTGCATCCATTCCTGCTCCCACCAAGGATTGGACAACCTTCCCTCCAACCTCACAATAAATCCCAGGCAGAGCTAAGCTTTCCCCCATGGCAAGCAGGGGGTATATACATTCCAAAGATCTCAGCTGGCTCTGCTGGGTGTTTATGCCAGTTGGAGATCATTTCTCCATTGCTCATAAAGAAGCTTCCTGATCCAGAAATATTCAAGTTTATAACTTCTTGAAATTGCCCTCCCCCAGTAGAAATATGGCATTTTAAAAACCATTTCCTTTATCTGGAGACCTCTGTGGGTTTTGAAAACATGCCATGGATTTAAAATATTTCTTTTAATGGTTAGTGTTTTTTACCGAAACAAAAGTCAATTTTAACAAAACCACAAATGTCTGTGGTCACTCAGGCTTGCTAATACTTTCCACAAACATCTCAGACACTAGTTAAAAGAAAGGAATTTGTTTTAAATCCTGGCACCTGAAAACAACTACTGGGAGTTTTGATATTTTTCATTAATCGCTTGGGGAAAAAAATAAGATGTGCTTTTTTAGGGTATTTCGTAAAGGTTCCATCAGCCTACCAAGTGATAACAGATTAATAATTGCATAAAATTCAGTGCAAATTGATACTTAGACAAAATTTAATTAGCTCAAAAGGTCACCTCCTAGGGTCAGATATTAGCCAAATATATTGTTTATGTAACCTGAACAGGACAATGAATGAATGCTTGTTGCTTTGCTGATAAACAAATGTAATTTCTAGGATGAAAAAGCAAAAATCTCCACGTGGAATGGGGTGGGTTGTGCAATAAGGGATGCTGGCACAGCCTGGCCCTGCTGAGCAGGGGCTGCACAGGTGAGAGGACAGTGAGCAGCAGTCCAGGTTCTCAGGGAAGTGTGGTGGTGGCAGAGGACACTTCCACGAGCGTTTCACCTCAGAGCCTGCGCTGAAGCCCACATGGCTTCTCCTCTGCCCCAGCTGCTTTAGGGAGCAGGAAAATGCACCTCCCAAGAAAAGCAGGAGGACTCACCGCAGGTGACTTGCTCTGAGCTGTAAATCCTGGGAACACTGTGATGCTCTGTTGCTTCAGCTTGAGCGTTAGCCTAGACATTCAAGTGATTTATGGCAGCTTCCTGCACAAGGCAGGGACTGGGGTCTGAGGAGCCCGTCTCTGAAGGAAACAAAGCTGCCCAGGGATGCTGACTTGTTTGGAGCAGATGTTCATAATGCTCTCTCACAGCATTACCAATCCAAAAGCTTTTCTTGACACATCATGTGGTCTTAACAACATTTTTACTTTGTGTTATTCCTTCCTGGAAAATTGAGCTGTAAAAGCCTCTTTTGTTGTAACCAGCTGCCCTGATTTATCACTGCAGGGAGAGCCCTTTGAGACAGACCAACACACGATCTCGGCAGATGTGGAAGTCCCAAATTGGTACCTGATGCCACCACAGCTGGGTTGCATCTGCCTCTGCCAAAATCTGTTGTCTACAGCACACAAGAAAGGGCCAAGTCAGACAGGGTAGAGTGAGGCTTGATTTGACTTTGTAGTAACATCTCTGGAAGGGCTTAGAAGGTGCTTTGCCTCAGAAATTTGTGATTCCTGCTGAAGAAACGTGTTACTCCCTTCACTACACGTGCAATCAATTTTCATGCTTCTATTTCCAGCAGGCAGGTCCCTGCTGTCAGCACAGCACTGCTGAGCACACAGAGCTGGCCACACTGCAGAACCAGCACTGTGAACTCTGTGACTCAGCAGAGAAGCCAAGGCTTGACTAGTCATGAAAATTGAATTGCTCCATCATCCCTGAAGCATGGAGGTGTCCCTCAAAGGCACAGTATGGGGAAGAAGGTCTCTGCCTCTGGGAATCTCAGGCTGTTACCTATTCATAAAGACTTTTTTTTTCTTTAGTAAAAGTACAGAGCAGCATATGCATTTCTACAGTATGAATCACAGAACCACAGAAGGGCTGAGGTTGCAGAGGACTTCAGTAGGTCATCCAGTCCAAAAACCCTGCTCAGCCAGGGCCACCTAGAGTCAGTTATTCAGGACCATGTCCAGATGGCTTTTTAATATCTCCAAGGAGAGAAACTCCACAACCTGCCTGGGCAATCTGTGCCAGCATTCAATCAGCCTTGTAGTAACACAGTGTTTCCTGATGTTCAGAGGGAACGTCCTCTGGTCACAGCACTGGGCATTATGGAGAAGTATCTGTATCCATCTACTTTGTACCCTCCCTTCAGGTATTTATATACTTTGATAACACCCCACTGAACCTTCTCTTCTCCAGGCTGAGCAGTGTCAGCTCTCTCAGCCATGCCCTATATCAGAAATACTTTATTGCCTTAAACATTTTCATGGCTGTTTGTTGGACTCTCTATAATATGCCCACAACTCTCTTGCTTTTGACAGCCCAGTGCAGGATGCAACATTTTAGATGTGTCTCACCAGAGATGAGTAGAAGAGAAGGATCACCTTCCTAATCAGGCTGACAGTACTCTGCCTGATGTACCCCAGGACAACACTGGCCTTTGCTTCAAGTGCATTTGCTGGCTCATGTTCAACTAGGTGCCCACCAGGACTTCCCTGTATTGCACAAGTGATTTCCATCTGTGATTTCTATGGTGTTTCCCACCATTCATTTGTGCATGAGTTTGTTCCTCTCCAGATACAGTAATCTGTGCTTCCTTTTGTAAAACAACTTGTCCCATCTTTTAGAAATAAGTCCATTAAGTGATTTTCAAATAGAGAAGGAACTCAACAAGAGGCACAGTGAAATGACAAAATATAGGAATAAATGGAGCATTCCTGAGGGCAGGAGAATTGCATAAGGAGAGAGTGAGTAGCACAGAGGAAAGAGGGCTTGTTTCCATTTCCCTGCCCTGCCTGGGTCCTGTCCAGTCTGCTGGGTTATGGCTGCAGCCAGGCCACATACTCATAATAAATGACACGAGGTTTGTTCTATGTCAAAAGACTTGAACATAACAAAAGCTGTTGAGTACCCTTTCGCTACTTGCTGGGATTTGCAGCCAGCATGCCAAACCCCAGAAAATGCAGGGCATGTGTGCCTCTGTGTGTGGGAGACATAAACAGATGGAAAAATCCATGGAGAGCCATGATTTTTGTCATGGCTATTTCTGCTCAGGAGAGTCCCCCTTGGAGCTGATCCTGGAAGAATTATGATAGTACGACTTTCCTGACAGAAAAGGCATTACTTTTCTAATGAAAATATTTCACAAGTGGTGATCAGTTTAGCAAACTACCAATTTTGAAAGCATTTTTAATGTGAGGAAAATTAAAACAATTTTCAACTTTCCAGTACATATTCATTCTGTGTTGAAGGATTAGATGTGTTTATATCATATTTTATTGTGCTGTGCATGTGTTAGTGCAATACTGCAGTAATCTGAGCTACCAGCCCTTTGCTTTATCTTGCTTAAGGTCCTGCATCTTCTGGGAGTAGAAATGTCATTTTAGTCTAGTCCAGAACATTTCCCATTAGTCTCAGTACATTCTCTGGGAATGTTAAATGGAGCCAAGGGAGAGAGAGGAAGAAGAACACAGAGCCAGTTATAAATATAGGACATTCAGTTTTCTTCAACTGCAAACTTTTACAATAAATGATGTCTTCTGAGTCTGGTGTGGTTAATATTTGGCACTTATATTGTCAGTAAGAGGAACTCAGGCACTTTCCACAGGGAATTACTCTGCTTTTATTAAGACTAAAAGGAATTAATTTATAACTATGTTTAATTGCCTGCTGTCTTGACATAAGCTTTAGAGAAGAGTGAGGGTTCCTCTTGCTTTCCAAAAGCAAAGCGTCCCCAGAGACCCTACTACCACATGTCCCTTCATCTGTAGAGGTGCACTGAAAAATTAGGTTGAATTTTTCAGTGTCAGGTTATGCTATGAAGAAGTTGAAAGCTGAAACTAATGAGGCTTTGGGAGAACATTCTGTGTCTTGGTCCATAGATCTGAAGGGCTAAAAAGATCTGAGTCTCTTCACGAAGGGCAAATTGTGCCTGACCAATCAATTGACCTGCTATGATGAAGTGACTGCAACAGTTGACAAGGGAAGACTGACTGATGTCTACCTAGGCTTCTGTAAGGCCTTTGACACAGTCCCATAAGACATCCTTATCTCCAAACTGGAGAGGCATGGATTTGATGTGGGTAAGGAATTGGCTAGACAGATGCAGCCAGAGTTGTGGTCGATGGTTCTCTGTCCAGGTGAAGGTCAGTGACGAGTGGTGTCCCTCAGGGCTCTGTCCTGGAACCAGTGCTTTTTAATATCTTCATCAATGGCACAAACAGGGAGATAAAGTACACCCTCAGCAAGTTTGCAATGTGGGCAGCAGGCCAAGGTAGGTGCTTCTGTCCCTCTACTCTGCTTTGGTGAGACCCTCCTCTGGCCCTGCTTCAACAGTTCCTCAGCACAAGAAAGACATACATCTGCTAGAGCAGGTCCAGAGGAGGGTTGGAGCATCTCTCCTATGAAGACAAGATGAGAGAGTTGGGGTTATTTAGCTTGGAGAAGAGGAGACTCCAAGGAGACCTTATGGCAGCCTTTCAGTACCTAAAGGAAGCTTATGAAAAAGATGAAGGGAAACTCTTCTCATTGGCAGGTAGTGATAGGACAAGGGGAAACAGTTTTAAATGAAAAGAGGGGAGATACAGATTAGGTGGTAGGAAGAAATTGTTTACTGTGAGGGTGGTGAGACACTGGACCAGGCTGTCCAGAGAAGTGGGCATTCCTGGAGGTGTTTAAAGCCAGCCTGAAGGGGACTCTGAGCAACCTGGTGTAGTGGAGAATGCCCCTGCCCATGGCAGTGGGATGGGCAGCAGCTGATCTTTAAGGTTTCCTCCAACTCAAACCAATCTATGATTCCTGCTGAGTAGGCAGATGAGCCTCACCTGGAAAGGCAGAGGGCCCAGGGATGTGTGAGAGACATGAAGCAGTTGTAATTTCATGATTTTTTCTCCAATCTAATAGGTGCATCACCTCAGTGACTTTCCATAAATATTTTACCCCTTGGTCTCCTTTGAAGACTTCTTTAGAGCTCCCTGTCTCTGCATGACCTTCAGAAAAAGGCCACACTATAAAAATGCCTATTTTCTAGGACATGTGCTGCTCAGGAAGGCTTTTTGCCATGTCCAGATCATCTTCTGCAGTATGTTCCTTTCAGCTGAGTGTCTTTCCTGAGAGCCAGGTAGACTAAAACTCCCTTCAGGTGTTTCACTTTCCTCTTGATGATGCAGGTGTGGAAGGGAGTACGTTGCTCCCACTCACAGGTACAGGAGAGAATAGTTTAAAACAATCTGAAGCCATAGATCAGACAAGGAGAACTGCAATAGTTAGATGGATACCTCTGGTGACAGCTTAAATGACCCCGAATTAAGTCTCTAGAGGCAAGTGGAGTGTCTGCTATCACAAGTGAGAACATCTAAGTCCTAAGATGTCTCTGATCAAATGCCAGTCTCTGATTCCTGCATGGAGAGGTCAGCTGTGTTTCAAGCCACTAGAGAAGTCACATCAGCAGAAAGTCATCTGCACAGGGGAGGCTGGGAACACTGAACAAGGGAAGAGCAGTGATGGGGATTGTGCAGAACACAAAATTCATCAAGGGTGATGGAAAATCAAAGACTAAGAAGACAGAAGAAGGAGGACAGCAAACCAGGGCAAGAGACAAAAGGCAGACTTAAAGAAAATGAGAGGAGACTGAGACAAGAGAGAAATTGGGACAGAAGGTACAGGTAGGAAAATGAATTGGAAAAAGATTATGAAAGAGTGTTGCATAAAAAGGAGATGGAGAAAGGAGCAGGACACAGTAGACCAGAGAGGAAAACAAACAGGACTTTCAGAACAGCAAGTGTATCCATAGAAAGAAGGTGTAAGTAGGAAGGAGTATAGACCCTTACACCTCCCCAAGCTAAATTAATATAAAGGTATGTCCTCCCCAGGAGAAGTCCATCACCAGCAAGTAGATATCTGGGACCAAATCATCACATGTGCTTCTCTTGTGCTACAGAAGAGGCACTGACTCTCCTGGGAGCAAAGCAATTTCTGCTTGAGAGCACATGTTTCAACCTCATATTTGTAAGGATCTGACAGGAAAGGAGAGAAAGAAATTAAAGAGCCCCTTTGCTCACAGCAGGAACTTAGAGACAGTGTTTCGTCTCTATGGGCTTACTTTCCTTCTAGCTTTTCCACACAGCTGGCATCATATTGGCAGCAGAACGAATAAAGTTCATTGAACCCACTGCTGTTCTGTATCAGAGATGGTTTAAGGCCTTGCAGTCATTTTACTCTGAGAAGTTAGGAGGTGAATTACTTCAGGGTGGGCTTCCTTTCTAGCTTCAGTAGTTAGAATTATAGTAAGAACCCATTTCCCTATGACTGATGCTATTTCTGTTCCTTCTTGTGAGCACACACTTGACATCTTGCATCTCCCCTTTCTTTGTAGTCCTGGTAAGAACATTGAAGTAGGGACCTCCCTCTCTGCCTGTGGTGGCACTTCTCCCATTCTGCCATGCTCCTGTAAAAGATATGACATCCCAAAACTTGTTTCTCTATCTATAACAAATCTCACATGTCAGCCAAGTATGCCAAGCTCCTCTCTCCATTTTCTTTTGGCTTTATGCCTTTTTATTCCTCCTCTCTTTGAACTTTGCAGCCAGGTACAGGAACCAAGTCTTGACTGGTACCCCACAATTTGGACACAAAAGTATGGCAGATCTATCCTCTTCCCTGTGCTGCCCATCTCTGTGACTTGAGGCAAAGCATATCACTGCAGCAGAAGCCAAGAAACATCCTCCACTGTTAATTATCTGGTTAGTACTGTCCAGTACCAAGTAGAGCAATGATGTCTACTCACTGCTTAGTTCAGAGTCTCCCATAACCATTCTTTTTCAGGTGATCTAAAAACCTAGTCTTTTTCATCCTGAGTTCGTTCCCTTCACCCCAAGGCTGCAGTAGCAACTTGAGACACACATTTCCCAGCAAAAGTAATTCCTCAGCCTTATTATCCTCTTTCACACTGCATTGCTGTAGTCCAGAAATCCACCTGGCTGCTGTCCACAGATATCACCCAACGGGGTATATCCTATAGAAAAAATGTCAGGCTGTCATTTCAGTCTAGCTGAGGAATCAATTAAAAGTTGGATGACAGCTGTGAGTAGCAAAGACCACTGCTCAAAACTCCACCTGCAGAAAGTTCCCTAGAAGGCAAAGGTACAGTAAATGTAGGATGCATAAACATATAGCAGAAAAATATATTCTTTGGTCCCAAATACTACTATCTAGAAAGATAGCATAGTGCAGTTACAAAAGAGGTAATTACAGAAAGAAAAAGGGGACAACAGGGACCTGCTGCTTTCCAATTCACTGCCAAATATCAGTTTAAACAACCAAGCAGAACTGTCTACCTGCATAAACACCTTGGCCATTAAGGTTTAGTTCTTTGACCCTCCTCTCTTGTTTGCTGAATCTAGTTACAGACACTGACAATTTCTCAGGCATTTTTTTCTCACCATCTGTATAATTGTTCAGGCTACCAGGTGCGGAAATACCAGGTATCATGTGCATAAATATATCTAGTGTTGTAATTATTATAATAATTAAACATATTCTCTTCTCTATTCCTAGCTTTCTTTTTTTTCTTTGGAGGGATTGACTTATAGAACATTTTGAGATTTAAATTTACAATCAGATTAGATTCAGGTGTTTCAAGTTGAAAAGTCAAGTACATTGCAGATTCTGTCCTACCATCTCTATACAACTACAGGTATGAGGAGTGTTTATGCTTGGACAGGAACATCTATGCATCCTGGACATACAAAGACAATAGAAATTGTTAAATTAAATCACAAAATATGTAACTCAGGAACTGACCATAATTTTTTTTAGAACAACCAACAAACCAACCAACCACACCTGCCCCACCCCATCTCCCCACTAAAGGCAAACCAAAAACAGTCACACTAAGAATCAAAATAAAAATTAAAAAACAAACAAACAAACAAAAACAACAACAAAAAAAACTTACTAAAAGGTGGGTAGATCCTAAATAGAATTACTTTTTTTCTGCCAGTTCAGACTAGTTGTGTAGCAATAACCAGTGCATCCAGCTTGCTGCAGCCCACACCACTACACCCATTTTCTAGGTGAGGACACTGAAGAATACATAAGATTTATAGTGCTTTGAAACCACACACAGGAGACTTTTCACTACCCAGGCCCCAAAGGAGATATAAATGGTTTCAGAATTTATGTGCAATAAATCCTTCTGCTTGGTTATTTGTTAATAAGTTCTGTTGATAATACTTTGCAGTGTCTTCAGTGCCTCTTCTGTGCGTTGTCACAATGGAAGTCCAAGTTTTGTGTTGGAGTGTTGGGTCATCAGTAGCCCTGCAAATTTAGGTACAAAAAGAATAATATCTCATGCTGAGGCCAGAGGTCAGGGGATGTCATAAGTAGTCCTGCATCTCTGCACTTTGCTTCTGTGCTGGGGACTGTACAGATGGTGAGAAAAAGGTGTTTCTTATTTTTAGAAGGCCTGTGAGTAGGCAGTGTTAGAAACATCCAGGTATAAGAGGAATGGCTGGATGTTCTGATTTGCCAGTATTTCTACTGACTAGCAAAGTAGATTTGTGAAGCAAGTCACATTTTTGCCCCCCTGTTTCTCTTCCACTATTTGTTTTTAACCATTTCCACACAGAGCATCTCCATGCATTTCTGTAGACTGTGGAAGGTCTCAGTCATGGGACTTTCAATGGCACAGGTTTTGAACAGTGGGCTTGCCCATGGATACAAGAGTTGGGAATTAAATCAGTCCCTCATCATTTATTGTACACAAAGTCTTTCTGATCAGTTTTGCACTCCAGTTGCAGAGATATTTGGCTATTTAACTTGGGCAGCTGATGATGGTGTTGGGCACTGCAGCTCAGATGATCTTATCTGTTTCAGTGGGAAAATCGTTGTGCTTGTACACATTTTCAGAACATTAATGAGAGCACCTGGATTCAGGATATCTCACATTTGATGTCTTCATCTGTGTCTGTGCAATTGCCATCCATTGATCCAAAAATGTAATAGTTTCACCTCATCACAGCATTATTGGATCACATCATCCACATCTGGATAGAGAGTGAAAACCCATGGACCGTCACCAACAAATTGCATTCCCTTGAATGTATCCCAAAGGGGATTACGTGTCATATGTGTGTTAGCATCAGCTGTTGAGGAATGGTGGAAAGGAAGGAAGGACCTGTCAGACTTGCAGACCTACACCTCAAGGCTGTGCTGCAATTCAGTGGCACCTTGGTAGGCTGGAGAAGTGGCCAGAGAGAAACCTTATGAGGTCCAACAAGGCCAAGTGTGGGGTATTGCACCTGGGGAGGAATAACCCCAAGTGCCAGTACAGGCTGGGGGCTGACCTGCTGGAGACCAGCCCTGCTGAGAAGGACCTAGAATTCTTGGTGGGTGACAAACTGACCATGATCCAGCAGAATGCCCAGGGGGCCAGGAGGCACAATGGTATGTTGGGGTGCACTGGGGTCTTGCTTTGGTAAAGAAGTTAAATGCCAAAAAAAAAATAAACCACAAAGGTTTAGTCAAACCCAAAACAGAGGAATATTCTCTGGACAGTTGTCGAATCCTGGTCCTCTTCTACATCCCCAGCAGCACGGGAATTTCCAAGTGCTATGACCTGCACTCTGAACCACATCAGTGCCTTCAGCACCTGTACCAAGCAGATCTGCAGCAAGGTGAAGCTTAAGCCTCTGTCTAACGAGCCGCAACAGCAGAGTGGTCCATTTCCTTCAGCCGTAATCCAATTTCCACATACAGAATAATCTACTCTGCTTTCAGACAGGAACTTTATCCATCAAGCAAAGGAAGCAGATTATCACCTCATTGAAAGAAACAACCTATTGTTCACTAAATAAGACCTCATTTACAAATTACCCCAGCTGTTGGTTGCTAAGAGAGAATGACTCTTTGTCACTGTTGCTGTCCTTTAACGCGTGTCTAAATTCCCACTCCACTGTGATGCCACTGTCACCTATTTCCTGGACACCCTTTTAATCTTATTGTCAGGAAGAAGCTTGATCACAAACCCCTAAAACAGAGTCTGTCTCCTCACTCAACAGAACTTAGGATGTTATTTTATCTAGTTTTGCTCAGGACAACTGTCAGAACTTTGTTTATGTATTGACTAAGAAGCTCAGAGAACCCACAGACATCTGAGGTTAAAGATGGAGTGAGTCAATGCCCTCAGCTGACAAGGTTATTTTATCCACCTGCTGTTCCCATAGTGCAAACAGCAAGAACACCGGATTTCTGTGTGTCCTGAAGTTTACTATTGTCATGGCATTTAATTTGTACTGAGCATCAATAGATTACTTATAATAACACAGAGGCACTCATATACCCTCATTTTGCAGAACAGGATATGTCACTAGGATGTGAGGAGTGATCCAGGATCTTCCTGTTCAAAGAATGACAGTGTTTCATAACTGCAAAGAACTGTCTCCAAGAAGCTTTGCTACAATTTTCATAACAATTAAGACAAGGGACTGTACTGCAATTCTTTTCTTGGCAGCAAACATGAACACATTTGTGGGGTGTACTTCAAGGTATCCAGGGAGAACTATCCCTAGACTAGTTCAGGCATAGTTTCTAGTGATCAGGATGTATACAATGGTTTTTAAATCCATCACGTTCCTTCCCCTTTTTATCTAACAACACGAGTGCAAGAAACAGGTCACCAAACTTTGATTAAAAAGAGAGCATAATATATATTAAACTTGGTTTGAAGAGCTTCAGTATGAAATTCTGTCACACAATTGTTCAGTTTCCTTCATCAGGGCTCATGTTTCCATGGGATCAGAAGTTATTTTCAAACTGTGAATCTATGTCCTTCCAATAAAGAGAAATACTCATAAAATTGGTTTGAGCTCTGTTGCTACATTGTATGAAATCTAGTAATATTGAAACAAACCATCAGACAGGATGGCTGGAGATACATTGAATCATGAAGAGATATACGGAGATACCAGCTGCACAGATGCGTTCATACAGATATTTTTATAGATATTTTTCCCCCACAAAGCTCATTACTTCAGTATTAAAGCATGCATTTGATTAGCACTAACTGAAAGACCTGGAAGGTCTTTGAAGGAAATGGGGAAGAGGATTGGAGATTTATGCTGGGGGACGTGGGGGGAGCCAGCAACAATCATCTACTTCTCATGTCATGCCAACAGGACAATCATGTTCACTGTGAATCTACTATAGTTTGTATTTTATATTAGTGAAATTACACCACGGTTGGAGTAATTTCACCTTGTCCTAATCCAGTGTCGGTATGAGCAGTGTGGCTCACCAACCTAAATAACAAGTGAGGAACTTCCCCTGCAGCCCTTTTCTGCACAGAGTCAGCTGGTCCCAAAGCAGTGGTGGAAGAAACCCTGGCACGAATTGTAAGTGAAAGATTAGATTTAATTGAACAACATTTTTCTTCTCAAAAATCACACAGATGGAGCAGCCTGTTTTAATGGAAAGCTAAAGGTCATGCACTGCTTAAGCAGAAGTGAAATTTGTCCATCCTGATAACTCTAAAAATAAACTGTTAGGTATGTAATAAAACTGGACTTAGGAGTAAAAGCATTTTGTATATTTTGAAATGCTTCTGTATGAGCCATGGGGGACACATGTACCTAATGAAGGAAACGGAATTTGCATAGTGATTAAAAACATAAGCATGAACACTGTAAGTCTGCAAGATGGAAAACACATTGTTGTCCCAAGTCCATCTGTAAGCCAGGACAATGATTTCACTGCCCCTGATTTGAGATGCCCCAGCACCACAGCAGCAGCAGCAGTATCTGTAACCTTTGAGCAGTGGATATATATGATCAAATAATTGAAACTGATGAGGATTATAGGACCTCATCCATTGACTTCAGAGGACTTAATAAAACCCTCTTCAGCTTGTGTATCATTTTTTTCCCTAATTAAATTCCATGATAGCTAAGATTTGGGATAATGAAAGAACTCAGTCTTCCACCCCCAAAGGAAAATATACATCCCTGTGTGTACATCAGTTTAAATTAGTCTTAACAGGCAAGGCAAGCCCTTCTGAAACACTGAGTCAGTAGCACTGGTTTCTCTATAATGGGTAATGACCATGAAAGAACTCAGAGCTCGCAAAATTAAAGCAGCTTTTTCTGGAAGATACATTTACAATTTTCTGCAGCTTTTAAGCCATGCATGGTCTTGAGTGATGGCATGGATATCTCCATTTCTCATGCCTACTAATCTTCCTTGTCTCCTTCTGAGCCTTCTGATTATTGCCAAAGGCACCAATGCCACAGGATTTGGTGGGAGAGTTGGCTGAGCCACAAGTGCAGGTGTCACATGAGTGCCACATACCTTCTTGCAGGTCCTATAGGAGATGGAAAAGTAGGAGAGCTTAAAACAATTCTCACTGTCTTTATTAAATACCAAGAAATCATCATATGCAACACAAAGCTTCCTTGAAGGTGATCAATTTAATGTGATATTTGAGAAGACCAGCTGTTACAGAAAAACATTAGATATATTATATCATCAGAACAGACTTCCACCCTAAGGCATATTGTTCCCAGTTGTGTGAGGAAAGAATATATTAATCCAAAAAAAAATACTTTAAGTCCTTTTAATATACAAGCATGAAAAGAGGCTTCATCCTACAATACTGCAAATAAATGCCAAACTATTTTCATTCTCTGTGGACTGCAGTGGGAGCGGAGAGTCTCAATTTCCCTGAGGAGCTTAGTGTGCATATGGAGGAAAGTCACCAGTGTGAGAATGGGCATGTGCTCATGGCTGATTGTTTTTTCTCACAAGCAGAAGTCCTTTTCCTACAAAACCAGGATTTGCTCTGTTCATGATTTGACACTCAGAAAGCAAATGCCAGTGAGACAAACTGGCAAATACTGTCTTTCAGTGGGTCTTGCACACATCATTGTAGAAAAAGGGTGATATTTTGAGTGGTATAAAACTACCTACAGACCTCAAATATACTTCTCTTTCATTGCATTATAATTTGTCTTGAGCTGTACAATTCCAGGAGTCACTTCATCATGCATGAATATAGAGTGGTATGAATCAGGCTGCTTCAGGAGCAGGTCTGATGTGTAACTATGCTTGAGATCTGGGCAACAGAAAAGATAACTTCTTAAAGCAATTTCAAATACTCACAAGTTATCCAAAAAAGAAATTTTACATGAGTAAGTCAAAGAGTCCCCTCAGATCTGCTGTAAAACAGCAAACTTATTGAAAGTCTTTCTGTGCAGCTCAGTGGGTCTTCTCTATGTCCCTGTGACCCTGAAGACACAAAGCTCCATTTTGCTGCAGTTCATCTTTGATGTGAACCTGATAAGGACACCAGTCTGGTGGAAAGCAAAAGATTGGAAGGTTTTCAGGTTCAGAAATCACAGTTTTAACCCAAAGAAATTATAGCCTACAGGAAATTCTTATCATCAGTTGGCGGTATTTTTCAGTTCGTCAGGTTCATAACCCAGACTGTTGCATGTAATCTAAGAGCTCTAGTTGTCATCTGACAAATAATCAGCACTGAGGATTTATGTTTTTTACTGGTTTATGGGGACTTATATTTAATGATATGCATTAGGTCCTTTTGTGACCTCTTAGGCTTCCAAACTAGCAAATTCAGTAGTGAATTTAAGTTTATTCAAGTCTGAAAGTTCCTCATAAGATCAAATTGGTTTAGGGTATGTATCTGTCTGGTTTAATATAAAATACTCCCTTTTTTGTTTGCCCTCAATGAGAGTTTCAGCCTCAGAAGCACATTTGGCTCTAAGCAATTCAGAAGGTGAGCTCCTCAGTCTTTTGGTCCTTTAACAGTGCCCTTACAAATACACAAAAGAAATGCAGAATGGAGAAGTAAGATGCACTCCTGTCTTAATCACTCATTAGTGCTGCTCTGGGGTGGGAATAACACTTCACTTGTGCTGCTTAAGCGCAAGGTGTGAGCTGAAACTATTAATTACCAAAAGACCTTCTTGTAAAATGGGGCCACCCCACCTCCTTGCTAACAGGTCTCTACAAATCTCTGCCTCCCGGGCTCATTGCTCAGGAGCATGATCAGCATACAAACACACAAACTGGCAACCTGTTTACTTGGGACTGGATAGTCAATCCCTTTTCCCCTCTATTTTCTCACCCTTGTTCCCCTTTAAACCAATTATATCCTTTCCTTTCCCAGACTTTGGTTTCTCCCTTAGCCCATCCCATTCTAGGTATTTTGTAATCCACATGGGATGCTCTTCCTCTACATACCATAATGTGTCCCATACCCAGGCAGTGATCCCTCTTCCACCTGTGAGGTGAGCTGGGCAGCTGCTCTTGTTTCTCCTGGGGAGGGTGCTACCTCCAGCCCATGAAGCTGGAAGGCTCTTCTGGAATAGTCCCAGCCCAGTTCAGAGGCTTGTATCTCCGACTGGGGTACCGTGGCTCCCCAGCTTGCCCTTGTGTCTCTGGTTTCTCTGTGTGTGGGTAGATGAGTCCTAAATCACACGACCTAATATAGTTCTTCTAAAATATTTCACATCAGATGAAGGAAGATCCCAAGAACAACCTTTTCTGCACAGCTTTTGAATAAGACACTCAGTGCATACCATGGCACATAATACACTGGGCAAGTGGAGGAAAGTGATGATGTTAGGCAATTTTTTAATGGTTGTTAGATAGTGCCAAAGAATTGGTTGAGAAAAGGTTTAAAGAAGAGAACACAGAGGGCTATGCTTCTTCCAGAGGATGTTAGAAACTGATAGGGAAGAGAGAGGTAGGACTGCTCTGAGTGAAGGATACTTTCTGGGCACTTTGGACGTCTGGATTCATTTAAAAAGCACTTGAAAATCTTTGTTGTGTGGAAATGATCTGCAGTGTCTGCATCATGGAATAAACTTCCATATGGACATGGGACAGGAGAAAACCAGAATCCTGGACCTGTGTTACCTTGTGTTACCACACAGCCTTTATCCCATAATGTACAACTTCCAACACCAGCCCTGCTGCCCTTGAGGGCTGTAGTCTGTGCATCTTCCTCATATTGGGGCATTAAATCCAGGTGTTGATGCTTGTTTCATCTTCTCCCTTGAGGCCAAGGTAAAACACTACTACACTTGCTGAATTCATCACTTTGTGCAAACTATATTTGTATGACAGTAAATCTATATGACTTTCCTGTGTTCATTTACTCTGTTGTTCAGCTGTCAAGAAAAGGCAGCCCATCAGGTCCTTGCCAAAAGGCACAGTAGTTGCCTCTTTCTCCTGGTTCAGCATGGATCCTTTGCCCTACATGAAGTGAGACACTTGACTAGAAGTTTCCTTGTGACTTTCCCCCCTCAAAGATAAAAAAAAAAAAAAAAAAAAAAAAAAAAAAAAAAAAAAAAAAAAGCTGTATTCTAAGAAGTGATTGCATTTTTTTCCCCCTTAATAGTTAGTCTTTACTTTTAGCAGTCATCCTGGTACTCCTCTATATTTCATGTTTTCCCTAAATGTGTATAAACCAGGCAAGTTAAAGGAATACAGAAGAAAGACAAAGCCCAAGACCAGGTAGTATCATGAGGGAGGGAGAATCTTGGTCTATCTGTGCCTTGCAGTCATGAAATAATGGCAAAACACCACTGTGAAGGCAGTTTAACAGAGCATTTGTAAGGGAAAGCAAACAAAATAGAACAGAAATCTAAGACTGCCTGATAGCTCTAAGTTGAAAACAGGAATTGTGGATCTCATATTAGGCACCAAAGAGACTTCTGTTCCTAGGAGATTCATAGTATCCTAGAAGATTACCTAACTTCCCAATTTCCCTAGTTGCTGGTCACTTTGGTCTTTTTATACCGTAATGTAGACTTTACAAGAATATGGCTTAGTGTTTTAAATTGAGTACAACCAAGAGACAATAAAGATGATGCAGGCTATAGAACTGAATTTTGTTAGAAAATGCCTATTTGAAATATCATGGGAATGTATCCATTGCAGCAATCTTTCCTTAAACTCTAATCTTGCATAATACCTCTGAGTTTGGAAATCAAAGGAAGTCCCAGGGCTCTCTACTATACTGATGGTTACTAAGGTCTCTAATCAAGCATCAATTCCTGAGTAGTCCCAAATCCTTAAAAACTTTACCTTGAATTTTGATACCACTCCCGATTTTATCATGAAGGTTTGGATGGAAAACATGAGCACCTCTAGGTGTTCCCAGTTTGGGGATAGAAACTGAGACATTTATTGATCACTCGTGTTACAATATATAGAACCAAGGAGTGGGGTATGTTAATGAGGACGTAAGACATGTTCATGAGAGGGACAAGCTATGTTAACTAGGACTTAGCAAATCCAGTCACTATATTTCATCATACACAGTAAGCATTTCTCCATACCAGGACCATGTGGGGGGAACAAAGCCTTTCTGCATGTCTTGCAACATCTCGTAAAGTCCTCCCATATCTTGCAAGGGAAGACAGGGCTAATATACATAGATAGCTGAAAACAGCCCTGGTCCCCAAAGTATCCTCTCGTGGCAGGCTCCTGACTTATCAAAGGGAGGAACCCCTTTCTGTATCCGCTGCCCAGGGCTTGCTGGACAATCCCTTCAGATCTCCATCTGTTAATAATTGTTTTTCTTCCCCAACAAGCACCACAGGTTGATAGGGGATTTTCAGAAGTTCTGTGTTATTTGAGGTGGATGGAGGACTCTGGAGAATAAGAGACAATATTCCAATGATAGGAGCTCTGGAAGAAATAACAAAGAAGCCCATAGGTGTCCTTGTATAAGACACATTAATTCTTCCCATGGTGCCTGACTTTAGGCCAAGTCCTCCAGAAGCACAGAAGCCCAATGACCCCAGGCAGCCTGGGAGGATGAACGGTTCAAGGGTCACAAATGAATCTGACCAAAACTTTCATGTGGTCAGATCTGACTGGCTGACCACTGAAGGGCCTCTCTTTCCAGTACACCACCTCCCAGAGCTTTTGAAATTAAAAGTTGGTAATATTCCTTTACACCCATTTTACTTTAGTCATTCCTGGTGTTGTGATTGGTGAATCAAAATCCAATTAGGATGGAGTTGATTAACCTGCTAATTACCCTGCTAATTATATTTACCCTGCTAATTATATTTATTATGTGCCATAATGTTGTTGAACCCTTACACTGGATTGCTAAATCCATCCAATGCACAGATTGGAGTTATCTGAAACAGTTAATTTTTATTAAAATTTAGTAACCATATCTTTAGATTTTTTCTTGTACCACTTTAAGGGAGAAGATGCTGGCAGGATAGTAAATGTTTGATTGTGGAGTGAAAACAAATAGATGTGACCCAGCAGGCTGATGATCCCTTTTTCTGCTCCTGGTTATTTTGCCCATGTCTCACAGTTCATTGAAGAAGTCCCAAATGAAGGGGATGAAGCAGAATTTTACTGTTGGCCAAATCTCTTCTTATGCAGTGAAGAGAACTCAAAGACAGCTTTTTAAAGCCAATTTTTTTTCAGTACAAGTTTAGTATCTAAACATCCTGAAAAATTTGCCCTAAGCTAATGTGAAAAATGAGTCTTAGTGAACCCAAGTGTTAACTTTGGCTTTTTACAGCATATAAGGAGATAGTGTAGGCTCTAAATAATTTTAAAAGAAACAATACAGGAGTCCTGAAACCTCAGTTCTTTTCACAGCATCTTCCTTACTCCTGGGTTTCCCGTTCTGTCCATTTTCATGCATTATTTTCTCTACTCACCTCACAGCAGCAACACTGGCAAGTGTTGGAGGAATTGTATTTGCACAGAGGCAACACATCACTGAACAAGGACAATGGACTTGTTAGCTGCCATCATTTAAGACCAAATGGAAGTGTGGAGGCTGAATGGATTTGGACAGTTGAACCCTTCCCTAAAGTTTTTATGCTTCATGTAAAAAATTAAGAAGTATGCAAACATGATTTTTTTGGTTGCTGTTGGTTAGGTTTCTTGGAGGTTTTTGCTCCTTTGTTTTTTTGTACTTCATCTTCGATTTTCCATTATGTGACCCATAAGCAATGTAGAACCACCATGCTAGTTCATCCAACTCACTTCCTCTTCCACCTCCTCCTTTTAACTATTGTATGACAAAAATCTCATCTCCACACATACAGGAGGCCAGGGGCACTTGAGAAGTGGGGGAGCCACCAAACTCCAGTCAGAGGCACGACCACCTGCCAGGGAAGTCCAAGAGGAGTTTTGGCTCCATGGGCTGAGGGTGGCACCTACTCTGGGAGGGAATGCAAGCATCTTCCTGGGTCTTCTCTTACTGAGGAGGGTGTCTGTGTGGGGATGCAAGGGAAGAGTATCTTTGGATCATGCAAGGCTTGTTAAGGGATGGCTACGGACTTAACCGAAGTCAGGAATCAGACAACATTAGCAAGGATTAGGGAGAAACAAGAATGAGAACATAGAGTGATAAGTGGATAATGTGGCTGGTCAAGTGTAAACAGTTTGCTGGACAGTGTGCTTGCCTAGTCATACCTTGTGCCTCATGAGCACTGTCTGTCCTGTCTTCTCATTAAGCACCATTTAAAACCTAATTTAAATCTTCTTTCCCTGTGTGAGAGACTCTCTGCTTGCATGTGGAGACAGCTATGAGTGAAGCAATTGGAATGGGACCAGGAGCCATGGGTTCCCCATGTCTGTGGTGCAGCAACTGAGTGTGGCTGTGGGAGTGAGTCTGTGATCACTAGTGAAGATGGAGCTGGACCAGTCAGTGAGTAGGTGACATGGCCTGTGAGCAAAGGGGTCAGTGAGTCTCTGAGGACAAGATCAAAGAAGACTAAAGAGACCAGGGGAGTCCCAGACAGCTTTCTCTCTGAGTTGGTCTGTAATAGCCATTGAAGTGGGGCTGTGGTCTCAGGGGCTTGTATCTCCAAGTGCCACTAACCGGGGACACTGGGATCCAGGGCAAAAGGAGTGTCAGAACTCAGCTTCTGGAATAATTCAAACTACATACATGTGTGTGTGTGTATATGTTCCAACTCTCTGCCCAGACAGAGAGGGGAACTGGATGAGACCTTCGGTGCTTACTGTGTTCATACATGTTCTCTGTGTGTCTGTAATCCACGTAGCCAGCCGTGTGTGTATGTATGTATATATGTGGTGTGTAGGTGTGCCCTTTGTGTGTGCATGTGCCTACAGGGAATAGTTGTTCAGCTTGGCTACTGGTGGAGCATGGAGCTGCCCCAAACTTACCTCCCTCTGACTCCTGGATCCAGCCTCCCCTAACAGCAACCAACACCACTGACATGACAACACCTCAGGACATCCCACAGATGGGAACAGCCCAACATCACTGCCCCAGCAGAAAGGACCGAGGAAAGAAGGAAAAGGAAAGCACAGCTTTAGAATCCAGGTTGCAGTAGCAGCTGCATCCATCAGTCATGAGTCTGTCTCATCTGTGGGTTCCATAGCCTTTCTTCTCTTCCTTTATCCTCCATTTGCATCCCACCAATCTCCTGTCTTCTTAAAGGAAAATGTGTAATTAATCCTCAAATCTAACTAACTCTTTGCTGCCTCCCTCCTTCCTGCCTTCCCAAACCTAATCTGTGATCAAATCCACCCACCAAACTCAGATGTCTTTCCAGGGATGAACTTTCACACAATCTTGGAAGCAGTTTTCTAGTTCTGTACTTGGTGAGAATAAAAAATTAATGTGGCTTGTTCCGTGTAGAAGCATCAGTCATGCATTGTGTATACACTAAATTCACAGAGACATAGAAATTAGAGACTGGAAAGCCCAAGGGAGAGAACTGCTCCAGCTAAGAAGCTGTGCAAAATTGTTCTCTGCATAACATTAAAGCAAGGAAGGGCTTTGGGCATTCCTGAACTGTCATGTTATCCTTGTTTTCTTGTCACCTTCTTGAAACACAGGTGTGGGTATTGTCTTTCCCAGAGAAAGGAGCTTATTAATTTTAATGAGCAAGGAAGATGTGTGCTGTTGAGGAACAAGCTCAAATTAAAATATAATTATTATTACATAATCAAACATGGACCTTTCACAATGACATTTAAAGAGCCATGCCCTTATTTTTAGTTAAAACCTGCACTGAGCTGGCTTATGATGCATCCACATCCCTGTCTGAAGATCTGACCCAGACTGGATGTATTTGATTCAATTCTCAGGCTATTATATAGTCTTCCATTATGGATCAAGTCTTAATGCCAATCAAACGGTATTGGAAAAACTCCAAATGGTTTCAACTGAGTAGGAATGGCCCTGTTTAGACCATGTTCCTAAGGTCAGTGTCTGCTCTCAGGTATTAATCTAGCAGAATGTCACTGAAATCAATTGAAATATAGCTGATTTATAACAATGACATTGGCAGCAGTAATTGACTGCCTCCAAGAACCTTTCTTGGCCTCAACTCAGCCCAGAGCTCCTGGGATACTCACACAGGTGCTGAAGTCAGTGCACCACAGGACCTGCTGTCTAGCTATCTTCTGATTCTCTTTTGAGTTCTTTTATTTTAATTTTCTGATAAAACAGACATTAGAAACACTGATTCTGGGATGAAACATCATGATGTGATTGCCCTAAAACCATTGCAATATGGCTGCCTATCCCTATGCAAGTGGGGACAACAGGAAGAAAGTATCTTCCTTCCCTTTGCCATCCCAACTGAGGGTCAGCCAAAATGCCACTGTATTTCTCTGTGAAAGTCCAGACTGTGGCATGGCATGGCTGTGCTGCTCCCACCTCCCTCATCCTCATTTGGTCCCTGGAGAGAGACTGGCGATGCCCCCAGATTTTCCCTCTGTTGTATGATTCCTCCTCCAGACTTCCCAGCGTGGGGTGTGACTTTGCTGCTCACCTTGTTTATGTCCTGAATTCACCCCCTGGTTTTGTGGAATTAAAAGTTCAGTAAAGGGGCAGCCCCATGCAAAGTTTTAAGTTCTGATGCTGCTGCAACAAATCTTTTACTCCAAGCAGTGGAGGTCTGGACACAAGAAGAAATCCACAAGGAGCAAGAAAAAACCCCCACTTTCATTAGCAGTGACTTGCTGACGATGTGGTTTCTCTGTCAAAACCTGTGACCTGAATTATCACCGCCTGTGCTGCCTGAGGGTTTATTGGAAAATGGATAGCTTTGCAGGGAAAAGAAATCAGGCTGGAGGACAAAACTTTTTTTTTTTCTTTTTTTCTTTTTTTTTTAAATAAAAGGAAAAAAACTTGCGTCCTTATATTGCACATAAACAGAGAGAACTTGATCAGGACATTCTTGACAATGCATCAGGCTGCAGAGTTCAGCTGGTCCACGTGAATCACAGGTCAGGGGTGTTCCAAACTACCTTCATGCTCCCTTCAGCTAAAGCCCCCCAAAATGCATTCTCCAACCTGTAGTTATTTGGATGCATCTCCAGTTTCCCATAGGCTGAAAAAAAAACAAAACTCAAAAAACAAACAATCAAAGAAGTGTTATGAGTAAGGGTTGTCCCCATACCATTTCCCATTTTCAATGAACATCATCCCATTGGATTTCTGCAGAAATTTAAGGCTGCTGGTAGCTTGGAGCCCTCACTCAGCTGATGTTCCTGAGTCACTGATAAAATACCGTGGGTGGAGGAGCTTCTTGGGCAGCTGTGAAAATGACAGCCTGCATTCTGCCCCACTTCTGGATGGCTGTATTGCCAGGAAGACAGCTAACAGGCTCAAACACAAAAACCCTTTGGTGGGCTGGAAGATAGACTTTGGTGAGCTCCTGGACAAACTCAAACACAAAAAATAAGACCACTAGAGTGGCCAACAAGGCAAAGTACAAGGTCCTGCACATGAGTCAGGACAACCCAAAGCACAAACGCAGGCTGGGTGAAGAATAGATTGAAAGCAGCCCTTAGGGTGTGTTGGCTGATGAAAAGCCCAACATGACCCAGCAATGTGTGTTCACAGCCCAGAGATCCAACCGTGCCCTGGGCTGCATCAAAAGCAGTGTAGGCAGAAAGTAGAGGGAGGTGATTCTCCTCCTCTACTCTACTCTCATGAGACCCCACCTGCAGTAGTGCATCCAGCTCTGGGATGCAGCAAGATTTCTTCTATGGAGACAGGCTGAGAGAGTTGGGACTGTTCAGGCTGGATAAGAAAAAAACTCTCAGGGGACCTAAAAACACCTACTAGGAACTAAAAGGGACCTACAACAAAGCTGGAGAGGGACTTTTTACATGGGTAGAGACAGGACAGCTGGCAATGCCTTTAAGATGAACGAGTGTTAGATTAGATACTGGGAAGAAATTATTCCCTGTAAGACTGGTAAGGCACTGGAACAGGTTGCCCAGAGAAGTAGTGAATACCCCATCCCCAGAACCTTTGCAATCAGCAGCATATTTATCACTGATGCCAATACTTCTGTTCATCATCATCTTCATTCTTTTTAATGCTGTGGTGGCTGGATGTCAGGTGCCTATCAAGCCTCTTTATTGCTCCCCTTTCTCAGATGGACAGGGGAGAGAAATTAAGACAGAAAATGACTCATAGGCTGAGGTAAAGCAGTTTACTAGAGCAAAAGTTAAAGGTTGCATGCACAAGAAAAGAGAACAAAAATAATTTTATTCTTGCTTCCCACCAGCAAGTGATGTCCAGCCACTTCCCAGAAAGCAGGGCCTCAACACATACAGTGGTTGCTTCAGAAGGCAAGCATTTTAAATAATGAATGCACCCTCTTTCTCTTCCTTTTCTTATGTCTGAATTGATGTCATATGGTATGGAATATCCCTTTGGTTCATCTAGGTAAGCTGGCCTGGTTGTGTCAACTCCCAGGATCTTGCCCACACCCAGCCTGTTGATGTCACGGGAATGCTGGGCAGACAGTGCTGATGCTGTGCCACCTCTGCTCAGCAGTAGCCAAAATGCTGGTGTGGTGTGTTTTCAACACCTTTCTAGCCATCAAGGCACAGCACAGCACTGTGAGGGCTTCTATAGGAAAATGAACTTCATCTCAGACAGACCCAATGCAGATGCTTTTCTTCCTTCTGCTACCAAAGCTCCTGGATTAGTCAGATTCTCCTTTTCATAACATTTCTGCAAACTCCTGACTAAAGGGGAAGTCAACACGGCCAGACACAAGTGAGTTTTGTCAGTTAGAGTAGCCAAAACGCTGTGTGCTTGATTGCTCCCTTCCCAGCAAGGCTGTCTTTAAGTCAGCTTGGATGAGCTAGAATTTTGTACCTGGGTTTTCTCCTGGTGAGTATGTTTGTTTCATTTTTTAAATAATAGAGCGTGGGCTTTGGCAACAAAATGAGGATTACAGACCATCTTAGGTAGGTTCTTGTTTTCCTCATAAAGAACAATTCATCCCATCTTTATTAATATGTAATCAATATATCTTTAACAAACTTTGCCAGTGAGACGGGGAATACTCAAAACTCCTAAATTCTTCTATAACAACCTCAGTTTTTGAAAATCTATACATTACTGTAAAGGCTTTTTTGTACTTCTGTTGGTTCTACATGGCTTAGTGTAGCGCTGTGCAGAGATACCCAAGCCATGTCTGAACACAGCAGCTCAGATATGGAAGGCGGGCTAACCATATTAATGGAGTCTTCCAACCAGGCTAGTGGGATAAACCATCCAGGAAAGCCTGGCTGCCTCATTCAGAACTGCTGCAGTTTCTTTATGTGCCATTGCACTGCTTTGCGTAAATACCCCTTGACTTACAAGCTGCATTTATTTTGCTGAAATTAATGCAACAGCATGCAGTTACTATGGTGATGTGGGCTCCCTAACTATCTTAAGCTAAATACATACCCCTGTGTGAGCTGGTTCTTCCTGTTCTTGAACTTTCCTGGCTCTTGAGTACAACCAGACTGTGAGAAACATGTAGGGAATGGCTGGACGATCAGGGAATATGGATATCACTTAGACAGAGACATTGGCTCCTTGGTAGCTATGGACTTGTTTGGTGTCTCTATGCACCTATATGCTCCATGCATGGATAGTGGACAAACACAAATTACCTATGATCTTTGTGAAGAAAGCAGTGACACAATGTGTGTCTCCCAGACTTGTTGCTTGTGCACTTTGTATTCTGCTTTCATTTTGCCAGGTTCCTGCTTTAAAGACAGGAGATAAGAATACTTCTGTGTTATTCTCTTGACTGCAAAAAGCAAGCCTTCATAGCACGTGGAATTCACCCAGTGACAAGGTTCTTAAAGTCCCTGAAATACCTTGCATGCTGCAACATCCTCTGTCTCCAGGGTTTCAGGGCATTTCACAAATGCACAGTATGTACATTGGTCCTCTGCATAAAGGGCTCAATTTGTAATTACCAGAAGCAAGCAGGGAACTTCCAAGAGCTTTAGCAACTTGTCTGTGGCTAGGAAAAAGGTGAACTTGAAGCTGTGGTTTGTTGTGAGTTACCCACTCAGCTGCTTATGGTGTCTGGCTTTACCCTGCTGCTTGTTTGTATTCTCTGGAGCCTCAGATACCTGAATGTTGCCATCAAGATTTTATGTTGCTCAACCTGTTCTTCAGGAATAAATCTTTGTGTCCACTGGTGGCTCTGTCAGCAGGTTTGTCTGCCTGGTGCAGCTCACTGTGGCACACAAAGTTGTGCTGTAGCATATTTCAGAAAAAGAACAAAGTTGCTCAGATGTACCATAACAAGGATGACTTCCCTGCTAAGATGGCACAGAAATGTTTAGTTTGTTGAGAGATTAGAGAACATCTGCAGAGCTTTCTGCTGACAGGAATGTGTCGCTTCACAGCCAGTTGTTTGCAGAAGCACTCTGTCATTGCCAAAACTACCCCATCTGCAACTGTGGGGTGCCCAGAGAAGGAAAGAGAAGTGGGGCCCATTACATGGTTGCTGCTGCAAAAAAAGCATAAACATAGCTCTGGGTAATAGTAGTAATGTTGGGAAGACGTTGAGTCTTCCTAGCAGAGGACTTCCCTGCTGCTTGGAGCACAAATCAGTTTCAGAACAATGTAGACTACCAGTCTGTAAACACACTTATGGGTAGAATTTGAAAAGTGTCTGTAGATGCAGAAATTTTGGCAAATTAGGAGAAAAAAAACCAACAAACTAAACAAAAAAAACCAAAACAACACCAAACCAAACCAAAACAAATGCAAAAACAAAACAGAAAAAAAAAAGAAAAAACATAAAGGGAGACTGAGGGATAGTTGAATTGCATAAGAAATTTGGGATCTTAAAACTCCCACTTTTTTAAGAAGCTTTAAAAACCACTGCTGAAATTTATTTGAGTTGTATTTGAGTTCTTTATCTATGGAGGGTTATATCTTTGGATTTTCTTCCAGTTCTCACTGAGTCTGAAGCTCTACAAGTGCTCTCCAATGCTCAATGCAGAGAGCAGAGAAGGCTGTGATCTGCAGGGAGGTTCTCCGTGGAGACCTGTGAGGCTGACAAAATGTTCATCCACAGTTATTGTGAGGAAGAAGAATGAGCGTCTTGAGCTGTTTCAAAGTGTTTCCTGGAGATGGGACAGGGTGAGAAAGTGGAAAGTCTGCAAAGAGAAAAGGTTTCAACACATCCATTTCTCTAGCAACATCAAGGCAACAACTTTAGGATAAATTCACAGATTGTTTTAATCAGTCTAAAGCAGCAGACCAATCATGCACAAGCAAGCCTGCCAGGATAGCACTGATGTGTCTGGGCTTTCAGCTCCATCAGACCTCTGCATTTCGAAGTGAACTGTCTCCCATGAAACCTTCCTTTGCACAGGACAGCACAGACTCAGCTGGTTAACCTGCTGTGCTCCCTCACACAGACTTTCCTCTTATCCTTCATTGTTTTGTTTTCCTTTCAATGAAAAAAAATATTTTAATGCCATTTAAGCTGAAGGAATCTATCTGCTGTTACTGTGCACTGTAATTCTGCTGCCCTTCTGACACAGCACAGCCCTTCCTCTTGATGGCAGCTGAAGAGAAGGTGGGAATGAGTTCTGGGCTACACTGAGATGATTATTTTAAAAAGCTTATTGAGCAATATATTTGGCAGTATAGGTGTCATCTGCCATTAAAACAGGAAAGGAATTTACTCTTTTCTCTGGAACACAGCAGTAGGGTTTGTGTCACTGAAACTTAATCCAGGTAACTGTCCCATTTGGAACTTGTCTGCTTCCAATGCTGTAGATTGGGAGTTAGAACTCTGCTTGACTGCTTAAGTAAAGAAAGAGAATAAAATATTCTCCAAAATAAATAAGAAGCAGAAGATAGGCTAAAAAACATTTTGTGTAACCACACAGTGCTTCTCCCCTTAATTCTGCATGTCCACATTGTCTCTCAGTTGCACAACCACCAGTCCACATCACTAACACAGTGAATTGGGCAGCTGTGGCACTTTGTGTGCACTGATCAATCCAACTCACCCACTCCAGAGAAGAAACAAAGAGATGGTTTCATTATTCAAAACATTTCATAGCCATGAAAGCCTGAAAATAAATGGAAATGCTCTCTTTTTTTAGAGTGTAGGAACTAGGCTACAGCTAGAAGGCAAAGTATTTAAAACCCAGATCCAAGCAGTCATAAAGCTTTCTCAAGAATGATAGGACTTGAGAAACTAAACTCAGGAGAGCACTGAGTCAGTGAAGGCTTAGATGGTAGAAAGCATTATGTAGGGCAAAAAGAGAATAGTGGTGGCAGTAAGTCCAGCGGGAACCATCATGGTCACCTCTGCTGCATAATGTACAGCAGCATTTCACCAGTCCTTCCCACATCGAGCCCATGGCTCATGGCTGAGCACAAGTCCCTTTAGAAGGGCACAGACCCAGCCTAAACTCCAAGTCTTGGGTAAAGATAACTAGTGATGGATAACACCCCACTGCCCTCAAGAAGGAGATATTGGAGAGTGGGCTTCGATTTGTATTGGAAAACGTCTCAGCTCTCTGCTCCCACGTCTTAGCTAGGAATAGCCACCTCTTGATACAAAAATTGGCCTGGTTCCTGCCTCAGAAGGAAGATGGTAGGCCTTGAGCTTGTTCAAAAGTTAAGCTGTTAGTTGATGTCTCTCACCCAAGAGAAAAAGCTACAAGTGTGTAACAAACCCCAGCTCTCAGGAGATAAACCTCTTTGTTTCCAGAGGTGGTCTCCATCCATCAGTCTTGCTGAGGGCCAGCAGCTAAAGGTGAATGTTTGTGTGAGTCACTGTTGGAATCAAAGGTGGGACAAAATCTGCTTGGTGACTACTCTGACATTCTGGTGAGCCTTTGGTTCTCCTTTCTCTGAAGAATTTCCAAGGCTCACCAGGGTGAGATGGAGTGCTAAAACCCATGTTCAAAGGTGCTTAAGCACTGACTGACAAATGAGTCAGGATCCATCCTCTGTCCCAAAGGTAGGTCTAGCTGGCAGGACACCTCCCTGGATTGTACTGCTTATTCATTAGCCTTGTTGTGATGAACTTTCACCTTATAAATATATTTAAGTTCACTTTCCAGACACTGTCTCTCATTGAGTACAGTGAAGTTGGGGTTGTACCTAGGAAGTATAAGATAAGTTGTGACTCCATAATATACATCCATACCTTCATAAGGCATTGTGCAAAAAGGTTGGTTAGAGGTGAATTCAGGAGCTCCAAAGAAAAATGTTTGGGCTGGCAGGATATGTGAGGTACTCAGAACCTGTGCTTTGTCTGGTTTCTGCTTCTTGACTTGTAGCTGAGCATCCAAAGCCTCTCCTTAGACCCTTAGCACGCAGTGATTTGCAGGCACAGAGCACTGCCAGCTCCATGTGAGCTCCCTGCAGCACTGTGCAGAGCTACCAGTCAGCCCACATGGCTTCAAAATGCACTCAAGAGATTCTCATTGATTTTCACAATAATGCAAAATTCAAAATGGGTGAACTAGGTCATCCCCAAATCTCCAATCAATGTTAAAAAACTCTGCATTCAATATTGTAATAAATGTTGGAAAGTTTTGGTTTGCCTTTTGCTTTGTGAACCTCCAGGGCACATTCAGTACATGTTGCTAGCAAAATCAGAAATAGTATCTATAAATAAAAATACAATTAATATAAATTTACATTATATATATTATTATATAAATATAAACATTTAAGTGCATAAATATTAATATAATTCATCCAAACTAGAAATATTATTTAGAAATGTTGTTTTTCCAAATTATAATATATTCCCCTCTACCTTTTTTTTTGCTAGGATAGTGTTAATTTTCTTCATAGCACCTCATATGGTGCTGCTGTGTTTTGGATTTGTGCTGAAAACAGTGTTGATTACCCAGGGATGTTTTTGTTACTGCTGAGCAGAGCTTACATGGAGCCAAGGCCTTTTCTGCTCCTCACCTCATCCCACCCTACCAGCGAGAAGGCTGGGGGTGCACGAGGAGCTGGGAGGGGACACAGCTGGGACAAGTGACCCCAACTGACCCGAGGGATATTTCACACCTTATGGCATCACACTCAGTTCAAAGAGATGACTTTTGTCTTCCCAGGTAGAGAGATCTCTGGGAAGCAGATCCCCTGCTTTCCAGGGGATGGCTGAACACTTGTCTGCCCAAGGGAAATGGTGAATGAGTACCTTGTTTTGCTTTGCTTGGGCATGTGGCTTTTGCTTTACCTCTTAAACTGTTTTTAACTCAACCCACAAATCTTCTCACTTCTACCCTTCCACTTCTCTCCCCTATCCCACTGTGAGGGGATGAGCTGACTACCAAGGTTAAACCACAACACCCCCAAATAAGCTATTTCCAGAAATGGGAGATTTCAGTGAAACAGACAACACTTCTATGCATTGTGTTTGCTCAAACAGCGGCAGTGATTTTTTATCCCTTCAGATTTTGTTAGAGATGAAGGCATAGCACAGACCAGTTCTAGAACTGCCACACAAATATTGCTTGTTAAATCAGTAAATGGGTGCTGGGTGTTCAGAAATGACAATTCAGCTTTCTAAAGCTGAACATTACAAAGTAAAAGCTATTTCCAAAAGTCCATGAATAACTTGTTTATGCAATGACATCCACGAATCCAGTGTCAGAGTTAAAATTTGAATTCCATAGACTTTAATTTGCAGACACACACTGCTTCTGCATATGCTACCTTGGGAGATAAAAATCCATCTGAAAAAGTCTATAAATTTGAAAAATAACTCTCATAAAAACTAATGTGATTTATGTAAGCACATTAAGGGGAAAATACCCTGAACAGTTGGTTTAAGTTCTTAGACTTCCTTAACTTAATATTTCCATATGGTTACATTGTAATTTTAGATTTTTAGTTGCTTCATACTCTTCTTTGTAAAATTTGAGAAACAAATCAAGGTACCAGCACAAAGAAATTAAGCAACAAAGATGCCTGCAATGAGTGCTCGATTGTTCCCACATGAAGCAATGATTCTTTTTACAAATTCCCCTAATCCTCTAGGAAACATTATTCCAATTGTCCCAGGGTTGTTATTGTGATGCTGTGAATAGATCATTACAAAAATTTTCTGATACAAAAAGCAGAAAAATAAAGGAAGAAATGAAAACCCTACATTTATTTTTTATTAAAGCAGGATTATATTAGCTAAGTAAAGATTAGATTCAAAATACCAGACATGGTTTAGATTCTTACTGAGTTGTCTCATGGCTTTAACACTTTCACATTTATCCCACATTTTCAATTTTGCCTAGTCTTTACTACCCCTGAAATGATCCATCACTAAAAATACTTGGTTTGTCTGTAGCTCTCACACTGGCTTATGTGTCACATTTTAACTAAAGGTTCCAAAGATTTTGAAAATGATTATTTAAGCCAGCACAATGCATTATGTGAACCTTCTCAATTCAATGCAATCATATTGACTTAACTGATGTTGGTTCTTACCAACTAAAACTGAATGGATACAAAACACTTTTAGAGCAATTGGAGCTGCAGGAGAGTGGTGTCGTCTCACCTGAACATCTTGGCTCACTGACCACAATAGTGTACAGCAGAATTCAACATGAAAAATTGAATTTTTTGAGGACTCTTCTCTGTAATTCATTCTTACTGTCCCAAAAGAAAGCCACGGTAAAAGCACATGAGAAGGCAACATAATAAATGCCATAATGAATTCACTTTCATTATCTATGTTGGACCAGTTTATAGGTGAAGAGGTAGATTATGTCAGAAATGCAGCAAGTATAGGCTAAAACTTGGTTTTCTAACATGGCCTTTACATCCATGGGGACACAGACACAGGTTAAAAAATGGCAACACTTATCTAAAACTGTTGTTCCTTTCCCTGAAAGTGTCTGCAATCAGAGCAAGTGAACGTGATGGAGGGAAGAAGACAGGAATGTGGAGAGAGCGTGCAAGACAGAGGGGTGAGAGGACAACTCACCTGAGCTGTTCTGCAGCTTGTGGTAGAAGGCCCTCAAATGGAACAGTAGTACTCTCTTGAGAAGATTCCTTCTTATTTCTCCCAGACAGAAAGACCTGCAAGTTCATCTTCAGTCATGCTTGCTGCCCATGCAAGTATGCAATATATAAGCATATTAGTCATATTTATGACGTAAGAGCATTCCAACTAATCATTCTTAACACGAGGCATGTAAGATGTTGGGCAAGAGAAAGGATTATCCTTACACTTCTTTCCTTTAGACCTAATAAACCACTATGGAGTCATGGTTAGCACCCTAGCAGTTAAACATGTTTTGTATGAATTAAAGGGAACCTGCCCAGATACAGAAATATTTTGGCTTTTGCTGAACAGAGCATGTAATTCTTAGGATGTTCTCTTCAAGTGACAGAGAGGATTAAAAAAAGACATCAAGCATGGTCTCATTGCTCTCTGGTTTTTAACTTGACAGATGTAAGTATCTATTTGAAAATAAAACACCTGGTGGCTGTCTGGCTGGGCTAGTGGCTGAGGCTGGTATGAGCAGACATAGCTGAATGGCTAATGTTGGAAATGAAGCCTGTGATGTTGCAGTGGTTTTTAGTATCAGAAATATGGAAAACAGATATGGAACAAAAATATCAAGATCAATAGTCACATAATCTGCTCTTTTTCTAGGGGGACCGTAATTATTAAGGCGTTTTCTCATTGGTGCCACATGCAATTCATTAAAGAGGTACAATCAATAGCAAGTACAGGCTGTGGACAGCATACATATTGAAATCCAGCTCTATCTCCCTAACCAGATTTTCAGTGAACTGACCCTCTGTGCGCTCCCAGAACTTGAGATTGAGGCCTCCTCATACATAGGCATTAATGCCATGAATCTGCTGGAGATCTGCAAAGCCTCATCAGTGTGATGTGCAGAGGAGGAAGCCAAGGAAATGATTCAAAGCTGGGAAAATGATTTAGTCCAAGAGTCAGATTCATCTTGCCTAAATATAGAAGTCTATAATACAGGCAGTGACATGAGAGGTAGCCAGCACAGGCTTCCTTGAGTTTTGCTAGAGAGAAAAAGGAATGCTGTGAGGGACATTTATCTGGTCTGGTTTAAAGATTCAGTTTTGGATGAGAGGAACTTCACCCTGGAAGGGCTCATTTCTCTGAGCTGACTCCAAACGGATGGTGACTAGTGCTGAACAGCCATCTGTTGGGTAGAAGTGCACATCTGGCCAGATATATCCTACATGAGAGATTGAAAATGTTCAATTTACTTAATTCGTCACAAGTAGATCACAGTGCTAACATAGCATGGAGGACCTTCAAGTGAAGACAATTTTGTTTTCAATGGACATTATTATCACCAGAGAGAAACAGGAATCAACAACTGTAGACTGAAGCCACATACATGCAAAGAAAATACAAAGATAAAGGTTTTGTACAGTGAGTGAGAGAAGACATTGCTGAACAGTAGCAAGAGGAGAAGTAGTTTCCTGATATCTGGGAGCCTCCAATGTCTTTCTGAAACACCAGTGCTCCAGTTCCACTTAATATGGATTAAATGCATAAACCTATTAACCTGAATAAAACTGTGCTCCTCCATAAATCAGGCCAGATTACTTGTCCAGAACTTCTGGCTTGTCCCTGTCTTAAATTCCTGTTAAAACCTGCATACTTTTCTATACCTAAAATCTCCATTGTCCTCTGGTCTGCCAGGGAAATAAATAAACAAACAGGTAGAAATACCACAAGTTCTTTTGTTTGTTAAGAAAGCGATAATCCTTTCTGAAAATATCCGCATTCTGCATAATCATGGCAGTGAAGACAAGGATTTTGTCTGCACCAATGGAAACAATTTTGCAAGCAAAATAGAACAATTCATCTGTGCTGCTGTCCTTGGAATAAATGGTTCTTCAGTCTTGTACTTCCTTCAAGTGACAAATGGAGGTTAGGGACTTTGTTCAGTCCCTTTCAGGTGGTACTGGTGTCCATAACCACCTAGGTCCTGAGATAATGAGAAATATTTTCCCTGAGCTCTGCATTGTTGCCTCAATTTAGATCTTAGAGAATTCAGTAGAACATGTCCTACTGCCTCAAGTGAACTGCTGCCAGCCACTCCCCTGACTCCTTTGTGGAGCAGAGTTAATGCATCATGGGTTCAGCTGGGTGGTGATGAATACACCGTGCTCTGTCCTCATGTCTTTACACATACTGCTTCTTACTTTGCACATTTTCCTTGGTGTAAAACAAGAAATAGTTTTGTGGGAACATCAAGTTACATCAAGTTACATCTCCTTATATAAGGAGGTGTAGGTCTAATGTATTGTGGTAAATTGTTGTCTCATACAGGAAACCATATAATATATTTACCAGAAGTGCATCAACTCCCATATATAAACTTGAGAGACCTTATTCTTCCTGGAGGCTTTCTTGCATCTTAACTTTTGATATGATAGCTACCAACATAATTTTAATTTACAGCCTGAATACATCCACCTGCACATGATCCTCATTCCTCCTACTATACATTCCCCCCTTCCCTGACATTTACTTCCCAATCAATCAACAGCAATCAGATTCCCCCTCAGCTTTCATTCATTTTACAAGGCTGAGCAAAACTCATTTGCCCATTTCATGGCTTCATCCTTCTAGCAGTTTAAAGTCATCTTGTACACCGCAATCTTTTCTACATTGGAAGCAAGTAAAGAGATCTTATCCCAAGGCAGATTATTTTATAAATTTCTGAGGGTGAGGTTCACCTCACTTACCTTGCTCTAAAGTACAGCTTGACAGCTCCCTCAGATTTGCTGACTGCTTTCCAGCAGTTAACCTCACAGCCCAGGTAACTCTTCTTACACACCCCTTGAAGGTGTTTTTCAATTTTAGTGATTTTATGTTTCTGTGCTTTGTACCTCCTCTTTATCTTTTATCTTGTCTTGGATGACATGACACCCTGATTCATGGAGATGTGCTATGCAGCATTTTACACTACAGTGGATGCACACCATGCTTCTCCAGGGCTGGGGCAGGGACCTGTTTCTGCACCCTGGCTGCTGGCAGAGCCTCGCAGACAGAGCCTTACAGATCAGTGGGCTGCTGCAGTGGTGATGGTGAGCACTTCAGCATCAGGAAAAATAGTACATCCAGTGAGACTGTAGGAGACTGGGAAATGTTCAAAGGTTCCCATTTATTATTAGGAAGATATTTTGAATCCATGTTCACATAAAGCACCAAAGGCTCTGTTTGTATCTTCAGAGAACCACAGTTTCATTTGGGCTGGAAGAAACCATAATGATCATCTAGTTCCAACCCCCTGTCATGGGCAGCAACACCTCCCAATAGATCAGGTTACTCAGAGCCCCATACAACCTGGTCTTGAAGGCTTTCGGGAATGGGGCTTCCACAGCTTGTCTGGGCAACTTGTTTCAGTGCCTCAATACCCTCACAGGAAAGAATTTTTTCCTAACATGCAATTTAAATCTACTCTCTTTCATTTCAAAGCCATTCCCCCCTTGTCCTATCCTCACATGTCCTTGTAAAATGTCCCTCTCCAGCTCTCTTGTAGCTCCTTTAGGCACCAGAAGGTGCTGTATGGTCTCCCCAGTGACTTTTCTTCTTTGGGCTGAACAACTCCAACCCTCTCAGCGTATCTTCACAGAAGAGATGCTCCAACTCTCTGATCATCTTCATGGCCTCCTCTGGACTAATTCCAGGAGGTCTACATCCTTCTTATGTTGGGGACCCCAGAGCCGGATGCAGGATTCCAGGTGGGGGCTCACAACAGCAGAGTAGAGGGGCAGAATCACCTCCCTCTACCTACTGCCCACACTGCTTTTGATGCAGTCCAGGGCAATGTTGGCTTTCTGGGCTTTAAGAGCACATTGCTGGGACACACCGAGCTTCTCATCCACCAACACCCCCAAGTCCTTCTCCTCAGGGCTGCTCTTGATCTGTTAAACCTTCAGTCTGTATTTGTGCTTGGGATTGCCTCAGCTCAGGTGCGGGATAGTCCATGCTCAGCGCACATGGACTCTGCATTACCAGTATGATTCCACCCTTAGCCTCCAAGAAAACAGCCAGTTATCTGAGTAACACCTTTTATCTGCTTCATCAAAGTCTAGGTTAATGTAATATACAACATTAATTTTTTTCTGAGAATCACTTCTTGTCTCAAGTAAACTCTCTCTCTGGTAAACACAAGTTTGTATTTTGTCCCATTTTGTATTTATTTCCGGATCTTAAATATTTTTTAATCTAAATTTACTCTAAGAAATCACCCAGTATTAAGCTTAGATTAACGGCTCTTTGGTTTCTGAATCACCTTTTTTTTCTCTGAATCACCTTTTTTTTTCTTTTTTTTCTTTTCTTTCTTTTCTTTTTTTTTTTTTCTTTCTT
>JAWWEE010000074.1:143441869-143545709 GCA_035221455.1 Xenops minutus | reverse complement strand
CCCAGTTTCTTAGATGTGGTTATGCTTTGAATGCAGCACCTGTCTCGTTTATAGTAAGACCATTTTCAGGTCTTTGAAACCTTTTGTCCAGCTCTCATCTCTAATCATTAAAACAATTCCTTAGTTTACCCAACTTCGCTTTTCTGCAATCAGGGAACCGTATTTGTAGCCTTGCTTTTTATTTTACCATGCAACTTTAGTGGAAAAAAAGTCATGACCAGTTACTCCAAAGCCACCTTTGATGATGAGATCCTCTCTAAATGTTGATTCGTTAATACCAGATCTCAAACAGCATTACAGCTGACTTAGTGATACTTTAGTGAAGAATTCTGCTAAGCTTCAGCACAGAGAAGGAATGCAAGATAAGTATTTTCTAGGTAATGTCTGGGAAATTGGTTTCTAAACCTTTGTTTTTTTACTTTTTTCCTTTAGTAGCACGTCAGCTGCTCTGTCCTATGCTGAGCTCCAAGCTGTGGGTTAACAGCAGCTCTTCAGCACTATCCCAGCACAAGCAGTCACTGTCACTGCCTGGAGAGATTCTGCCCACACCGTTTATCCCTTTCCAGCCTATCCCAGTAGGAGGAAGCAGCTGCTAGAAGTTATTCTAACCTATATATGTCAGGAAAGCAAAATCACACAAACTTTTCTGTCCTATCTAGTTTATTATGTTCCTTTCCTACCATTCAACATAAATGCCTCTCTGTACTAAATTAAGTTATCTGACTAACACCTGCCAGGTGTGCTTCACTGCATTATTCACAACTGTCCCAGGGGGTGACTTCCAGATGAAATTAGCATTTTGTTTTGTTAGTGTGTTTAACTTAATACAACATATACAGCCCTTGGTATGGGTGCGATGTCCTTTGAGGAAAAACATTTATCTCGAAAGCTGCACAGTGGCACAGCTTGGGTGCTTCTGTGACATTCAGGAGAGATGAAACAGTTAGCTGGTGCTGATCAGACAAACATAGAAGTCTGACTTTGAAAAGGTTCTTCTGCGTTACTATATTTATTTTGTTAAAGCCACAGAAAAATGTATTCTTGTCAAAATGTTTCTTTACCAGGCTTTGACTGCCATTCTTCTTGTGGGCTGGAAACTTAAAAACTAATAGACACTTCAACTTAATCAACAACATTCATTTTATAGGTCTAAGTCTAATTTCACCTTCTGGTTTATTCTTGACTGTTCTCGGGGACAGCTGAAATGAAATAAAATTAAATGATGCTTATAACTTCACAATTACTTTTATGCATGTATTTTCAACTCTGTGCTCAGGAATAGATGATACTCAAGGCACCGTGAGATCAAGATGCACAAAAGTAAATCATAGTAATTTTACTGTTATGATGTTCCATAGGTGATGCCTGAACTGCGAAGAAGAATTATTTATGTTGGAGAGATTGAATATGCTGCATGTGTATGAAACACCCAGAAAGTATACCATACCTGTTCCTTTGCCACAGTTACTTACCTTTGTTCTCAGTTTAGGTGCTTAGGCCAATTGTTTCTTCTGCAGTAAAATATTTATGGACAACTAATATTTTTTTACATTAATTTAATCTTCCTGTATCCTGAAAAGGTAAAATCATAAAATCCTTAAAGTTGGAAAAGACCTCCAAGATGATTAAGTACAACCTTCAACCAAATACCACTGTGCTCACTAAACCTTATCGCAAAATGCCATGTCCACTCATTTTCTTGGACGCTTTCAAGGATGGTGATTCCATCACATCCTGTATTATGGTTTTATCTTTATTTTAATATTCCCATGGTGCTTTATTCTTATTTAGTGCTTGTTAGTCCTCTTGGGCTTTATACTATCCCTATAGCAAAACATGAATTTAACTAAGAGTACAAAAGCAAAGAAGTATTTCATAGCTCAGATTACTTTTTATGTGAGTTTGTGGGAGCTCCAGATTTGCTGAATATTTCTGCAAATCAGGCTTGTAATGTTTACTGTGTGTATTTATGTGCTGCAATACTGAAAGGTTTCACTGACTTTCTCAGACATTTATTGAGAGCAGATTGTACCATATCACAACCTTCACCCACAGCCAGTGTTCCCATATACAGTACTAATGAGTCCTAGCAGGTAAAAACATGTCTCTGTGTAAGAGTTTGGCCTCAAAAGAAATCCTGCTCTGATGTCAAAACTCAGATGTTGTCCTGCACACTGGTGCTGTGAAACAAATGCTGAGAGCACTGGCTGTGTGTCAGTACCACTGAGCTCTTGCAGCTCCTCACCATTTGAACTCCAAGAACAAGCAGGAGAGGATGTTTTTTGCTTTTTTTTTTTGTTACTTTTCTTTTTGCTCTTAATGCACCTCCTTGCCAGAGCCCAGCCCTGTGACATGTGGAGGCAGATGATGTGATCAAAAACCCTGTTTTAAACCTGCACTCTTACTAGTTGCTTGTAGTAGACTTTGGATCAGGTAAGACTATCACAGTTCTGCAACATCTGTCAGATGTTGGTTGTTGGTTGCAAAAACAAACAAAGAAGCAAAAAAAAAAAAGGCCAAGCAAACCAAGCCAGACATAATAAAACTGTGTATCAGTTATGGCAAAGTCAACTGCCATTAAATAGCCTTATCAAGTTTGTTAGCACTGTGTAAAATATGCTGCTGTAGCAAATTATGGAAAATAAGGACAATGCCTCATACATTTGAATACAGGATGCCTTTTACCTCTTCAATGGAGGTGAGATATACATATATCATCTATCATATATACAGATATGCATATACAATCTGTCTCTTTTGCCAGTCAGAATAAATAAATTGTGCAGAGCCTGTCTGGGGTCAATATCCTTAGTTTCATATTAACAAAGTTTGGAAGTATTTAATCTCTTTCACATCTAGTTGTACAAATCAATAGGTGGGTATCTGTGTAATATGTAATAAACATGAATGATTATCTACATAAAAACATATAGATTTACCAGTAAATCACTGTTAAAGGGATCGACCTGTGTGAAGCTTGGTCCCCATTACAGAGACATAACTGACAAGGTCACTAACCACACCTTCTGTATTCATTGAGACAGGAACCGTCCAACTGTACAATTCAGCTTGTGCAAAGAACAGTCCAATTCAACAGAACTAGTGGAAGAAGCTGGGATGGGGCACTAATTGGCCACACTCCTATATCCTCTCCTCTTTCCCCCCCGCCGGGAGCACGGTGCAGTGGCAGCACTTAGCACATCTTTCAGAGCAAGCCAACCATTTTAAAAAGACAATTTATTTACATAGGCGAAGAGAAATAGCTTCTTGGCAACAGCATACATACCAAATGCTGATTTTCTATTTTAACTTCTAGACACAATGGCTATTGGCTTGTTTGAAAGATGACAGATTTCGAATTGAAGGGAGAGCAAATGAAGGGAGGAGCAAACACAAGCCCAAATCTGCTGTGCCTAACTTTACAACTTGCTGAAACACTTGGAATTGGGTTTGGGCCCAAAGATCTTTTGAAATAACTCAACCAATTTAATTTTAGCTGCAAGTATGAAGTAATTATAAAATAGAAATGAAAAGCTGGACAATCCAGGAAAACAAAGGAAGACTGTGGAAAGCAGTCGAGAAGGTTAAAACCCAGGCTGATTTTGAGCATCTGCGGAGTAGATGCTCCCTCCCTTTTTTATTGCAAGGAGTTAGGAAGGGACAAAAAATGAAATCCATAAAAGGTGAATCATTGTTATTCACCAGCAATTAGCTTTGCCTAGTAAAACTACCAAGAATTACTAACATGACATTCCTAGCACCACACTATTTAGGGAGTTAACAGGAAGTTGACAAAAAAAAACCACTTTAGCCAACCTTCAAAAAATAATCAACAGCCAACATGTCTCATGCTTCCTTCTCCAGTGCCACCTGGGTCCATCTCTTTTGCAGCTGTAGGTTAAACAAAACACATCTCCTCTGTCTCTACCTTGGCATGAGGCTTCCTGAGATGGGAGAGCCATAATTCTGCCCCTATCTAGTTTAACAGTAGGTGTAAGAGGCAGAAAATGCTGCAGTTACTACATTTCTACTCTTTTCTGACCAGTGATGGTGATAATGATTTCCTTGTTATGGCTTGTAGGCTCCAGCACTCTGCTGTGTCGATGCATACGAGGGCTCAAATCTGAGTCTTAAATAAAAACCATTTTGATTCCAGCACAGCATGTTTGTAAAATATCTACTGACAAGTCAGAAAAAATTGTTCCACGTGGCCTGTAAAACATATGTTAAAAATTATGCATCATAGAACAGCTTTAAATTATTCATTTTTAATTCCTTCAGCCTTGAAGGGCCTTTAAACACTGACTACTGAGAAACAATCCTGCCACCGAGGGAACAGCTATAAAATAAAACACCGGCTACTTAAAAGTATAGAGAAAAATTGCTTTACCTAGGCACAGTTTCTGAATTTTAAAATATGAATAAAGGACTGGAACCCCACTTGGTGAAAGCTGATACTTCCTTTGAAGTCTGCATAGCTATCCCCCATCAGCAGTTGAAAGCCCTGGCCCAGAGTTTAGAATACATATAGTTTCTCTACATAAGAAGACAAGTGAGATTTGCATGGTTAGTTCAAACTATTCCATATTCACTGAGCTGTTGAGGAAATACTGTCTGTGAAACAGATCCTGGATTCTTTCCCAAAAGCATCTAAATGACACTTGCTAGGGAAATGCTACAGCATAAGGGGGAGCAGATCCAGCACACTGGGTCGGACCCTGCTATAATTACGATGGCATTATGGGAGAGCACTTGTTACCTGCACACTCATCAGGGAGCGTCAATGAAGTTGAGAGCATTGGATGTAATTAACTGAGCGTAACACTGATACAACGAAGAGAAAAAGATTCCACACTTGCTGTTTCTGGAGGATTCAATCGTGTTCTCTGCTCTTGGCTGAGCCAGGTGCTAGCAGAGACCTGAGGAACTTCTCCATGCTCTGTATTTCTCCATGCTATACTCATATGCCCCCTGTGTCATGTCTCCCTGAGGCATTTCTGAGGTAAGCACACTCCTTTCATGCCTTCCACTACAGAAAGGAGCCTCTCTGATCAATCCCAGACACTGAAGAGCTCGTTTCTGTATCTCCTGTTTGCAACTTGTAACCACGAGTGGTGTGGCTGGAGGGGCACACCCTTGTGTTCTCCATGGAAATGGTGCAGATAGGACTGAAAACACAGGGAGGCGAAAGAAAAAAACACACCATTTCCAGGAATGGGGCATCCACAGCTTCTCTCGACAACCCCTTCCAGTGTCATCTGGATTAACTATCATTAATTAGGACATTCTTTACTGCAGGGTTAAGCTTTCCACAATGTAGCAAGACTTTGTATGACGGTAACTCACCTGTTTACTACCTTCATTCTGTTTCTTTGTTGAACTCACGGACAGAACAGGTATGGCACTGCAGGCAGTGAAAAGCAGAGTGCTCAGACTCTTCCTTCACCAGGCAATGTCACTTTCATAGGATATTCTTCAGAGCCCTCATCATCCTTTCACTCCCTCCATCCCCTCAAAAAAGAGTGGGAGAAATGTCCAAACCTGATGAACAACCCTATCACTGGTGAGCTGCTCCCCAGAGATTTTTTTTCATGAACAGACCCACTCACCTACTGTTACTGTCAAGGAAATGGAGGACCAAATTTGCCTGAAGGTATGTGAGCATGAAGTCAAGAGGGTAACAGAAGCTGTCACAGGTGATCAAATTGGAGCTCCTCGAGGGCCCTATCCCACCTCCAACAAAGTGTCAAGCAGGTTCTTGGAAGAAGCAGTGAAGAGCTGTTTAATAGACTGTTTTCACCACACAGTAATTCCTTGTGTTGATACATTCCTTGTAAAAGAAGAGTAATGCTTTGAGTATTTTTTCATGCTCGTTGCTTTATATTAAACCCCTTCCAAGCCCTGTTTATGATGGATATAATACTATGCAGCTCTTCAGTATCCAAAGGCAGGATTTAGCGATGGGATGAGTACCTTCAAGGGTTTGTATGGACTCATGCTCTCTAAACAGAAAGTTTAGGCTGTCACAGGTACTCTCACCCTAATGCAAATGTCTGCACGGTACATGATGTGACACTGGTCTAAATTCACACTTTAGCTTTTACTAATATAACTCTATGGAAACAAGCTCAGTGATGATTGATGACTTACAGCTCCTACATAGCACCTTACAGTTTTCAGTGGAAGTATGGTGTGCTGGATGTAATAAACCAACAGTGTGGGCAGCTTTGGTATCTAGATTAATAACCTGTAAACTTGTCTGCTTCACAAAGGGAGTTATGCACTGGCTGTGCAGGATTAAGAAACATGGTTTTTAGAGCTCAGGAATACATTCTCCCCTCTGATATCTGCTGTCGATGTTCACTGTGCATGTAACACTGCCTAAGGAAGGGCGGAGGAGAGAAAATCAGAGATAATTTCCTTCTTTGGAGGTGCTATAACCCCCCTGCTTCTAGTCTTGACTCCAGTCTTTACACATTGACACTAAAAAAGCCAACATTATGTTGCTGAATAGTTTTAGCGGATACTTTATCTTTTGAATGTATCTGTCTGGGAGATTCTTTAATGATGCTGTATTCTTTTTAATTCAACAGTTTTTTGCAGTCACCTTAAAAATGTCTGGTGCTGGACTGAAAGAAGAGGACTGAAGCACCTTTCCTGTGAAGATAGGATGAGAGGGTTGGGGTTGCTCAGCCTGGAGGAGAGAAGCCTCTGGGGAGACCTTATATAACTTTCTAGTACTAAAGGGGCTACAGGAGAGCTGGAGAGGGATTTTTTTTCCAAGGAAATGCAGTGATAGGACAAGGGGGAATGGCTTTAAACTGAAAGAGGGTAGGATTAGATTAGATATTCAGAAGACATTCTTTCCTGACAGGGTGATGGTGGAACAGGCTGCCCAGAGAAGTTATGGATGCCCCATTTCTGGAAGTGTTCAAGGCCAGGTTGGATGGGGCTCTGAGCTACCTGATCCAATGGAAATTGTTCCTGTCCTTGGCAGGGGGGTTGAAACTAGATGATCTTTATAAGAACCCTTCCAGTCCAGACCATTCTATGATTCTATGGTTCTCAACTATGTGATATATTTTATTAATGATGCAATGTAGATTTTCTCCTACGAGAAGTGCAGAATTTCTTTCCATTTTCCCTACTGCGATCACCGTAGGGATCCGAGCAGCCCAGCTCCAGACACAGCAGTCTGGGTGGGCTGAGCGGAACACAGACATTCCTGGGTGGTGATCCTGTAGGGAGGACACTCCGGGAGCAGGATTTTATTCCGGCGGCTTGCAGAGGTGAGTCTGAGTTCGCACCGCACCTCTCCGCCGCTCAGCCCCGCTCGGCGTCCTGGATGGGGGGATGACGGTGTGGGGGAGGTCACAGGGGAGTGGGCAACGGGAGGATGAGATGGGGGTGGCGGTGAGGCGGGTGAGGCGGGGTTGGGGGGGATAGCGGAGGGGGAATGATGGAGTGCGGCGATGGAGGGGGTGATGGAGAGGTTGATAGGGGGGTCCGCCCCTCGCCGCCCGGCCCCGAGGAGGAGCCGGCGGGGCCCCTCGCCGTCCACGTGGCCGAGGGCGCGCTATATGAGCAGGCAGGAAGCGGAGGGGAGGGACGGGGCTCCTGGAGCGGCTCGGCGAGCAGCGCCGGCAGACAGACAAGACAGCGCGGCGGCAGCGACCGCGACAGCAGCGGCTGCCCCTCTGTCCGTCCGTCCGTCCGTCCGTCCGTCCCCTCGGCCATGGGGCTCGGCCCCCCGCCCCGCGCCCCGCCGTGAGTACCGCGGGACCCCCTCCCCTCCCTCCCCGCCTTCCCCCGGGTTACCTGCAAACCCTCCGCTCCCCGCTGCTCCAAAAGGCGCGATGGGAGCCTCCCAGACTCCCCGCTCGGCTGTTGAGTTGTTTGGGGTTTTTTTTGTTAATTATGTCTATTATTTGGAAGCAGGGGTGGCCCCCGGCGCTGGCGGAGCTCGCAGCATCGTCCGGTGGGTGCCCCGGCACTCCGGAGCGGGGAGGCTTCGCCCCATCCAGCCGCGGTTTCCCCGCTGGAGGGAGGCAGAGGGGTGGCGGCGGGTGCCGGTGTGGGCTCCGGAGAAAGGGGCACCTTCGGGAGATGCTCGGGGGGCGACAGCGGCTGGAGACCTCCCCTGTCCGCCCTAGGCTGCCCCATGGGGCAATGGTCCTGCCCCGCGCCGCCGGGGGGGAGCAGCGGGAAGGACCAGCCCGGCGGAGTCCTGCACCCTGATCTCTTTTTTTGATTTTGTTTTATTTTTTCTGCCTGGGTAGGCTCTGTGCTGAGACAGGAAAGCCAGTGTTCCTCCGTTAGAGAGCAAAAATCAGTCTAGCTGTCTTAGGTATCTGCTCGCACTCCTCTCCTTGCAAAATTAATTTCCAGTGAAGTATAAATAACTAATCTTCGAGGTCAGCAGTTTGTTTTTATTGCACTCGATATATTTATCTCTGTAACAAACATACATCCCAGGTTCTTACTGTGATTGCGTGTTGCCTTGGCATAAATACAAGCAAACTACTTAAAAAAAATGCCTAGATGAATATTTACTTGTTTGAGGCACACAGGGTTTTTCAACTCTTTATATCGGCTGGGCTTGTATGTATCTAATACACTGAAATAACTCATCCATATAATTGTAAGTGTGAATTATATATTTGCCTGCTGGGCACATATGCTAAAGGGAAAACCTCCCTAATTATGGATCTTTTTAGAGAGATTGAAAGGGTGACAAAGCCCTTGTAATCTTTTGGGTCAATTTTCATAAGCTCCAAAAGCTCTCTTTGAAAAGGAAATTAAATTTCAGTGTGCAAAAGGGACAGGAGATTCAAGGATATAAAAAAGAAAGTGTCTTATTCTACTTTGATCTTGTCCTCAGAAGTTCATTTACTTTGGTGCTCTTTAGTGACACAAGTTAAAATGAAGAGTTGCCTTTAACTGGAGTTAAAGTGCCTCTTGGCACTTCGGAAGGCACTCAATTAGCAGCACGCTCCTCCTGTATATTATTTACACGGCTTTAGCTGGAGGGGTGGCTCTGTGTGGAGCATCTGCTTGGAAATACCTGGGTTGTTACATCCATAGCATCCTGTGCCATCCATGCCAGCAAGCACCTTCCACAGCCAATGTGTTTGCCCCTCCTCAGTTTTTCTATCTCTGTCCAAAGCCGGCAGTGCTCTGCCCACTGTTCACAATGCCTCGACGGAACTGCTCTCGTGTTAGGAGAAGCTGGGGCTGGCCTTGTGTCCCCTTTCCTGCTTTTGGCAACAGCAGGATGGTTACCTGCAGGGCACGGCTGTGCTTAAGGTCCTTTCTGGGCTCATCTGGGAACGGACAGTTTTTAATCTGCTTGAACACATGTTCAGGCGGTTGCCGGGCTGGGGGAGGGAATGGCTGTGTATGAATAAAAAGGATGAATTTGTTTGTAAGTTAAAGGCACTTGTTTTGTTGATTGTCCTGGAAACAACAAAATTCCACCCTAGATCTCTGGTGATCTTGGCTCTCTGTTTCTCTGCCAATTTCTCACTTCATTTACTCTATTTTGGTGCTGCTGTAGGGTAACATTTCAGTGGCAGGAGGTTTATATTCTGTGCCTCAACAAAGTTCCAGCCTGTGGTTTAAAGCTAACACTAAGTTTTTAAAGTACAGTTGTGCTAATATATATTTATTTAACTTTTCTGCTGGTACAATTTAAGAGCATAGTGTCTGAAAGAGCAAAAGGAGAAAAATCCAGTTCCTTATTCTTTTGACTCACTCACTTGGTGCACAGTCTGACTGTGCAGGGGAGACAGTGAGTTGCCCTGTTCCTGTGAGGTTTTCACACATCCTGGCCAGAAAGGAACGTGTAGCCTTTTTTTTTTTCAGTTTTTCTTTCAACTTTGATAATACTAATAATGGTAATGGCATCTCAGTTGAAGAAGGTCGCTTTTACAACTAAACATAATTTAGTATCTGCTAATCAATTTGCTTTTTTTCTTTTTGTTTTTCTGTAAAACTGGAAGTAACTTGAGGGGAAATTAGGGTTATGCAGATGGCAGTTCCATCTCCTAAGTTATAAATACGTCTTTTATGTCAAGTGCATTGCAAATGCTGCTGTTAAATGATAGCAGAAATACATTTTTATTAGGAGCATCTTTTAGAAGTATTTTGAAAAGCATGGTGAAGCAGAAATGTGCTTTTAAAAGCAAAGGAGTAAAAGCAAACTCAGCTCCACAGCATATTTCAAGTGCTGTTAATCCCACCACCTGGTGGAGCTTTTCATGGCTCTGTCTGAGGGAACTCTGAATAAGGATGCATTTTTTTTTGTCTTTTTTCAACACTGTCACATGCCACATGTAGAATTTCTTTAACTTTTTTCTTTCTCATATTAGACTTCATGAATTTTTAATATTTTCTGTGTCTTCTATACTTTGCAGAAGGCAGCATAGGACTGTTGTGTCTTATCTGAAGCAGCACCCCTCAGTAGATAGATGAACAGGTGAAATGGGGAATAAAGTTTTTACCTAGAAGTACTTCTGAAGAAGAATTATTTTTTTTAATAACCACTCCCTTTTCCAAGGTAGTCTGGTACCTTTCAGTGCAAGTCCATGTAGCTTTGTACTGTATTTTTTTATAATTTTATATAAATAGTACTATAAAATATTATAACATATCTTTATTTACACTAAAATATTTGCTAAATGGCCTATGTACAATAACGCTTGCAAGGAAAAGAGGAGCAGCTGCATTTTTGACTGATCTGATATTACTCATATAGGTCATTAAAACATGGGCGTGAATTCCAGTGAATAAGGTGAAGTGTGGCAAACATTACCTTTGCCTCTTTCTGACATAGTCTTGCCTAACTGCATCAAAGTCTGTCTGTTGTGCTTATGGTGTATCTCATAACTGACAAAAAAAAAAAAAAATCTAAGTCAGAGGTGTGTAAGCTAAAAAATAAACTCTGGGGCTGTCAGGCAGTTCACAGCTCAGAGGATGTGCATATAACAGTGAAAAAGCTCCTTGACCCATACAGATATTTCCTGAGACCTATGACTAGTGCAAGAGATACAAACTTGCAGACAAATATAAATATTCATATTGCTCTTATGGCCATAGTGCCTGTGGCAGCAGACTAATGGAGGTTCCAGCTAGCCTAGGAATGTTGTAGCTCCTATCTGCCTCTCCAGTCCTGGCAGGCATGGTACACCTGGTCCCTCTGGTGGGATCAACCAGTGCTTTTGCAGCCCATCCAGAGCAGGTCTGCAACCCTCTCTGGGCTAGCTTGTTGTTTGAGGATTGATTAATTGCCCAGTAGGTATCTGCTCTAGGGAGCTGGGAATCTTTTACCAGGCTTCAGAAAATTTAGTTTCTTAACCATAGCCATTTAGTGCCATTTGAACTGCCCTGAACCATCTGTCCTTGTCTTCTGGAGCCAGTACAGAAAGATGTGTGTCTCTGACCCCTCATGTTATATTTGAGACTCCAGAAAGTTGGATTTGATGTCTAGGTTATCTCCAGTGGCATGTAAAATGAGTTTGGTAACTGAATTGACCCTGAGGGAGCTATATTTGCTTTCTGGACACTAATACTTAACCTACGAAGTAGGTAACATTATCAGTATGTGGTCTCTATTTAGCTGGTTAATTGTTCAAAGTTGTCCCCTCATGTGACTCCTCTTGTTCTCATTAGGGTTCTGTGCCACACTGGCATTCATGAACAGCAGCCACAGAGGAACTGCTGCCATCCTTCCAGTCACCCATCCCACTTTTACCCCAGCCTCCGCTTTCCACTGGTGCCAAATGTCTCATGCTCTGGTTTGTAACTAGCAAACTCAAGTCACTGTGTGAAAATTGTCCTGCAAAGCTTTGAAAAACTCCTGTAAGTCAGGGCTGCACAACCCCCTCAGCTGTAAAATAGTCATGGATTGTGGAAAATCGGGGGCCTTGAGGGACAGGGAGCTCTTTTCAAAAGAAATTCCCAATAATATCAGCAGAATATGCTCCGAAGCGTGAGTTAAGATTAGGGATGTCATTAATTGTAAAGACTATAGTAATTGCTGAAATGTAATTCTGAGGGGAAAGGAGGGTGTAAAGCAATTCGTTCCTGGCTTTGCTGTACTTTGAAGTGCTTGTGATTAAGTTGCTTCATCTGGACTGATGTGCATGTCCTTCCTCGGGTAGAAGAAGACTTGTGCTCTGTGAATGAGACGACGAAACCTCTGGTCAGAGAGGGGTTGTGCTTTTTCAGGAAATCTGTTAATCTCATCAAACCACACTCAAAAGGTATCGCAGAGTGCCAAAGAGACACAATGTAAATAGTTACAAATACTTCAAGTGTAGCTTTCCTGCTCTTGAGGACATCATCTCAATAAAGCCTTTGTTTTTTCTGTAGTGGCTTTTCCGTCTCTTTGGAAAACCTTTTTCCCAGCAGTAGTTTTCAGTGCAGGCTCAGCACTCTGTAGCTTTCCATCCCAGAGGGTTTGAGGGGAGGAGTGAGTAACTGGTTGGAGCCCACACAGTCCAACCACAATATTCCCCACCTTGCTGGTGCCTGACACAGGACTGCTGCTGGCATGGAGGTGACCACACATACTCTTGGTATCCCCAAAACTCTCCTGCAATGGATCACTCCACATCCATTCCTTTGGAGGATTGTTTTGAAGAGTAAAAACTGCCACAATGACACTGAGGTATTAAATCTGATGCAATTTTAAAATGTCTTTAGACTAGATAATTGCTACTGACATTTTCCCAGGATCAGTGGATTTTTTTTTTATTTTTTTTTTAATTTTTGTTTTTAGAGCTGCACTACACCAACACAAAACAAAGGATGTTCCTTTTAAAGGACACTACATTATTTCTGAGGCTGGATCTTTGATCAATGACTTAATCTTACTTATCTGAAATACTGTGTGTGCTGACACATCACAGTGCTATACCAGCTCGAAAAAGAAATCTAATTCTATCAAATCTGCCAGCTCAGTTAATATGACCCTGCCAGGGAAGCATAAGGCATCACCTCCAGGTTTTTTAGGTAGGCATCAGATTCCAACTCTCCAGCTCAAATTCAAAGCACACTGCATGTGGCCAGGTTTGGATTTTTTTTTTTTTTTTTTTTTAAGGGAGCTGCTTACATTCTGGCATGCAAAACCACAGATCAAATTGGAAAATGGCATCTGAATATTTGGGTTGAAATATAGCAGTTTGAGTCCTACAGACAGTCCTTCGGGATTACTCATCAGACAGATACCTGTGCTACTTCATCCTGAGACTTCTACAAACTCATATGTAAAGATCATGGTGTAGAGCTACCTGCAACTTGAATCAGAGCTCACCTGACAGTATTTGTCTCTTTTATGACACCCTAGAATGCATCCAAAGCTGCCAGGGTGTGATAAGGATATTCATGCTTATATCCTAAATTCCTTTAGTCTGTTGGGATATGGTGATGCCTTCTACAGGACCTGCTTGGGCAGGTATGTAGGCTGCATTAGTGAGAGACTTTAGCTACCTACTCTATTGCTCCGTGTATCTAGTGCTTTCTCTTACCAGAGTTTGACTTAAATGAGTTCGTGCAGATGATCTGACTCAGATTTGGTTTTTTGTTTTTTGGTTTTTTTTTTTTGTTTTTTTTTTGTGACAATGCTGAGGAAAAATATTGGTTTACGTTGAATTGAAGCAATCTTCTGTTAAACAAGAGTAGGTCAAGATAATTATGGTTTTGATAAAGTGACGCATTCTTGCTTTTTGGTTTACCTAACCTTAATTCCAGGTCCATTTCAAAGTTTCAGGTAGTCAGAATTACTCATTTGAAAAGAGCCAAGAAATTTTGCCTTCAGAAATCTCAGAATGGTTCTTCTGAATTAGATGTGCCCTGCACCAAGACAGTTTGCCAGCCGATGGCAATACTGATATTTTACCTGAATTTAGGTTTTTATTTCTTGTCTCTTTGAAGCTATTTTTGTATGGATGTTACAATTCTTAGGAAAGTTCACCCTGCTTTTCTATTCAGGGCAATTCTATACATTTCAAGAAAGGACCTCCCCTGCTCCTCAGTCTAATGCTTATTAGAAGAATTAGAACTCTTGCTTCTTGATCTCTCTTCTCTTTCCTCCTCCTACATACTCTGCTTTCCCCCTTCAGTTAAAATTTGCTCTCATCAGAAAACAAATATGATCATTTCTCCTGTGGGTTCACTCTGCACCTTACGAAGAAACCTGCTGCTCTTCTTAAACTTAAGGCTTAATTCTAGCCTAAAAATTCAGCCTGAGAGGTGAAACTGAACTTTTGCTTGCCCTGTATCCCATTAAAAAAATTCCAGCTTCAAACTTCAGCTATTAATGCTGAAGGGCTGCCTGATATCTCTGGGTGATTAAGCAGTAGCACTGGTGGAAACACAAAGCAGGTAGATATTAAGTTTGCAGGCAGGATGTAGAGGCATGAACAGTTCAGCAGCTGAGAATGCAATAATCATTACAATGAAATTATTTGAGTTATCATAGGATCACAGAATATCCTGAGCTGAAAGGGACTCACAAGGATCATCGAGTCCAACTCCTGGCCCTGCACACAATAACCCAAATAATCACACCATATGCTTGAGAGCGTTGTTCAAATGCATTGTGAACTCTGTCAGGCTTGGTGCTGTGACCACTTTCATGGGGACCCTTTTTCAGTGCTCAGCCACCCTCTCAGTGAAGGACCTTTTCCTAATATCCAGCCTAAACCTCCCCTGACACAGCTTCATGCTTTTCCCTCGTATTCTGTCACTGGTCACCACAGAGAAGAGATTGGTTTCTGCCTTCTCAGCCCTCTGCTTCAGTTTTTGCAGCTGTCAGTGTTTCTGGAGGTTTAGTTCAGCCTGTAAAATAGTTGCAGACTCCAGTAAGGGTGTAAACATTGCCTTTTTGACCAGCAGCTTGATTTTGAATTGAAAAAATAAAAGGGAATCTTCAACTACATGGAGAGCAGAGCTTTAAAGATGGGACATTGGTTTCAGTGGCTCACTCTCTGCCACTCCATTGAGTAATGCAGTCACTAGAGATGTGCAGAAGCACGGCCAATGCTACATAAGTCACCTATATTTCTGTTTTGTTTACTACAACAAGGTAATCACCATAGGGCTACAAGGATTGTGCAGTTTGGTGCTTTATCCATGTGGCTGTTCGTGCGCTGCTTTTACTTGCCTGGATCCTGAGACCTCTCAGAGGAAAATAAAATGTCATTGACTTGCTGTGGCTGTCACAGCAGATTTTCTGTTAAAAGCTATGCAAAAATAGATATGCAAAATTAAAAACTATTTCAGACCATAAGTTACAGAGAAAAAGCTTGTATCTTGGTAGCAGGATGTGTGAAATAGCAGCAGCTTCACAACTTTATGATAAAACTACTGGAGCACAGCTGTCCTGCCATCTCAAATGGCCACTTCATTAGCTTGTTAGGGGAGGTTCACCTCCCTTGACCTGCCGGTCACAGTTCTTTTGCTGCAGCCCAGGGCATGGTTGGCTCTCTGGGCTGCAAATGCACTTTGCTGGGTCATGTTGAGCTTTTCATCGACCAGTAGCCTCAATTTCTCCTCAGGGCTCTCAATTCATTCTCTACCCAGCCTATATCTGTTGGAATTGCCCTGAGCCAGGTGCAGGACCTTGCACTTGGCCTTGTTGAGCTTCATGAAGTTTGCAAGAACTCGCTTCTCAAGCCTGTCCAGGTCTTTCTGGATGCCATCTCTGCCCTCCAGTGTGCTCGCTGTACCACACAGCTTGGTGTCATCAGTGAGCTTGCTGAGGGTGCAATCAATTCCTCTGTCCATGTAACCAAGAAAGATGTCAAACAGTGCCAGGCCAATACTGACTCCCAAGGAATATCACTAGTTAGTGGTCTCCACCTGGACATTCAGCTGTTGACCACAACCCTTTGAGTGTGGCATCCATCCAGATCTTTATCCACCCAGTGGTACAGCTGTCAAATCCATGTCTTCCCAGTTTAAAGGCAAGGATGTTGTGTGAGACAGTGTTTCAAATACTTCTCACAAGTCCAGGTAGATGATATTAATTGCTCTTCTGTCATCCACTAATGCTGTAAAACCATTGTAGGAGGCCACCAGATTTGTCAGGAGCAATTTGACATAGTGCTTAGAATTCAGACAGTTAATTACACCAACAAAAGTTGGGCATAAATACCCAGTTAGGATAATGATTTTTGTTTCTCCAAAAGCACTGTAACTCTGCTATGTAAAACAGACAATGCTTCAAACAAAATGAACCTCAAGCAACTACATAACTGATTGTGAGGCCAGAGAACCAAAGGGCAAAAGAGCAGGAGATGGATGCTGGCTGCTGGAAAATACAAGGTTATTGGGAAAAAAAAGGAAAATAAAAGGTGATACAGTAATTGCAGAAGTGGCTATAACATTTGCTAGTAGCAATGCAGCACAGGATTTCAGAATAAACTGCTTCTCTGCAAGACAAGAGTCTCTTGACAATATTGAGTTAAGTATTGGCAGAGGATGTTTCTATATAATTGCAATTCACTTTGGAATTTTTTTAATAGAGAAAAAAAACGGAGGTTTGTACAGAAAATAATTACCAATCCAGCTCCTTTGGAGTGGAATGTCTCTGTTTGATAGAGCACCAGGAGAAGAGGATGTTTGTTGCTTCCTCTGGTGCCATCTGACCCAGTGCTGCAGGAGGAGAGGGGCTTGCTGGCTGAGCTTCGTTTCTGATGTCTTAGATGGAGGGCACACACTTTTCCTTCACTTGTTAAATGTCTGGATGAAGAATGGTGTCATAGAATCATAGAATCATTGTGGTTGGAAAAGACCTCTAAGATCAAGCCCAACCATCAACCTAATACCACTACCATGTTCACCATTAAACCATGTCCTCAAGTGCCATATCTGCATGGTTTTATTGAACTCTTTCAGGGATAGTGACTCCACCACTTCTCTGGGCAGCCTGTTCCCATGCTTTACAACTCATTTCAGGAAAAAAAAGTATCCTAATGTGCAATCTAAACTTTCCCTGGTGAAACAGGGCCATTTCCTCTCATGCTTTCACTTGTTACTTGGGAGAAGAGACTAATCCCCACCACACCACAACCTCTTTTCAGGGAATTGTAGAGAGTAATGAGGTCTCTGCTCACTTTCATTTTCTCCAGGATAAACACCCCCAGCTCCCTCAGCTGTTCCTCATAAGATTTGTACTCCAGCCCCTTCACTAGCTATATAAAGCTTAAATTTTAGCAGATTAAGGCAGAAGTGCTTTGTGTGGCCACTGACTCAACTGTTTCTTGGAGAAAAGTTTCCCCCATCTGAGGGACAGTAGATTTTTGTCCCTCTGACTTAAAATACCCAAGTCCTTTCTGTGTTGACTGTCAGCACACTAATTGATAAACAAACTTAAGAAGTTTCCCCCATTTTCAAGTTTTTATTTTGGAAATAGGACAGTTGTCCTATGTGAACAAGCCAGACCAAAAGTTATATCATGCAGCAGAAAGCAACCCTTATGACCTTCTCTGGTGAGCATTCAGGGACTCACACATCCAACTTTTCCTCTTTTCTGTGTGTGTGAATTTTTAAAGAAGCCTTGCTCCAAATGCCTTTTCCCTGATTTATCTTACCACACACGAACTTGGAGGTTCTCTGTATGTTATGAAAAAAAACCCAAACAAAAACAAACAGCCAACCCACCAAAAACACAGCACAGCTTTACTTTGGAAAATTACTTTTCATCAACATGTAACTCTCCCCTGAGGTTGTTCTCAGAGCCACTAACCGCACTTTTGGCATGTCTCTGAATTTGGAAAAGAATATTACAAGTCCAGCTGTTGTTTGCCAGTACAAATTTTACACCTGTACCATCTTGCTTGGAAATTTACTGGGTTTGGATATTGGTCTGTATCTTCAGTGAGGAGCTTCTCACGGAACAGACTGGAGATGGAACAGGACCCCAAGGCAACATGATGCACTTCCTATGGGAGTTTCAGGCTTGCTTGACAAAGGTGCACAAACTGAGGGTGGGATTACCAGGGTGGCAAAAACCCATTCCCACTCTCGGAAGCAACCAGCTGGCTTTACAAGACAGCTCCTCCACAGGGTGAAACTTGGTGTCACTGGAAGTGGTGCCACCTGTTTCAGCATTGCTGGCATCCTCCTCCCTTAAATACCGAGATGTGGCATACTGCCATCAGTGCCCAAGCGTTAAGTTGAGGGTAAAACCCGGAGAGATTTGCTTGTTTTGAAAATCATCTCTCTCACAGTCCTTCATCTCTACAAAGGGAAGAGATCCAAATTTGCCTTTGTTACTTTTGTATATCATCAGGTTACATTCTTCAAGTGTAGTTCTCGGAGATGGAAATTCTGTTATTAGGGCACTGACACTTTTCTGAATATTAAAAACCTCTTGCTTTTATAGGTGTCAGAATCAATCTTTCAGATCTCCCCCTCCAGCTGCCACACTCTCTTGTGAGCTGATTGCTACTCGTAGGCAGGTACGTGGCAGCATTATTTTGCTTGCCCCCAACAATACTGACATCCAAGGAAATGAAGGTATTTCCTCCTCTTGGATCAAGTCCTGTGTTTTGTTTATGATACTCTCTTCCATCAGAAAGAAATGCTGCATGACAGTTTCACTTTTCTCCAAGAGAGAATAGGGTTGGGCATAGTAACCTTGAGTATAGACTTGTCATATCTAGTGAGCTCATTAGGGCTTGATCTGCTCCTTACCTGGAGACTATTGAAGGCAAGACTGAAATATCTCACGGAGACAGTGTGGGCAGGATGATTCCCTCTGAGTCAGCACAGGGATGTTGCTCAGCACATGTATTTGAATCGATTGCCGAAGCTGTCATCTGCTTACTGAGACTTACAAAGCTTGTGGCTTCTCATAATCTGTGTAACACATGGCACTTGTGTGAACAGCCTTGTGGTTTCTTTACACAAAGGCAACAGGACTTTTCCATCTGTATAGCAGAGCCCTTTCCTTAGAGCCATCAGTCATCACTGTCCAAGAGTCCAGCTGAATGTGAATAAAGATATTTTTTTTTTTTATTACAAACTTACCCTCCCCTTCCCAAGGGAAATTCTTTCTTAGGTGTGGCAGCCCTTGCCAGTCCACTTATAGCTCCTATAGAATTTCAACTTCCTGTCCAAAGTTGTTGTGATGTGAGATTGTTAACAAGACTTTTTTACTTCCTCAAATGTCACGGGATAAGGCATTCTGGTCAACAGTACATGATCAGATTTCAAACCTGATGAGTGATCTTTAAGGTATGCAGCAGGCACCTGGAGAGTGTCTTGGGTGTTGGTAGAGTTGAAATTGATTTGTTTGTTTTTTTCCAGGAGGTGCAGAACAAAGCCACAGCACTGGCATCTTGCATTAAAGGTGCCCTTCAGCCTGCTCAGTAGGCTGTTTTAGGAGGCATAAGTGATGTAAACATTATAGCAGAGAGACTAAAACACTTGTGGTTTCATCCCAGCACTCACTCGCTCTCCCACCAGCTGGACTGGGGAGAGAATCGGAAGTGTAAAAGCTGGAAAACTCGTGGGTTGAGACAAAAGACAACATAAATGAGAGAGCAAAAGCTGTGCATGCAAGCAAAGCAAAACAAGGAACAAATTCACTGCTTCCCATGGGCAGGCAGATGTTCAGCCACCTCCAGGAGAGCAGGCCCTATCACATGTGACTGGGACTTGGGAAGACAAATGGCATCACTTCAAATGTTCCCCACTTCTTCCTCCTTCTTCCCCCCATTTTGTGTGCTTGAGCATGATGTTATATGATCTGGCATATCCCTTTGGTCAGTTTGGGTCACCTGTCCCAGCTGTGTGTCCTCCCAAGCTTCTGTGTACTCACAGTCTCCTTGCCACCATGGCAGTACAAAAAGCAGGAAAGGCCTTGGCTCTGTGTAAACTCTGCTCAGCAATAACAAAGCATCTCTGTATTATCAGCACCATGTTCAGCACAAATCCGAAACACAGGCCATATTAGCCCAAACCAGCACATCCCTATATACCAAATAAAAATAGTATTTATGCAGGCTCCTGCTATCCTTCTCTGTGGGTAACTTCATAGTTCCCCATCACTTGTGAGATTAGAATCTTGATCTAAGTAAGATGGAGATTTGTAACTTGGCCTCTTTCACCAGGATTCTCCAGGTGCATACTCAGAGTGGTGTGTTAGCAGGGGTGTACCACAGGCATTGTAAATGGAGGGAGTTATATCCTTTTGGTTTAGTTGCACAAAAATGCACAGTTTGATTAAGGTTTTTGATTTTAATTAAAAATAAACAAGGTTCTCACTGGCATGGTTATCTTTTCATTGCTTGACCTACCAAAGGAGACAGTGGCAGGGAAAGGACACAAGTAACTTTTAGATGATATTGCATTAATTCATAACAATGCTGGAATTCCCATCAAGATGCTTCCTAAGGATGCTACAGGCTTCTGGCAAAACCTCTGCTCATGCTTTCCTTTGATGTATGCCCAGAACCAGAAACAGATGCTGTAAACTGGAGTAATTAAACATGTTGGTTTCTTGTAAGAATTGGTTACTGTAGTTCATTTCATGGTGGGAAGGTCAGGAGGGGTCTTTAAACACATCTCTGTTCTGCTTATGTAATTCGAAGGTGGCTTTTTTATTTATCTTTTTTGTGTGTGGTTGTTTTTTGCTTTTCTTTCTTTTGTTTTGTTTTTTTTTTTTTATCTGTGTGTGTTTGCAGTTTTTGTTGTTTTTGTAGTTTTGTTTTGTTTTTTTAATTGCAAAGCTTATTTAATAACTTTGTAGCCAAAAGTATTTTGCAATGCCAAACATTTTTTTGGATGTTCACAGCAGCACTTTCTTTGCTACTCAGCTCAGTGCTTTAGACAGAATGGGAGAGGGACATGAAGGAGAATTGCTTTGTACTTAGCAGAATTAGAATAAGCCCACAAGCACATGGTTTGTGCTTAATTCCAAGGGCTTGAATCTGATCTCACTCCTACTAATCTCTAAAGGGATTATTCCTGATTTACACCATGCTGAATGAAATCAGAATCTGGCCCTGAAAGCCGCTTTGTACTTCAAACATTGTCTCAAAGCAGCTGACCTGCAAATATCAAAAGGACACCTGACTTCCCATGGGCTAGTTGTTTAAATTTGTCAAGCTAAGTTGACTACAGTTTGTCCAGGAAATTGTATTTCAAAAACTCAGGCTAGAACCCATTTACCTCTGTTGCCCTAACAGGAGATGGTAATCAGAGGACCCTCTTTGGTGCAACATAGAGCTGTTTATTTGCATAGTACCTTTCATCTGAGGATATTAAATAACTACTTCATTGCAACTCTGGAAGCTGTTCAGCCAGACAAATCTCTTTAATGACCTGCAGTGATTCTCGTTGCTAGCAGTGAAGCAAAAATAAGTTAGTACATTGGGTCTCTGGTCATGAGTGCCATCTGTAAGAAGAGGTCTGCAACCTAGAAGAGTGTGAAGCTGTTAGCTGAAAATACTGGAGTTTCTGGAGTAAAGGCTATGGCATACTTAGCTGTTGAGAAGAAAATTGATTTTTATCAGCACAGGTTCAATTATTGTTCATTGAGGCAGGTACCAAAAGCAAATGTACAGTTTTGGGATGGGAAAGCACAGGTAGCCTTTAACTCATCATGACAAATCCTTTACAATCCCAAACTGATATACTTTTTGTTCATGTTTTGATGGTCTATGTGCTCATTTTTAAGTATGTGTTTATATCATACTTGTCTGTATTGTGATAAAAGGAAAGTTGAAAACACCTTTTCTTAGGGCTGATCTAAAGGAAACTGGTATGTTATTTTATACCTGTGCATACTCTGAAATGAACAAGCCACATTTGTAATTGCTGCAAAGCACACTTTTGGTGTAGTGATACATTTGCACAGTATTTGAAATAACTAAATGCAGCCATATAGTGGAAGCAAGATGGGCAGCCTCATGCAATTGCCTGCCTATTCCCTTTTACAATTTTATTCTTGAGTTCTGTTATCAGCTTTGATTTCCCAATAACTGTCTCTTTGCCATGTTAGTTTGAGATTCTTCAAGCTTTAAACTACAGTAGTTGAATGACTGTGGAAGGTCCTGTGTTTATGGACTGTAGGATACCTACATCCCATAATTCATTCAACATAATGAAAAAAACACTGAATTCTGGGACACTTGACAGAAAGGCACAGCATAGGAAGATTTTGCTCACACTGGTTCAGCTATCCTATGCAAACATTGGCTCCTGCTGTGGAGCTGAGCCACGTTCTCCTGACTGAAGGTGTGGTTATGGGATTAAATATATTGAACCAAATTTGATAAACATAGTCATTTATCTGGAAAATACCCTTAATTTTCTCTACAATGAGTGAGAAAGTCTTTCTTCAGAAAAGTGTAATTTAGTTTTATTGCTAGTTACCCCAAGTTGTTAGCCATGGCTAATGTAAGCCCAGCCTGTCTGTCAGCAAAGACTGGAGGAGATAAGGATTGTGTTCCTGGAGATGAGACTTCATTGATTCAAACTAAAATAGCTGATGAATAATGCTCTGAGGAGATTGCACTAAAATAAAAAACCCACTTGGCTTTGTGTCTAAAGTTTGTATAACAAACGCAGAAAACCGTGTAGTTAGCTCTCTGTATTTTTGTGTTTTCTGCAAAATAAACATCATCACCTCAGGTCCACACTTCCTTGCTTTTCTGTTTTCACCTGATATAAACCAGAGTAAGTGCCACATAAGCAAATGTGGGATTTACTGGAGGAATGAGACCTCCTGGTTAACCCCTCTGTGGCAACATGCACATCAACCTGGGTCCTCTTCGTCAAAAAAGAGTGATACTGGAGCTTTCTTTGGAGTTTTTGCCATTTGATTGGATCAAATTGATCTAAAAATTCTCTCCATCTGTATCCCCACTACAGAGTAACAGACATTATTCCCTATTTGTATTTGCTCTCAGTTGGTTCCACAGCAGATGTAGAGGTGGAGAAACTTTCAATTACACCACGTACCAGATATAAACTATACTGTCTTGCTGAACTGGTTATTATAGTTTATCTGCAATGTAGAAAAAGCTGCATGTTATTGGTGAAGCACTTTGTAATTTTCTGGTATTTCTAAAATGGATGCCAGCACTTGAAAATATTGAGTAAATTTTAATTGAAGGGATATGATCAGTAGGTGATTAGTTTTTGAAGTGCCTTGGATGTATGCTGTGTTGTAGAGACAAGCCATCTGGAGCGAGGCTGTGGTTTAGCTTCTGTAATGAGTATCCATGGACTGCAATGCCAAAATGACCAGCTTTATTACATCGATGAAGATCTTGAGTAATTCAATTCATTTTCACAGATTTAAATGAACTAAAATGAGAACATAATTTGGCCTGAAGTTTTAGTTTGATGCTCTTAATTATTAAACTAGGATCATCAATGCATTTTCCAGTATCCTTAAAATATCCAGCCACCACAAATCAGATTATTGAGTTCCTTCTTTTGCCTACAGCTTTTTCCAAATTTGCTGCGGCCAGGATTGCATCACATTTTGCCTGGATGAGCAGTGTGACTCCCTTAGGTGTTGTATTTGCTGTGCTCCTCTAAACTATAAGCATCGTACTCTGCCTCTGACCTTGGGGATGGGCTGGCAGGGAAGAAGAATCATAGAATGACAGAATGATTTATGTTGGAAAAGACCTTTAAAAATCGCCTAGTCCAACCCCCCTGCAATGTGCAGGGACACCTTCCACTAGATCAGGTTGCTCAGAGCCCTGCCCAACCTGACTTTGAACATTTCCAGGTGTGGAGAACCCACCACTGTTCTGGGCAGCCTTTTGTGGTAACACTGTCTCACTAGTAGGGATTAATGGGCAGAAGAGTCCCACAATAGATCTGTGTTAGTTACAAAGCTTGTAGCTTGAATTTGCTTCAGGATATCTGGGCAGTACTGCTACTGGGTACCTGCAGCAGTAGTGTTCGTGTTGCCAGGCTTGTGGCTGCTGCACTTAATTACTGTAAAATGAAGATTGATTTGCGGTATCACACCAAAATTAATCCTCCCTCTTCCTGAAATTATCATTACACAGTCTTTTTGCTGAAGTACAATCAGTCATGGTGATGTACAACATTAAAACTCGAATCCAAAGTGCTGCCCTTTTTCCCATGTATAAAGGGGTGTTTGAAGGAGTAAGGGTTACTGGAGGAAGTGACTGGAAGTAGCTGATAAAAAGAAAAAACAAACCTTGAGAATGCTTTGATCTGAAGTTGAATATCTGTGCACCAAGGGGGGAATGTATTTTTTGGAGGAGGGCACAGTCTGCATGTAAATAGATGCGTTCTACTTGATGTGCCGAGATAAAGGTGTCGGAGTCTTTGGCAGCTCATCTGGCCATCTTATCTTGTGTTTTCCCTCTTAATTTTTTCCCGTGTTTTAGAACATTTTTCCCGCTTGTTCTGTGAAACATTCTTATGCAAAGCAAAATCTTCTGCAACTCAAACAAACTGTTTGCAGCACAACAAAAGCAAAGAGATACCAGAGTTTTGGTTCTGCATAAAGACATGTCACTCACTTCCCTTTTTTTCTCCCCAAACTTGTTATTAAATGAGCAGTACTTTAATGAAGCATTGCATGGAGAAAACAAAACAAAACAACTTCTATGTCATCTAGATTGTTCCCAAATCCCTGAATGAAAAATTATTTACAGATTAAAGACCTTACTGTTTCCTTTGTCGTTGCAAAGAAACTAATGAGCGAACTTGAAAAGCTCTGGTATCTCCTGGTTTGGAGTACCAGCCTCCATCACAACATCAAACAACCAATCCAGCACTTTTTCATGGTACCAGATGACTAAATTTCATAGCAGATTCTTTCCGAATTTAATGCTGCTAATGACTATATGAATGAGACTTACAGTGTAAGCACAACTTTTAAATCTTAGCTTAACCAATCTGTACAGGAAGAGGCTGTTGGGAATGGAAGCATCAGTTTAAAATTGTCAGGTTTCTCAGTTTTTATTGCAGTTTCCCCAAAGCCATGCAATCCACAGTAGAGCCGAGAATAAATTACAGGAATCAGGTTATTGCTGTAAGCAGGGACAAGTGTCATGCTCTGAGTGCTGGCACGTGATGAACGAGCCAGCGGTCTCTCTCTCAGCAAGAGGCGAGTCACTTGGGTAATTCCTGTTTTAAACAGCAGAACAGGATTCATGCTTGAAGCAGCCTCAGCCAGCCAAACAGGAATTAACTTCAGGTTAAAACCTTGTGTTTCATATCATTACCTTCCTCTCCTTCCTTTTTACCCCTGCAGTGACAGTGTGTCAGTGAATAACAATGGGAAGGGGAGCTATGCTACATGTGGGAATAATGAAAACTAGCAAGGTCTACACTGCGAGGTCCCAAACTGCAACAAGAAAAATGGGAACACTTCTCTTGCCTTCTAATGTACAGAAAAGAAAAACAGAGGCAGGTTTAGATGGAGCACTTGGACAAGCTGAGCCCCACACAAGGTACCTCTTGGAGCAGATGATTATATATATATACACACATAACCTATGTATCAATCTGTGCTCAATCAAGGAAAAACTCTCCTGGCTGACTGAAGTCTGTTATTCATGAAATATCCAGAATATATCTGTAACAAAGTCTGCTGACAGAAGCCTGAATCACTAACCTCCCAACTGCACTTCCCAACCACATCTGGTGACACTTGGCCCCTCTGCCTGCAACACTGCTGTAGCCAGAGCTTTGAAAGGTTGGATTTCAGTGACAGTATTGATCTGAGTTTATTCTTAACTACTGTATAGTTGCAGGCTGAGAACTGGTGACTTACAGTTTCAGGGAAACAAGATAACATTTATTTTATCTTTCTTCCAACAGAGGTCTGTGATATGATCTCTGATTCCAGCCTTTGAAGTGATCTTGTTTGTAGAGATTAGGTAAATAGGCTGCTCATTTTTAAAGTGAGCAAAAGGGGATAGGTTTTGGTTAGGATATTATATTGAATACAGGGTTTCATTTCTATCTCTGCCATAGAAGAGCTGTGAACACCACATCGGTGTAATTTTGCCAGCTTTAAGTTTGTAGCTGCTACTTTATATCTCTTCCAGAGCTTCTCTGATTTTAATTAACGTTCCTTTTTTATATTTTTTTATAAAATGTGCTATCACTTTAAAAAATTTTGGAACAGTGGGATGAGTTGCTACAGGTACTGCACAGATACAATACTGAAGTATTTACAATCCTTAGGCATCTATGCTTGAAGAGCTGAAAGGCAGAAAGCTAGTTGTGTGGAGGAGTCACAGATGCCAAAAGTTTAAACTAATGAAGACACATGGGGAACCTTTGAATTTGCAGTATAAGAAGATTCTGATAGAATAAATAATACATTGGGCTCCATTTTTCTCTCTTTAAGGGTTCTCCATATCCTACTTTGTGCAAACATGACTGATGAGGTATTACAATATGTCAGAGCAATATTCCTACAGACTCCACCGTTTTGGATGGGGGAAGGAGTGTTTAATGCTTACTTGGTCCTAAATGTACTTATTTATAAAATAGAACATGCTTTCTTTTGCTGGGCAGGTAGTTTATTATTCCTGAGCTCCCAGTATCTGAGAATCTTAACTACATGGTTTTGGTTTTGTAAGCTACAATCCTGTAGACTTCAATTTATTAGATGAGAAAACTGCATGTGGCTCATTTACTGTGAGGGTGGTGAGGCACTGAAACAGCTTGCCCAGAGAAGCAAGAGTTCAAGGTCAGGTTAGATGGGGAAGGTAGATTAAATGTTCCAGCTTTCTATCCTTTTCAGAAGAAGGGGATAAGGGAGAAATGCCAGTTTCTCTTCCTTTCCTAACTAATTTCATCCCTGGAAGTGTTCAAGGCCAGGTTGGATGGGGATCTGAGCACCCTGGTCTAGTGGGAGTTGTCTCTGCCCATGGCAGGGGATTGGAACAAAAAGACTTCTAAGGTCCCTTCTGCCCCAAGCCATTCCACCCCAACCTATGACTAGTAGCTCTCTAGTGCACATGATTGCAAGTGACAGTATATATGTCCCTCAGCAGGATTTGCCCTCAGTTTGTCAAGGATGTGGAACATCATTGGAGAGGGTATCTAAGTGGGATGCTGCAGGCTGCCTGCCCTGAAAGCAGAGGTGAAATCCAACCATGATGATCCCTGAGCAGAGAAGGGTGCACGGGTGCAGGAATAAATTAACCCAGGTGCACAGTCGTGCCCCATGGGGTTGTAGTTTGGAGAGCTGCCAGGCACAAAGCAGCTGCACAGGTCAGCCTTTCAAGAAGGAAACCTTGGTGGCTGGAGGAATTACTGCTGCCCAGCCAGCTCCATAATCCGAGGTGCCACGTGGACTGCCAGTACTCTGGTACCCACTCAGAGATGTTATTTTCATACTGCACTTGACATGCAGCAATGGAGAGTAGAGACATCACCACTAAACTCATCTTTCCTTCTCTGGCAGGATGAAGCCTGTAAAAGTGTTATCCCTCTGTCCTCTTGGTCACAGTGCTGGAAAGGGGGTTGAAATGTGTTGACTGCACCGGTGCCAAGGAAGGTGGGTTTTGGTTTGCAGGGCTTCCTGACTGTCACAGCTCCAGTACATTTTGTCCCCATACATGTCTTTGTTCTTCATTTCATTGGCGTTTCAGGCAAGGAAGCTCTGAGCACTGTCCTCCTGGGTGCCCTGGGTCAGCAGTAAGGACAAAAATGGGCAAGGGAAAGTTGTTAAGTGGAGCCAGTTCTCAGAGGAGCCAAGAAAAAATAACAGCTAGGAAAAAAGCCTGGCTTCTGAGACTCATTTCCTTAGGAAGCACAGTGGAGAGAAAAATCATGTGGGATGACTATGATATGAAGGAAAACCATGCTCATGTTTGGCAACAAGACCTTCCTTTCAGTGCTGAGGGTAGGGCTCAGATTCTCTGGCTCACTTCAGGGCTAGCACATTTGTGGCTTTCATGGGAAGGCTCCCACTTGCTCAGCCCCTTCTTCATGCTGCTGACTGGCAGAATTGACACTGGGAATAATACACTGCTTTACCATAATTTAAAAACAACCTTGCAAAAGGGAGTTGCCGAGGGAATTGGATTGTCATTTTCTTTTAAGAATACTCCAGTTTCTTTTAATTGGGAGAAACTTAGGAAATGAAAGGGAATAAGTGCACGGAGGACAAGCATGGTGTTAGGTGGAAGCAATTCATGTTCCTTCTTGAACAGGGAGTGCTTTCCTGTGCTGAGAACTTTCTTATTGTGCAGAAGATCAGTGTGGGATGCATCTGACTGATGGAAGCATCTGCAACGCGTGCTGCTGTCAAAGCTGTAATCTGTCCTCTTTTTATAGGTCACAAAGAGAAATAGTTACTTTAACATGTGATTTGTCTCATTTCAGAGGAAACATTTTAAAAATAGGCTCTGCAGTGGGACTTCATCTCTGTTGACAGTCAAAGAAGCCTTGGTGACTTGCTCTACCTCTGAGGTGGTACATTAGGTAGGATGGGTCCTGCCTGAGCAGGGCTTGGAGTGAGATCCTGTTAGCCTCTTACATAAGGATGCAGCTGGCAGAGGACAGAGGCTGGGACGTCTAACAGAGGGAACTCATGCTCGTTCTCTGGCTGTCTTCTGCTGTGGAGAATTGAAGCACCAAAGCTGTGTCTGTCAGATAAGCTTTCAGACCCCAAACAGTGCTGGGCTGTTTGCACTTTACTGCCCACTTCTTTTTTATCATTAAAAACAGCTAACTACCTAACTAATTAACTATTTGTAATATTTTGAAAAATAAGCAGCATATAGATGTTCTCCCTTTTAGATGAATATGAAGGAGATGGAGAAGCTTCCTTACAGTCCAAAATTTACAGGATCTGCTCCTCTTTCTGTAGGGAGGAAAAAAAAGAATCTTACTGGTCTGATTGACTCAGATCTGTACTGCAGATCCCAAGACCCAGACTATTTTTCATAAAACCCTAATGCATAAAAACAGAGTCAACGCCCAAATAATCAGTTGTGCTGAGATCCATGGCTTAGCTGAAAACAATATGATGCTTTCCTGCTGCATACACCCTATGTACACTCTCATGGAGGAGAAGTCCAAACTGATCCAATCCCCTGTGCCCACACATGCAGTGAGTGAGTGAACCCTTTTGCAAAGTGTTTGTTCTCTACAAGAGAAAACAGCTTCCTCAAGTATTTAATACATGACCTTGTCCCCTGATTAAAACGATGCTGTGAGCCCTCTGTCACAGGACAAATGTTAGTTGTTTTTTTTTTTTTCTCAAATGGAAGAATAGCAACATTCAATTCCAGTGAAGCATTGATGCTTTGTCAAAGTCTAGGTGACCCTGAAATTTGTCACTGTGCTAGTTTTGAGTAAACTAGGAGAGCAGAGTTTCTGCCTCCATAAGGTTAAGGAACAAATGGCTTTTCCTATCTTAAAGAGCCTTTTATAACTTTCTGGTGGTCTTTTTGAAGCATCAGCTGTTGGCAATAACCTGGGGATGGATTTCTCCTGTACAGCCATCTCAACAATTGTAATGTCTGTGGCAATTTCCCTGTTGAGATGCATTTATCTGATGATTTGTAGTAGGGGATTCATTTGCTCTTTTTTCATCAGGATAGCTCTGCTGTGCATGCAAGTTAATGTTGAAATTATAACACATTTGTCTTTAATTTGACAGTCCACTGCTCTTACACGTGTTCACCATCATTGCAAAAAAGTGCTTTTGTTGGCTTTTATCTGGAAGAAATGAGTGGATGCAAAAGTGAAATTTGTTTAGTAGAGAATCATCATTTCTGTTCTCTGTTAACAGCTAAATATATAAAGGAATAAAGTTAAAACATTGATCATTCATAGAGAAGTAAAAGGATCACTGTCTTGTAAATGCAGCTGTGAGATGTGAAAACATGATTCCTGTTCAGAAGATTTTGGATTGTTATTCTGCATCACACCTCTGGCTCTCAACACTCCACGCTCTGTCTTTCTGTGTGTTCAGCTCATAATATTTTGATTATTTGTCACTAGCTGGACAGCTGTAGCCTTAGATATTATGCGATCTGAAATCTCCTGAGACACTGAAATACTTGAAGACAAGGAAAGATGTTGCTAAACACCACATGATATAACTGGAAAGTCTGACCACAGAAACTCAGATGTCTGCTAGAGGCACTATTTTCTAACTTACCTAATTTAGACACTTAAGGAACTATGTTAAAAAGAAACAAAACTAAGTTGCGGGCAGTTCTTTTGAGGTCTAATGTGACTGTTACGGATGATCCTTAGACTTTCAAAATTCAGATGCTTCCAGAAAAACAAAAAAGCATAGAAACCTCTACTGTATGCTGTTCTAGCAAGTTGATTATTTTATTTATTTATTTATTTATTTTATTTTTCATTTTGGAAGTTTTTAAATCAAAAGTTGCATTTGAGGTTGCTGGGAAAGGGTAAGTCTGCTTCACAGTGTTGCTTTCCTTATTTCCAAGGTTTGTGCTGAACCATTTATGAATATTTGATTTTGCACAGACCGCCATATTACCATCCACCCACATGCAGCTTTACTCTGTGATGGCTTTCCAGTGCCCTGACTGCCCTTTCTCAATGCCAGACCTCAGCACAAAGGATTTGCTCTGGAGTTCTGCTCTCACTTTGTTATATTCCATTTTTTTAAAACCTTTTTCCCCCCCTGACCTGCTGCTGATGATCTTGCTGAACCTTTGTCCTGATGTGTATCTTATGCTACCCCAAAATATGCACAGGAAGCATCTGGCTGTTCCCCTGCTGTATGGAGCATCTTTCAGCGGATTATCTCTGTTTCATTCTGCTTCATTCTGGCACAAAGCCCTGCAAAAGTGATTTGACTAACTTAAGCTCTCTGCAGATCCGGATCACCCATCTCTTGCCGCTCTTGAGATACAAGTGATTCCCGAGGTGTCTGCCTGCTCAGAGCTGGCTGCCTTGGGGATATGGGCATTTGTCAGGTTTGCTTTTTCCCCTTCTCATTGTTTTATCATTCGTATATCCTAAAAAGGAACCGAAGTTGCTAGGAAAAGGTGAATTAAAATGTGCTCAACTTTGGGCCCTGAAATGTGTGATGGAGATGGGTTTTTTAAAAATCCACTGAAAGTATTTGTGGAAGGGAGCGAGAGGGGCTGTATTTCTCCCAAGCTTCTGGCTTCTGCATCTGCAGGTTTTCCATTGAGGCAGAAGTTAGTTTTATGTTTGCAGATGCAAGAGAAAACAAGTATCTATGGCTTCCTTCCAATTTTACATTGTTTTTTCCTTTTAAAAAAAATAATAAAAAAATTGGCACAGCTGTTCTGCACAGCCCTGGCAGGTACCCAGCCCCCTGCACGTTCCTTTGTTGAGTCAACAATAAATCCAGCCAGAAGAGAACAGCTTAATGGTCTCTAGTAATCATCTATCCAAAATTCTGGCTAAAATCCTCATCTCTCCAACCTGTGTAGCTCCTGCATTTGCCTCCTTTCCTCCCAAAGGGGAACCATTTGTGTATGTGGTGGGCTACCAGAGGGTCCTTGTTATGCCTTGTGGTGTGTTCAAGGCCAGGTTGAATGAGGCTGGCCTAATGGAAGGTGTCCCTGCCCATGGCAGGGGTGTTGGAACTAGATGATCTTTAAGGTTCCTTCTAACCCAAACTGTTCTGTGATTCTATGTCATAAGTAGGGGAGGTGATGTTGGTGAAGCAAGAAGTGGCTGAGACCCCTGGGATCCCCCCATCCCTGCTGAAGTTTGTACCTAACATATGCCCTTTAGAAAAATCAGGAGAGCCTTCCAATGGAATGTAGTACCATTTCCAGTGTAAAAAACAATCTACTCCGTTTCAGACAAATGGGTTTGTTTGACATTGATGCTTCAGGTTTTAGTCCTGTGCATTATTGCTGTGTTGATGGGATTAATGATGTTGTCATGATCATCATAGTGGTGTTTCACCAAAATGCCTCATTTTAAGGCTGGGTAGAAAACTGGGAATCTCTGCCTGCACGTTCTAAAGTGTTTTTTCCTAATTTTCCTATTAGCAGTATTGAGGTGTGATTCCCAGTGCTGAGATCAGAAAGTCCACTCAAAGAATTCAAAACCTCATTGTTTCTGAGACCCCACTGTAGGGTATTTAATGGTTGGGGCTGCTGACATGCACCAAACCCCTCAGAGTAGGGCTACAAGGAACAAAAGCCTCTGAGAGATGGACTTATTCATTACTGTGCACAGTCATAAATTATAAAGCTTAATGTTTGCTTGCAGCCTGGGTGATAGGGACTCCATTTGTGCTGTGTTTGCCTCTTAATCATTATGATAATTTCTTATACATCATCTCTAAAAGGTAGATTAAGTCCAAGCATGACAAAACCTCCTATGGTGATGCTGCTGAGATCTGTGCAATAAAAGCAGTGCTGGGTTTAATTTTTTATTTTTTTTTTTGAAGCAAAGTTCTTATTTACCTATTACCAAACCATGCAATTACTAAAAGACATTATTTTTCTGCTCGATGGTGAAATAAGCCTTAAAGCCGTACCAGTGAGGTCACTCGGATACCTGCAAATGAGGTCCTTGAACTTAGCAGTGGTTTGCTAATTACAGCTGATGCTGTGCCCTGGAAGCAGCATTCATTAGCTCGAGGCCCTTTGGCTGCTGGCAGTTTCCAGCTGGGATGCAGAGCGTGCTGGTGGCTGTGCTGTTCTCAGCATCACTGAAATCCTGAAGTGATAACCCTGTGGTCAGCACGGTGAGCAGGAGCAGGGCAGACATCCTGACGGAGACCAGGCAGTGCTGCTTGGTTCACAGCACAGTCTTTTTGAACTGCAAGAATTTATTTTCCCATTTGGGGCCCCTGAGCTTGACTTTCAAAATGAGAACCATGTTTTAAGCTCTTTGTTCCAGCAGAAAATCAGCTCCTTTTTCCTGCTGAAGCTCTCAGTGCTGCAAAGGTGTAAAATAAGGCAGGTTCTGGCTCATGCCTTCAATTTAATGTTTTGCATTTGCCAGATTGGCTCTTCTGGTGGGACCTGTATTCCCCATACGGGCTGTTTGCTGAACAGGGGAGATCCCACAGTATTATCACACAGTGCTGAATGCAGATCTGCTCCTCCTGTGTGGCTGCGCTCATTGCCTACAACTGCTTCAGCTCACTCTGTGTAAGATGTCTCTCTTCCAAGTGAGTAAACCACAGATGTGACTTCCTTCATGATTACCAACTTTTATGGAACGTTTATGGCTCCTTACAAGGTCTCCTCCTCTGCTCCCACTGTGCTGCTGCTTTTCTGAAGTCAAATTAAACAGATCTATTTCAATCTGACTGAAGCCATTGAGTTACTTAAACAGATTGACCTGACTTAGGCTTATCAATTTCTTTAATGAGGTGTCTTCTGCAACTGCTGTTTGGCTTTTTGCCACCCTTCTCATTAAAAAATTTATTTTGGAATCTCTTTGTTCCAGGTGGAGTCATTGCCAGCTAGTTGGCTGGGTATATGCCTGACCCTTACCCCCTAATAATGCTTTAGTTTTCATTTTTAAATCTAGCAAAGACACAGAGAAATTACTTTGCTTATAAATGTAATATTTGGAAAGCATTTTAAGTCTAATCCGAGGAGAAGCAGTAGAGAGGGTGCTTCTTGCCTCTGGTTCCACAGAAATAATCCTACCTAACAGAAAGAGTTTCAAGATTAAGATGCTCTTTCTCACATTTTCTTGGATGAAACGTCTCTTTACAATAACCTTTTAAAATGGCATCAGTGATAGATTCCACCCAGGCTGGAGGATAACCACCTCCCAGTGCAACTTTTTTTACAAAAGATCAAATGGTGCATATCTGAAAGGCTTACCCAAAATGTAGGGAAAAGAATCATTGTCGCTGTGTAGAGAAACTGGTGTGTTTCTCTGGGATGAATGGCTGAATTGATCCAGATTTATTCTTATAATACTGCACTCTGCCCTTGAGCATCTCTCCATGGCCATATCTTTCTTGGTGCTGATGGTCCTTCTCCTAAAGCTATTGAATTGGCTAATGTTAGGAGGCTGTTTTGCAGCCATTAAGTGTCACTTATATATTGTACATCAGTCAAGGCCAGATCCTCTTCAGGACCTGCATATGCATGAATTCACACCTGTCTGAAGGCCTTTTTCAGGATGTAAGGAGGCTGCATTTTTTGTACTCCAGAGCCTTCAACTTGAATCTTCACCCAAAAGCACCTCCCCCAAGCTCTTCCTCCTCCCTCAAAAAATAACAAACCATGTTGGCTGTGTTCTTTCAGGGCATGGATTATTAATCCTGCAGGTGAGAGCCTGAGCAGAGCCCTCAGTGGTGGGAAGGGAGGATGGCCCTCAGTCTTCTCAACCAAACTGATGCTTGTGGCTGACTTTTCTGCAAAAGCCCATTTTGTCTATGTGTATTGGACACAATACATAGAATACAAAGAAACAGGCAGAGGCATGCCTGATTTTTGGGTGCCTGTTGGGCACAGCCATGAGGTATATGAGGTATATACTCACTCCTGCCAAGATGCAGTGTGCAGGGACATGACCTCAGGTACCTCTGGGAACAGTAATACTGCTACTTCTTTATTTTTCTTTCTTTTAAGACGAAGTCCCTTCAGAGTTTGTCAATGTGGGAAGGGGCTACTGACCAGAAGGGATTTGATGCAGAAGTTTGCATACTTGTTAGTCTGTTATTGTTGTCTCTCTGACCCTTTCCCAAAGCAGAGTCCATCAGAGCTGACCAGGTTTAGCAGGGACTGGTTTTGCCTTCATCTTATGTGTAGTTAGCAGGGGCATGTTCCCAGTTCCGGTGAAGTGTCATTTTGTTCTTTCATCCTGGTAGAAATAAGTCAAATTTCATGCAAAGTTGCTGCAGAAGAAAAGCCACCTGCTCTGGCAGATAAACCACCTCTGCTCCTGTCCTTCCTGCTTCAGATACCCAGCCTAGCTGCTGACAGCATTTTCATCTCAAATGCACAGTTAGAAGAGAAGGACAGGGAAACCCAAGATAAATCTTGCATAGTAGATACCTTCTATATAGAACACATCTCACTCTGAGACAGAAAGGGGAGGATTAGTGTGTGTGGCTCTCTGCCTGGGTAACAGAGTGGGATGCAGGGAAGTGGAGGCATTCCCATGGCACTAGCAAGGACACTGTTTTGGAAATCCCAGCGGTGTGCCCCAACCCTCTGGCTGCAGAGCAGAGATTGCTCTTTCTTCTAGGTCACAGAATTACTGACTGCTATTGGATTTTCATAAACCTGATTCAGCAGAGCATTTGCATCTGCATTATTTAAGTAAGTGGGAAACCCACTCTATTGTTACAAAGTTAGATGCATGCTTAAGTGTCTTGCTGAGCTGGGATTAATTTAGAGAAAATAAATAGCTGCTTCCTGGCTTGAGGAGGAAGCAGTCTGGGGCCAGCATGTGCAACCTGATTAGATTTAGGATGTTGTTTCTGTTCTGAGTGCCTAACTTGAGATACCTCAACACACAGACTTATAAAAAAAAATATATAAGTACCCATGAGAAAAGCAGAGTCTTAATGCCATTGAACCAGATAGAACGGCCCCAACAGTGATTTACAGAGGGTTTTCCAAGGTGTGTGGTCCTGACTGTTGGACAATGAATGTAAAGTTGTCCAGAGGACCATGTATATTGGATTTGCAGACAGTATTATTGAGTTGTGGTCAGACTGACCACAGATAGACCTGTTTTGACTCAAATAATCACGTAGCAGTCTGCATGGGAGCCACAAGAGTTTGGAGAAGGTATTTTTTGTGTCTTTGTGTCCAGTGGGGCTTACCCTGCGTTCCTGTGCTGGCTCTGAGAAACTGCCCACTAAAATCAAAGAGGTTTTCCACTGAATAATGAGTTCAGACTGTATTGCTGTGGAATTTAGTTCCTTTCATTCATTTTCCTTTGATTATCAGTACAACACTTTATTTTTGCACAGTGTAATATTTTATTAAAGGCGCATTTGTAGTTAATAACATTTATGAAGAGACAGCTTTGACTGAAACTGCATCTGAATGTCAAAAAACGAATGAGAATGCCATATATTCATTAAATTTTGAATGATAACTGTATGTCTATTAGAGTCCCCTTTTGGATGGCTATGGCCAGCAGCCATTAAAATACAGTGAGAATTCTTGTTTGCAGCCCCACAATGGCTGATAGTAACACTCTTGATAAGAATTTGCAGCTCAAGACACCAAATTTACAAAAGGGATTATATTGTAGCTAGGAGCAGCTCCGAAGATTGAAATGTTGCTATCATTCAGTTCTACCTTTTCTTTTATCTTCTTTTTTTTTAAAGTCCATACATGTAAAGAAAGGATTTTACTTCCCCATAACTCTGTAGAGTTGGTTTCCTGCTGGCCCCTATTAGAACTTTCTGAATTTAAAATATTAGCTCGTGTCCTCAGTGGTTTAAGGGGAAAAAAAAATACACTTTTCATCCTATTTTTATCCCAGAGGGTTTGTAGAATTTAGAAACAGAAGTGGTCTACTGAATCATCTGGTCAATTTTCTACACCCCTCCATTATTTCTTTCAAGCCTTCATGTTTCTGGGCTTTTTAATGTTTACAGATGCATTGCTGCTGCCACTGTTCCTCTAGTTCAGTGACATGTGGATGTCACTAGGCTCTAACAAGAAGGCTCACATGGCACTTTGAAGTTGGAGGAAAATATGGAAAAATCTTCTTAATAGCCTCTATCCCAGAAAGCGACTTTGCTTAGCTTACAGTAAATATGAGGGGCTTCAAAAAGTTTATTAACTGCAGAGTCTTGTAACACTTTGCTGAGACCTACAAAGCTGATGCAACAGAGGCAGTGTAGTACAGCGGCTGAGATGACCGACAGAATTATATTCTTCATTTTGACCTTCAAAAAGTCACTTGATTGAGCTTTTCCTTTCCCCCCTTATCCATTCTGCAGAGCAGGGTTTATCTGAGCAGAAAGTGCTTACTAAGCACCAACAGAGCACCTACTGTCCAGAACCCTGAGCTTTATCTCTCAAGTCCAGTCAAATACAAAATAGTAAGTTGGTCTTCTGAAGAAATAGATTGTTGAAAGAATCGTGTAGGCTTGGGTTTTTGACTCACATAAAGAACTGGATTTCTTAAGGATTTGGCAAGCTAAGTTTAGTTCTTCTATCATTAAAGATATGGTCTGTTGACTTCACTGATTCTTTACCTCATTCCTGTGCTCAGTTCCGATCTGGCAGCGGGAGCTGGAAGGCTCATATCCTTGTGCATTAAACAGAATGCAGTGCCTAATTATTATCTTGATTAAATTTGGTGATTAAGTGGTCTGTAATTGTCTGTAAGCTCAGACTTCCCAAGATATTACTCAAAGCCGTGGTGACTGATCATCTGGTCAGGGCTGAGGTGGCACTGCATTGATTAAATCTTACTTTAAAGGGAAGTGCTCACGGCTCTGCGTGCACTTAACTCTGTGATTTTTTTTTTATATTTCTCTTTGCTGAGGGATGTGTAAAAGTATATCTTTATAGACTGCAAGGTTGGATAAGTAATAGATGTCAACAAAGTATCTATAGAAGGATGTATTTGTAAAAGATATTAATGATTCCTTGTTTAAATTAAGAAGACAGAAAAATACCAGATTCCTCATAAATTTCCAAAGTCAGTCCAAAAATACAAGAAAATAATTATGTGCCAGCATAACTTCCCCTTGATAACTAAAGTTACAGTATTTTTAAAGCTAGGGAAGAAGCAAATCTAGGGGTGATTAAATTGAAATCTCTGTCTTTCTCTGTCCTCCCATAATAAACCACCCATGCATTTTAAATTTTGCTCTTTTCATATGCTATGGCATATCGATAAAAATTGAAATAATAAAAAAAGCAATGCTCCTTATAACAAAGAAAAGATAGTCTGGTAGTCAAATGTTCTTTTCAAGCTTGGTACAACTTGGACTGAAAGACTGGAATATCACTCAGTAGTAAGGCTGTGGAGATGAAATTCACTTGGATAAGTACGGAGCTATGTAACTTGACAGGCTAGTCCTAAAGGGCGGCAATCTTGGATCCAATAGTCTCTCTCATTTTGAATAATTGCTGTGCAACGCAGAATCAAACATTTATTGCTGAGTACAGGTGCATTTGCTCTCCCTGGTGACCCTCTATAAGCAAATGTGCAAGACGATTTTATTACCAGGAATGCAATTCACACAAACTGTTTGTTTTACAGAATTAAATAAACCCAGACAAAGGACAGTCAATACTATTGTTTTATCTTCTTGCATTTAAATGCTGTCTCCTGGATGGTTCAATAGCAAGTCAGAAGACAGAAGGGTTCTGCATAATGATTTACATAGAGAAATTTACCTTTAAGGAAAAGCTCACTAGTACCAAAATCAAGGGGTTACTTTGCTGTGGGCAGATTCAGAGTATTGCCTTCATCTGAGCAGATTGTTGTGATTTTTGGCTAGAGGGAATTAGGCCGACTGGAGAAATCTTGGCTAATTTTTTTTTTTCCAAACTGGAATGGTCAAGCAGTTGTAAAGCTTTGATTTTGCTGCCAATGCAGCATTTGAAGAGAGAAACCATATTTGTGGCTCTGGTTGAAAGAGCTTCTGGGAGACATTTGAACACATGCCATGAATTTTTGAACTAGAAACATTTTTCAGTGCAAGGGAAAATGACATCTCGGAGCAGCACTTGTGTGGGAAGGGGCTGTGATCAGTCTTGCCTTTGGACAGAGCTTTCGATGAGACCAGTATCTCCTCGGTGCAATTGAAAATAAAGGCATCTGGTGCCTGGCTTGTCATGATGACAGCACATTGCGCTGTTGTGGAGGGACATTAGGAGCCACTTAAAGTGCCAACTAGTGCATTATTTGTTGTGCTGATGCATTCGGGCAATGTTGTCTCTCCCTTGATAGGACAAAACTAGACTAAGCCTAATCAGAAAGGTTATTGCCTTTGGTCTTTCCTTTCTATCAACTTTAAGAGCACAAGAGGGCGAAGGCATCCCACAGCTTTCTTGTCTTCATAAAACAGTTACGGATATAGATCCAACATGAGACCCCAAAACTCTCCAATCTTGTAATTGCTGGTATTCAGATACATGCTGGTGTTTTCTGCCCCAACGGTATCTTTTATACAATGATGAGGTTAAGGAAAAGAGAAGCACTATAAAATATGTACTGGACATGATTGATAGCACTGCATGGAAGCAAGAGTAAATTCTGAAATGCTGATTTATCATTCCAAGACCAGCAATTGGGTTTTTTTATGAGACTTGAACTAAGGAATACAAACACTTGATGACAGCCACAGTAGGGCTGAATATTCAGGCTATACCACTGGTCTATACAGTTATGGAGAGCAAGCACAGAACAGTGCAGAGAAGCCATCAAAACTTAGCAGGTAGTCCTCAGCTGTGGCAGATCTGTCAGTGGGGCAGGGCTCAAGCCTAATCAGGGTATTCTGGAGGCTTCATCCTCTGTATGATTAAGGATCAAGGCTCCAGCTTCACAGAGAAGAACCAGCACAGGGCATAGGGTGATAGCAATCACGGACCATTTTCTGAGAGTCTAACCCCAGGATTGGAGCAACAGGTTTTGTCCTGCGCAAACATAGGTGGAAGAAGATGTGTCTTCTCAGCACGCTGAGTGTGTGATCTGTCAGAGTAGTCTTCTCTACCAAAATTTTCTTTGTAATTATTTGTGAGATAAATAAACTGCAAGCATCACACAGAGCCAAATGAAATGGAAACGATGGCAAAGCTGGTCCAGGGAACTATAATAAGAAAACTTTTACGTCAAGGGGACTTTCTCCTTCAAAAACAAAAAAAAAAGGAAGTTGTGCAATTCGAGACCCAGACTTTGAAGATGAAATTTTTGGAAAGTGACTTCAAGCTGAAGAAATTCTCTTATTCATTCAAAAGCTTATGCTTCTTGCCAACTCAGTATTATGCTGTTGGGACAGGTAAAAAGAGCTGCTTTCCAAAAATAAGCAGATATTATGCAATAAGCTTAGTTATGTTAATAAGTGAAAGACGGATGTACTATTTATTATCTGCTTTTAAATCCAAGTAGACAGTCATACTGATGATTACTGATTTATTTATTTTTTTACTTTTATGAAGGGAAATGTTTGAAGAAGGGCAGAACTCGGTATTTAGTGTTCTACTTTTGATTCTACATTGCAGCTTGGTATTTGATGAAAGATGTTGTGTTTGTTACACGTTACTTGAAGCTTTTCTGTTGGCTTTGTGCTCTGAACAAGGTCTGACAAGCCACATCAAGTGTCCTTCACAGGACACTTCCTCTAACTAGAGTAATACCTTTCTGGGAGGACCTGCCTCTGCAGTTCTCATTGAAATGAATGGGTAGATGTGAATAGAAAGCATTGCCTCCATTCTGTTATTTTGGCTCTTTTGGTCCTGATAATGTTGAATTTAGGAGCTGTCCTGCACATAATGTCCACTGTCATAAACGGGAGCAGTACTAAAATTCATCCTTAATTTTATAAGAGACTTCAGATAAAACAGCTGGTGCAAATACTTTGAAAGATTCAGCTGGCTTTATGTGAACTTGATGCAGGTTCAGAATACACTGGCAAGTCCAGCAGTGAAAAAAATCTCTGTTTGTTGTCAGCTGATGTATCTCCTTCCCCTGCATTCTGGATTATTCACACTGGCTTTCCTTAGGCACTAAATTTCAGTGTCAAAATTATTAGGGGCCCAGTAAATGAGAATGCAAATCTATTGGGTTTGCACAGCCAGATTTTGGCAGCTGGAGGACTACAGGGGTGGCTTCTGTGAGAAGGTGCCAGAAACTTCCCCCTCCCATGAGCCAGTGCCAGCCCACTCCAAGACGGACCCACCACTGACCAAGGCCAAGCCCATCTCCAATGGCAGTAGTGCCTTTGGGATAACATATTTAAGAAGGGGGGGAAAGTTGCTTAACAGCAGCCAGAGGAGAGAAGTGAGAATATGTAAGAGCAACAGTTCTGCAGACACCGAGGTCACTGATGTCTGTCCCTGAAGGCCTGCTCCCTGTGGAAGGAACCCACTCTGGGGTGGTTTGTGAAGAACTGCAGCCCATGAGAAGGACTCACACTGGAGAAGACTGTGGAGGACTAGCTCCCTGAGAAGGAGGGAGCAGTAGAGACAGCATGCAATGAACTGACTGCAGACTCCACTCCCCACCTCCCTGTGTTGCTGGTGGGGAGGAGGGAGAAAAATCAGGGGGGACATTGAGCCTGGGAAGAAGGGAGGGATGGGGGGAAGGTGTTTTAAGATTTGTTTTTATTTCTTACTGTCTTATTCTGATCTCCAAGTTGGGTCTGTTTTGCTTGTGATAGTAACTGGTGAGTGACCTCTTTGTGTCCTTATCTCAACCCACAAGCCTTCCATTATATTTTCTCTCACGTGCCCAGCTGAGGAGGGCAGTCACAAAGTGGCTTTGGTGGGCACTTGACAAATCATGGTCAACTCACCACAGCAAGGGTCCCCACACTGCCAGTGAGCACCATGGTCGCTCAGTGGAGGAATTTAACATTGAAATTATAACTGTGAGTTGGGATTGAGGCGTGTGTCTCAATGACAGACTGGAAATGCACAACCTGGCTCTTATCCTGGCTGTTCATGGGGAGCCACCCAAAAGCTTATCCCCATCCATTCAGCTGCTCCATCATCACTAGGTTACTTTTATTACCCTTTCCAGGACTACTGCTGTCTGCACAAGGAACCCGCAGCTAATATCACACTAAGCACCAGATTCATGTCTTTGAAACCTCAGTGACCTAAAAGGGGTTGTGCAAATGTGAGTAGCTGCATCTGGCTTCTCTGCCCCAGAGAAAAGTAATATGGCAATTTGGGCTTGTATGCCTACATGGGCATACATAAATAGAAAAAAACAAGTAAAACCCAAGTAATGTGTACCCCTGTCACCCTGGAAAATGCTCTTGAATAGGGTGAATGACAATAGCATGGTGTCTTCTAGATGCAGGTGGAGGCAGCAGATAACTATGATGACTGGTGCCAGGCAAACCAGTTCCTGCTGCCAAGACCCAGCATGAAACCCTGTGGCTCCTTTGCAGGCATCGCCACGGGTCACAGACTCACAGCCAGGGAGCCAGCTGGTAGTTCTCTCTGTCTGCAGCTTACTTTATCCCATAAAGTGTTTCAAATGCTTCCTCCCACCTCCCCACCCCCCTTGCTTTTTAACAGATGGCACTGAAGGACTTTTACCTTTTGTCCCCCCAGTTTTTTTCAAGGCTCTCCCTGCTTCTTGTCATGTCATGGGTGGTGCCCCTGACCTCTGACTGCTGCACCAGTAACCTTTTCATAGAATCATAGAGTTATTAAGGTTGGAAAAGACTTTGAAGATTACTGAGTCCAAATGTCTTTTTTCCAGTCTGTTACAGGGCAGCCTAATAATCCCCCTCCTCCCACCGGAGGCACGAAACCCTTACCCACCCCAAGCGGCTGCTCTCTCCTTCTGCTGGAGGCATCAGGGATGGGGCACATCAGACCCCTGGAAACACCAATCCTGCCTCCCGGCCCTGCTCTCACTCAGCTGCCTTTGCCAAGTAGCGCTGCAATCCGTACTCAATTCCTGAAGCAAAAGGCAGCTGAAGCAGCTCAGTGTTACCCTCTTCAGAGACCGGCTGCTCTCACCTGGCGCTTGCAGCTAATCATAGTGACAGGAGCCATTGTTTATTTTCCTCCGTCCTTGTCTTCCTTATTTTATGGAAAATTAGAGCAGGCAGGCAAGCTATCTATCAGATTATAAATGCTGTGGAGTCTTTTGGCTTTGTGCTAAATAATTGTGCATTTTATTGCTATTTACACATTCATTTTCCTAGGCAATAAAATGCAAACTGCAGTCCTCAAGACTTTATATTTCGTATCTGTATCGTGGCAGCCACACAGGCTTCAGCAGCAGCATGCAGCCTTCTGCCATAAATTTGATTTCTTATTTTAGTAGCTCTAGCATTCATTTATAATTAATGTCAGAGACCTTATACAGCAATGCCAATTATTGATTTTTAATTTTTTTTTAAGAAAAAGAAATTACTTTTTTCTTATTACTGCCATAGCTGCACAATCAAGTTGCAGAGGCTAATCTTGTCCATAAGAGTGGAAGAAAAGGCTCTTAAAAACTGAGTTGGTGGAAAAGTTATAAAAAGCAGCATGCAATCCCTTAACTCTGGAGTTTGTATAGATGGAGATTATTGTGTGGAGCAGCAGGGGACAGTAATTCAAATTAGCAGGCCTGCTGGTGTCAGTGAAGGCGTGTGAGAACGTGAAGTATCTGCAGCAGGAGCCATTGTAGCCACAGCAAAATGAGAGCCTTTGGAAGTGGCAAGAGGATTTAACGTCCCAGCACAGCTGGGGCCGGGGGTATATACAGGATCTCTGGTGCATCCTCAAATTCCCATTGCTGATAATGGAGGAGTGACTGCAGTGCCTGCAGGTTGTGCACTACAGGCAGTGCTGGTGGGGTGCAGCACTTCCCATAAGATGATTGTAAATAAAACTCAGCTCAAGTCGCCACAAACACATGCACAAGGATGAATCTGATCAAAGAAGCCTTGAAATGCATTTTTATATTTTGAATCTCCTATTACCTGCTTAGTGCTAAGATAGCTACCCATGGATGTGCAAACTAAATGGTCCTTACCGATGGCCTTTGCATGGCTTGTGATTCCCCTTCAGTCCAGCTGTGGCCCAGTATGCCAGGAAATCTGCTGAGGGAGCCATCAGACTTGGCAAAGAGCAGTGGAAACAGCAGCCAACTCCATCTTAAACTAATTTTTACTCCTGCCAGGGACGGCTGCCTAACAAGTGCTTGGAGGACCCAGGCTGAAACACAGCCCTGAAAAAGCTGCAGATTGGAGGCATGAAGGGGCTGCAGAGGGCAAAGTAACATTTCTGCTACTACATCAGCTTCCCATTCCTGCTGATTTACCTTCAAAATGCTGAGCAGCAGTGGGAAAGGGAAAGACCGGAATCTGTAGCAGAGTTGGGAGCCAGGGACGGATGTTACATTTCTGCCTCCAGCTCTGTAAGGGTAAGAATAAGATGAATATCCACAGGCTTACTCACCTCTTCCCTGGCTGTAAAGCAGAGCTGGCGACAGCATGTCTTGTGCATGGCAATATTTGGAGGCATTACTAAAAAAAAGGTTTGTTGTGAACAATTTTCATGGGAGTTGAATAATCTGCTTGTTTTGTGCCACCTTCCCCTCCGAGGGCTTACTCCTCCCACAGCAAAGAGCCTCAGTGGGTCAGGAAATGAAACCAGAGCTGACCAGCCCATTGCTGTGACACCTTCCCAATGTGCTTCAAAAGCAGTAGCAAAGCTCTGTCTCAGCTGTGGGGTGTGTGATGTCTGTGTATGAGTGTGGTGAGAGATGCAGTTAGACCAAAGCTGTTTCTGAAAACAAGGGTAAATTGTGTAGGTCTCAGTTTGAGGAACAGCAAACCAATCCTGAAGGATTCTACTCTGCCTACTTGTGGGCTCAGAGTGACAAAAATTGTGGAAAACAAAAGTGAGGGTGGATGTCCAGCATCTTTGGAAACTCAAACCCCAAAAATCTCATGTTGAGTACCCCAAATAGAAGCAGTGAGTACTATGGTTGTCATTTGTTTGTCATTGCACAGCCACAAAGGCCACCTGGATTTGTCATTTCAAGTCTGGCTCTTTCTTTTGTCTAGGACTATTAGGGTTTTTCTTTCTTTGCTTGCTCATTAGGAAGACAGCTCTATCTTAATTTCTTAATTAGCTTGGTATTTCTGCACTCATTTGAAGATGTCTGGGCAACTTGAAGTAATGTGCAACACCTGCCAAGGCAAAGGCTTTACACACCCAGACTAGATACCCTGGAGACAGAAGAACATTTACACACCATGTGTGCTCTCACAGAGCCACATTTTCTGGGCTTGGGCCATGTATCACCCACAGGAACCGCACCTGTGTAGTGGGGGAGGATGTTGCTGACAGGTCAGCAAAGGAGCACTGGTGGAGCTGCAAAAACTTCTTAGTTCCCTCTGTCTGCTGTGAGGATGATGGGAAGCCTAACCACCAAATGTGCAGCTCAGTTCCATGGGTTTTGTCAAGCTGTTTCTGAAAGAAAATTCCATTTTTATGCTGCCTGTGTTGAACAAGATGAACTGTAAATCATGTTTCATCCCATGGATGTTATTGCAGACCCAACCCTACTTTGATGATTTAGATGGCACCAGAATCACCCTAGGGCCTGTAACAATGGGACAAGGGGTAATGGTTTTAAACTAAAAGAGGGTAGATTCAAACTAGATATAAGGAAGAAATTTTTATGATGAGGTTGGTGAAACACTGGCACATGTTGCCCAGAAATGTAGTAGATGCTCCATCCCTAGAAACATTCAAGGTCAGGTTGGATGGGGCTCTAAACAAGCTGATCTTATTGCAGGAGGGGTTGGACTAGATGATCTTTAAAGGTCCTTTTGACTCAAATTATTCTGTGATTCTAATAAAAGCTATGGGGAGGAAGAAGGGAAATGTCTCTCATTTTTTTCATCACTTGCTGTAGAAGAGGGGTTTTGTCACAGTGGGAGTTTGGTTTGGTTCAGACCAGCAGAAGTTTGGGCATCGCTGTGTGCCTCCCTCCCTCCCTCCTTGCACACAGCAGTGTGACCCATATAAGGGTTAATTCCAACAGTAAGCTCTGTCAGCAGGTCAGTAAACCTGCTCCCAGACCCTTCCTGCTCCCAGCTAATCCAGGCAAATCCTCTTTCCTTGTACCTTCTCTTTCTTCTATTAACTTGGAGTAAAAAGGTGAGGGTGAAGAAAAGAAAGGAAAGTTATGGAAGCACATTTTAACAATTTTGGTGTGTGCCTGAGAGCAAACTCAGTGTCCACAAAGTACAGTGTGTCCCCTGCTGTCCCTATGGGCTAGATACATATTTCTGTGTGCAGTCTGCTCAGCCTACATTCTCCTCCTTACTTTACTACCTGGACAATGGCATTCCAGGACTTTTCCTGTCTTTCCCATCACAAAGTCATGTAAATAAGGGATGGGATCACAGGCTGAGCCTATTTCCCAAGCAGCCTGTATCTGGAAGCAGGGGGACATTCCTCCTGGGTTCATTTAGTCTGGAGAAAAGGAGGTGGATGGGAGACTTTCTTTCTCTCTACAACTACCTGAAAGAAGGTGGTAACCAGGTGGGGATCAGTCTTTTCTCCTATGTAACAAGTGATAGAAGAAACAGCCTCATGTTGTGCCAGGGGATGTTTAGATTGAATATTAGTAAAATTTTTTTTCACCAAAAAGGCTGTCAAGCATTGGAACAGGCCACCCAGGGAAGTGGTGGCATCACCATCCCTGGAAGTGTTCAAAAAACATGTGGATGTGACACTTAGGGATATGGTTTAGAGATCACTTGGAAGTGCTGGGTTAACAGTTGGATTTGATGCCAGAGGTCTTTTCCAACCTAATTGATTCTATGATTCTTGCCCTCCTTGCACTGCTGTGCAAGCTGGGGTGCAGCTTCAGCAGCAGGAGGATGCTCACAGACTCTGCAGGGGGATGCTCTGAGGTGATCCCAAGGAGTTTGGACTTGATTCAGGACTGGAAGGATCACAGTGCAATGTTTCATCTGAAGGCTGGCCTGGTTTCAATTTCTTCCTTTAAGATTGTTTATCAAATGGGAGTCTGGGAAAGCATGCTTTTTGCTGTAGTCTTATGATCTTGTTTGTAATGGCAACAAATTGCTCCGAGAGGCAGGAGAATTTCCTCTACTATTTGTTTGCAAAGAAGGAGTTAAAAAATCTTCTATTAGTTATGTGTAACTGGTTGATGCTGCCTTTGCATGGGAGGAAACCTCTCAGCACCTCACCCAGCTGAGCCTCCCACGAGTCTATGAACAAATGTCCAGAATTAAAGCCAAACTGTCTCAGTTTCGGGAGTCAGCCAGGAACTGCACCCCTCTGAGTGGTTGTGAGGGGTAAGCAGTCCTCTCCTCAGCTGCCTTTCTGGCTGATAGCTCTGTGAACAGAAATTACTGGAGATATTTGTAAAACTCAGGGAAGATCCTTTTGCCTCCGTATGCCACGTGCTGTCACTATGAGCCCTGTTGCTGTCAGTCTCTCTCACTTTCCTCACTGATTCTCATACAAGTCAGAGATGCACCAAATCTGCTGTGCATGTAAGCCAGAGAAAGTCAATGAAATTCAGAAGCAAGAAACACAGGAGGCTGTAAAGTGAGAACAATTTCCATCAGCTGCAAGTTTGAAAACACCTCAGCAGCAGTTATGCTGGTTACTGGAAATTTGGAAACCTCATCTTTTAAAAAAAGATCCAGCAATCCACTGAGGTACAGAAGCCTCTGGTATCCACTCTCTTCTCCTAAGCATGAGAACTCTCCAGCAACAACTACCACATACTAGATGAACCCCTTGTAGCTGAGTGTGACAACAGTTCTGGGGCCGGGAACTCTCATCTCCTTTCAGAGTAACTTAAAAGCAAAGATGCCCTCCAACTGATGCTGCATCGCCTCCCGAAGTCCTGGGTCAGTTCTCCTCTGGGAATGTCTAAGTTCTGTTTGTAATGACTTCCCTTTGGATGTAGCCATTATTTTTCAGCATTCACTTTTTATTTTTGAGGAAGAGAGGCATAGTAAAAAAAGATTAAAAACTCATCCTACCCTGTTTAAAACCAAGCCAAGCAGAGCAGCGTATTTTCCAGAGTTTCTTGTTATACAGCTCCCTGCAAATCTTTGAGAGATTTTAATTGAAGCTAATGTAACTTTTCTTTTTCCTTTGTTCAATAAAGGTAAAGCACAAATAAAAATATGGTAGCTTCCACTTTCAAAGCAAACTTTTTGACACAAATGTATGGCTCATTTAAGAGAAAACCCAAAGCCACAGGTCTCTGCTGCCTGCAGTCATTGCGGACTGTTAGATTTAACACTGCCCATTAAAACTTGCCAAGAGCTTTATTGCTACAGCAAGCAGTGACATTTTTGTAAGCTCCCTTTTAGAGGTTACCATAAATTTTTCCATCAGAATGAGTGAGAACAGGATCACATTCATTGCAATAGTCATAAGCACAAAACCTTGTAATACCAAGAAAAGCTACCCTGTCCTACTGAAAATGGAAGGATGTTTTAGATTGGGAAAGGATATTGCAATGAGTGTGTGATCCAGTTCTCAGTTGTTTAAACGAGAGTTGTGATCTTGTACCCAGAGATGGAATTCAGCTTTAGATGTGGCCCCACTGTGGTGTTTGTGCTGGTGTAGTGCTGAGACAGTTATGGCCACTTAAGGACAGTGACACCAAGGCTGAAGCTGGGGCTTCTGACTAGCACCAAACCAGCCCCTGTAGGACTGGTCTTTATCTTTTTTTGATGCAAAAGTCCTTGGTTTTCTAATGTACCTCGAACTGGGCAAATGCTGGAAATTGTTATAGGGGAAAAGTAAGCAGCCAGGGGTTCCCTGTCGTGGTTCAATAATCAAGAGACCAAGGACAGAGATCCTTCCTCTGCCACTCCTTTTCATACATAAGAGTGAATCCAGGCTAATGTTTCCAGCATCAGGCCTGCTACAGCTCAGTTTATAAATAGGATGTTGACAGCACTGCAGAGGGCAAGACCAAAACTATTGAATTGATCATCACTTTCGTGTGTTAAAATTTCTGCTTTTAAAAAGTCAGTGGGTGATAGTATGATGCCATATTAGAACTGAAAATTTAAATACTAAATAAATTAAATCTTCCTCTGCTAATTATTTCTGTGTGGCTAAGTGATACTTTGAATTCCTCTTTGAACCAGAAAGCTCTTAAATATTCAGGGATTGCTGGCTACCTTAGCAGCCTCCCTGTTTATGTTTTAGCCATCTAAGTAAGACAGAAAAGATGGTGTACGGAAAAGATGCCATAGTTTTGCCCATGTCTGTATGTCTTTCTCCAGCATTCAATTATCAGCACCCACAAAATTCAGTATTACCATTTTTAATGCATGTTAGGATGCCCAGCTGAGCAGCTGTATGTGCAGCTCTGATGTATGCAAATCCATTTTGCATGCAGCTCTTGACATATCTTCATATTCAGGATTATGAGAAGCCTTTTCTGTGTGACTTTGATGTATGCTAATCTTTGTTTCTCTAAAAACACTTTAAAAGTCCAGACAAGTAGACAAAATTTCCTCTTTGCTGAAACACTGTGGTTGTTCTGTACCCAGGCTCCCATGCAGTCCAAAGCAAAGATTCCACTGATGGAGCACTGAAGAGCCATGGTCATATGATCTACTCTGGGCAGGAACGTGTGTCCATCAGGTATTAGAGACAACCTGAGATCTAGCAGTCGTCTGGATAAAAGGCAGCCTGAATCATTAATTTCTTTCTTGACTGTCAATTCCATTGTGGATGTAGGGCATAAACTGAAATGGGAACGTCACCATACACCCAGAGGCTGGATAATGCACAGGATGGTACACACAGTACAGTTGGATCCAAATAGGTCAAGTACACCTAATAGGGACATAAATGATCAATCAATAAAAGTGGGTGACTAATGGCTTTGTAATTCTGGCTTGTAACACAGTATATTATTTATCAAATATGTTACTTATATCTATGACATATTTTATTGTATTATTTATAGACATCTTATAAACTTTCTATGGCTGCCAAACTTATGGTAGTGTGCACAGTAGATGGAAAACCTGGAAGTATTATTTTGTACTTGCCATAGTTTGTAGTGGCTGCCAGGTCCAGACTACGCACAGATGCTAAAACACCTCTGAATTTAATTGTGGGTAGTTTGACACCTTTGTAGCACCATAAAGACTAAATGTAAATCCCAGGTTAATGAATGAGCAAATCCCTGTGGTGTCATTAAATCTTCTCCAGAGTGAATTCAGTCTGCCCGATGAATAAATGTTTAATGCAGAGCCGTGTCAGATGGTGCCATCGATTGTAAGGGAAACGCTGTTGGTTTAACGAGGATCCCGTCAGCTCCAGTTAACAGCCTCCCAGTGCCAAGAACTGCTCAGTGTTGCCTCAGGGCAGGAATCCCAGTGAAGAGAATCAGAGATGCTCACGTGGGCATGGAAATGTTTCCTAGATTTTAGGGATTATTGACAATACCATCAGTATTATCACCATTACCATCTAATCTTTCTCTGCATTTAGAATTGTAATGCTGCGAGGGTCCCTGCAGTGTGTTAATCACTCTCTTAATATCAGAAATTAGAGCTCCTTACAGCACATTCTTTGAAGTCATGAACAATTTTATTTATAGCTACACACATTTCCTTACAGTTTTAACTAAGAAATAGATTGGCGAGTATTTTTGAGCTGGATATTTACAGACATTGTAGCAATTGTGGTCGAGTTCCACCTTGTGTTGGGCTTGCGTGGCCAGGTTTTGGCAGTGGAGATGAGATGGGGCTAGAGGCCTGGCACGCATTAGAAGCTGCCAGAAGCTCCCCCCATGTCCAAAATGGGCACCTGGCATCCAGGGTCAACCCACCTTTAGTTCAGAGTGTTCTATAATCTGAAATAATCTTATATCCTCACCTGTAACCCTGTAAAATTAAAACAAATGTATGTACAGGAATTTACTTCTACAATACTTTTAGCTTGCCTCTATTTCTACTGCTGCTCCTGCCATTGTTAATGTGTCTCCGTGTATTTGAATTACCTGAAAGTAGCATTTTTATTGTCCCTGGGGGATTCGCAAGACTAAAATCAATCCATAGTTAACCCAATATGAAGATAAAACCAAAAAGAATAGATGATAATTTTTTTCACCTTTCTGTTACCAAGAGTGAAAATAGAGCTTTTTTGTTGCTGTTGTTTGGGGGTTTGTTTGTTTGTTTATTTTCTTAATGTTTTGCTTTAATTACCATAAATTACATATTTTTTAGAAGAAATTTATTTTGCAAAATGAAAACTAGATTTTTTTCATTGAAGATGTCAAAGATCCTTTTTAGAAAGTTTCTTGAAACAGAAAATCAAGATGGAAAATAGAAAGATTCAATTTTGACAAACTGATTTGAAACAAAACAGAAATAAAAATAAATTGTACTTGAGAAACTCCTTACCAGCTTCAATTCTAGACTTGTCCTATCATGAACCACTTAACAATTCCTCTAGGTGCAAACACATGGAGGTGTTCTGAAAATCCCTTTGATAACTCTTTTTTGCCAAGCAAAAGGTAGCTGAGTTTTGATCCCAGCCTACAAATCACCTAAAGGCATGGGAGGGATGTGAGAATGCAGGGGCACTTTGTCCACCATGGTCTCTGCTGTCAAAGTTTGTCAACAGGAATCAACAGCAATTTTTATGTGTCCAGTTGTCTTTGATGTTTTTAAGGAACTCTCTTTGAAGCAGAGCAATTCGTGGAAATAGAGTGAACAAATTTTAGTGTGTGAGTGAATTTTAGTTGAGGATCTTCACCCTAGAGGTATTGTTTTCATTGTCCCAGCTTTGGGCTCTCAGCCTGCTGGCCAAAAGGATCCCATCCCAACACATCAGTGGATATTGGCCCACCTAAGAAAAGCTCTCATCCAGCAGGTTAAATCTCTGTGTCTGTCCAGCGCTGCAAGCTACTGGATAAGGAAAGAAAACAGTATTTTTTGAAGAGACTGTAGCAATACATTTGGTATTTAAAACATCAATATGTGTCCGAGAAGGGGATTTGAAATATATAAAAGAAAATGTAGTACCACTAGGTAAGCAAAGGTGCCATTTTTTCATTAATAGTGTGTGTGCAAAGAGGTAGGGCTCCTCTGAAATCAATTCCTAGCAAGACAGGGGCTGTGGGACACATTCCTACCAGCAGTTTGTTTTTTCATTGTTGTTTTCCAACACATCCCTGATGTGACCTGGCAGACTCCAGCCTCTTGGCCGTAAATGCTACTGTTCACTGCTTGGCTGGACAGTGCTGGCATTGCTGTGCTCCTATTTTGTCCTGAAAGTATTTGAACTGAGGTTAGTCCAAAGGAATAGACCATAAACAGGTCATCAGTGGAGCTACTCGTTAAGTTTGAATTAATTGCCCTTTTCATTGGCCTCTCCCAGTTTACCTCATGGTTATTTCATGGTATGAAGATCTGGCTGAGTCCTCCCTTGGTACTGTAATGACCTGGAAAACTTAACACTAGACTTACTCTGGAAAGTTGTGGTACATTATCAGTGCTTTTTTTCACTGAGCCTGGCACGACACCAAGCCTGACTGCAGTAACAAAGGGCCATTATAATGAATAGTGACTTATTCACATTATAGTTCCCAGTGGAAATAAATTGATCGTGAGTTTATCTCCATAGTCCCAGTCATCCATGTGTTTCCGAGTGATAAGTGATACCCAGGTGAATGTTGTCCTTGCATAGCTGGTAACACCAGGGGAGGGACACAGGCTTCCCCTAGCCCAAAACCATTTCCCCTTGTCCTGTCACTACAGGCTCTTCTACAAAGTCTCTCCACATCTTTCTTATAAGCCCCCTTTAGGCACTGGGAGGCTGCTCTGAGGTCTCCCCAGAGCCTTCTCTTCTCCAGGCTGAACAAACCAAACTCTCTCAACCTGTCTTCATAGGAAAAGTGTTCCAGCCCTCTGATCATTTTTGTGGCCCTTCTTTCAACTCACTGTAACAGGTCCTGTGCTGGGAACCCCGGAGGTGGATGCAGTAATCCAGATGGGGTCTCACTACAGTGGAATAGAGGGGGAGAATCACTTCCCTCAACCTGCTGGACATGCTGCTTTTGATGCAGCCCAGGATATGGTTGGCTTTCTGGGCTGTGAGTGCCCATTGCTCCTCCAGTACCTTAAGTACTTCTCCTCAGGGCTGCTCTCAATCCCTTCATCCCCTTGTCTGTATTGATACAGGAGGTTTCCCTGACACAGGTGCAGGACCTGTACTTGGTCTTGTTGAACCTCATGAAGGAGATTTTAGAGCCAAACAATCTTTCATGCTACTTCCAGTCCCATTCAAAGCAAAATTCCTCACTCGGCCTGAAGACACAAGTAGGAACTGCAGGACAATATAGCCCTTGTAGGACAGCACAATTAATCCTGAACACTAACACTGGGATTTCTCCAGCTTTTTCAGGAGTCAGCTCTTGGTATGTGAGGGAGGAGGAGGCAGTGGAGGAAAAAAATTCTTCACCATGGTGGGAGGTGGCAGGGATGGCCGTTCTCAGCATCCAAGGGTACAGGAAGACTCGTGACCTTTTCTGAGCCGGATCCTTCAGCCCTTTCTTCAAACACTGAGAGGGAGTTTTCATTTCCAGACCACTCAGCAACAAGCCTGGTAAAGTCTGCCAAGACAAATATTTATTTTGAGGCATCAGAATGCAAATTCCCCACCCAAGTTTCTGTAATCTCATACACATCTTGCACAAAAAGCTTACCCTGACTAAACAGACCTGTTATACACACAGGCAGGGCAGGCTGTGTTAGAGTACCAGGGAGATTCCCTATCGACCTAGCCAGCCCAAGCCTGCCAGCAAACCTGCTCACTGGCAAGACACGAGTAGGTAATGATTCTTTTTCAGATCGCTGGCACCTAAATGCCATGCAGTTACGCTCCATAAACCACCTCCATTTTTTCCTTCTGTTCACTGTGATGGATGAAACACTGTCTAGTAGCTGGCTTCAAATTCAAGAAGCACAGTGGAGCTCCTGCCTTCAAATTTGTCTCAAGCTACTTTTTTTCGTGGCTTAAATGTTCCTGAATGCCTTTTTTTTTTTTTTTTTTCTAGGCAGTGTTGATATGATTAGTTTGATTTGCTTGGGGTGGTGAGCATTTCAATAAATTGAGAGCAATATAACAACTGACTTGTCTGACTTTGATGCTGTGACCCCGTTTGACAGTGGCAGTCAAACAGATTTATGCCTCTCAGCATGATCAGGGATGGGGCAGAGGAGTTACAGACCATTTTCTCCCTGATTAAATGGCAGGTGAGACTTGGGGCTGCCTTTTTGTGGCTGTGAGCACACAGGTCTGCAGCACTTCTGTCATCGCTGTGAGGATGTAACAAGGGAATGGAGAAAGGAGCCAGTTAGCTCTCAGAAACAAAACACAATCTGATTTTAATGAAACAGAATCATGGAATGGTTTGGGTTGGAAGGGACCTCTAAGATCAACTAGTTCCAACTCCCCTCTGCCATGGGCAGCAACACCTTCCACTAGACCAGGCTACTCAGGACTCCAATTAAACCAGCCTTGAACACTTCTACAGATGAAGAATTATAGGGAATCCACAATGAAATTAAGTTATGGATGGATGGAAAAGGGCAAAGGGATGTGGGAGCTTGTACTTTTCCAAAATTGTATCCTGTGGTGTCTTTTGATGTCTGAGAAGGACAGGGCTCACCTTTGCCTGCCAGAGCTGTGGGCATGTCACCATGAGCAGGCTGAAGTGGCAGAGGCTGTGCTGGGGCACAGACAGCACCCCCTCATGTCTCCAGCCCCCATGTGGCCTTCAATGCTTGGTGAGACTGTTCTGCTGGAGCTGAAAGAGATGGACCAGAGGCCTCACTGGGTATCCCAGCATCATCTGGTTAAGATTCATGCTCCTGCCCTGTGTTTAACTCTGACTGACAGCCAGGCTGTCTTGTAATTCACGCTCTGTCTCATGAAGCAAAAGCCTCTTGCTCTCAGAGGTCTCTGGTGAGGTGTCAGACCAATGAAGTGTTTCTTTCTAAATGTCAGCCAGCTCTGGTCAGTGGGAGGCAGCCAGCGATGAGCCAGGGTAGGGCAGACAAGCCTGTGGTTTGGAGTGAAACAGTCCCCTCCATTGTTCCTCTTCAGGCCTAACCACAGACCTGGGGCGGAAATTTATGTATTTTTCCAGGGACATGATTTTTGTTGCCCTAGAATGACATCTTCCAAGACTCTTCTGGGCCTCTGTGGGTACAGTAAGGCAAGATTTAGCCTTCCATCTTTTCCCCGGCCAGGGCTTTGAGACCAAGAGTTGCTCAAGTAGTTACTGACAAGAAGTGTGGATGGGAAGACGGTCCCAAAACAGCAGAAAAGATGCTTGGGGACACACTGTTGGTGTTGCCAAAAGGGTTTATAACAATATAGCTGTCAGTGGCTTAGCTGAGAAAATAATTCATGTCTGGGGGTTTTACAGGGCAGGAACCTGAACTGTGCTTCTGAAAATGGGCACTGGCAGTTCTGCCACTAAGAGCTTTCTAGCACAACACAGTCTCTTGAAGTCAAATTGCAGCAAATCTTGAACTTACTCCTTGAAGTATAGTGTTTCCAGCTGTAAAATATTGTGGGATGTAGAGGGGTTGTGTGATGGCCACCATCAGTCATGAGAGAGCTTCAGCAGGTCACGCTGTCCTTTCCCAGATTCCGACAGGGCAGGTGGGTATGTGAGTTTTGAGTCTAAAGGATTTTGAGACCTTTGAACAATTCAAGCTGTGAATGGAACACTGGCACTACCTCTGTACAGGGATGCTGCTCCCTATTTCCTTTGTGCTGTTCTGCCTGACATGCTGTGTCTGGGAAATGTTGGCACCTCAAAGCAGAGAGTGCATTTCAAACCAAGGCTTTAATATGAGTTTTAATATGAGACCAGAAGGGCTAGATCCTGAACCATCAGCTTCTAACATGAGCTAACAAAGATCTCCTTAACATGGTGCTAGTACAAAGCACTTCTTTTCTTTCACAGAGAGAGTAATCAGGCATTGGAATAGCCTGCCTAGAGAGGCGGTGAATTCACCATCCCTGGAGGTTTATAAGATGAGACTGGATATGACACTTAGTGCCATGATCTAATAATCACAGTGGTGTTGGATCAAGGGTTGGACTTGATCTCGAAGGTCTCTTCTAACCCAGCTGATTCTATGCTTTGCTAGGAGTGTAGACATCAGAAAGGGGTCAAACACAAGTGTACTGCGACATTTATGATGGGGGGTGGGGGGATGAGTAGCAGTGTGGTGACTTTTTTCTCAATATTTTTTCATTATTATTTTCTACCTGCTTTCTGTTTAAAGTCCATCTTTTAAAAGAAATTTAAAAAATTAACCACTGTGCTAGTATTGTGTGGCTGGCCAGACAGATCTTGTGTAATACCCAAATGCCCTTCTCCGGCACCCCATAAAATGTCCCATGCCCCAAAGCAGCAACACATCTCACTCCCAAAGGTAGCATTGACTCACATGGGTGAATTTCACACCTGAGGCTGAAGCTGTGCGGGGCCAACCCTGGGAGGGACCCAGGAAGAGTGTCCCTTCTTCTGAGTCCTTATTTCAAGTTCCCACCTGCCTTTGTACCCCTGGGCTCCTTTGGGCTGGTGCAGACTTTTATGGATTGATGCCTCCTGGGATGGGCCTGGGAGCAGCTGGAGTAGGGTATTATATAGCCTCCCCATCCTGCTGTTTTCTTTTTGTGCTCCTTTGTGGGTGTGCAGATGAGCTTTTGTCAACAGAACCTGACAAGTGCAGTGGGAATACATTGCAATTGTAGGTGGATTTGTGAAAAAAAATATTTCCTGAAGGTGTTAAGAATTTCTTTATATGAGTCCAAATGATGTGGTTTTATCTTTGTCAGTTAATTGCCAGATTGGCAAGGGACCAGGGACATCCTTCAGATTGTGAGTTTTACACTGCAAATAAAATCTACCTTGGAGGAAAAAAATAGACAGTGGGAAAAAACTGTTCTTTCTGTTCCTTCTTTCTAAAATGTGAGAAGACAATGAAGGCAAACAATCACACTAGATTGATCCCAGTATATTTTATAATGTAAAATGTAGACAAAAGATTAATCTCTGCACTTATTTATGACCATTTAGTCACAATGGACCCACTTTTGTGGTCTGGACAGAGCTTGGAGGAACCTGCCCCTTCCTCTGAACCCTTTTTCTAGTCTTCCTGGAATGTGACCTTTCACATTTTGCCTGCATTGCACATCACTGGGTGTTACCAGCATTAATCAGCTATCCCAGGGTGTATAAAGGTGTCTTACACGGGGACAACAGAATATGTTGGAAGGGGGAGGAGTGGGAAGGTAGCAGGCAGAATCCAGACCAGAAATAAGACCTTAAGCACCCAATCACTTAAGGTAGCTTAACCTGCTGCTTGCATGAGCTAAGCTGGGATCTCTGCCCACAGGCACAGCCGCAGGCATGCAGTATTAAGCTCTGTTTATCTGTCAGGGGACTGTAGCTGGGAGAGGGCTGGGAACTAAATCTCTGTACCTGAAGTCCCCAGGAATTATTTCTGGGTCTCTGAGGCAAAAATATCCTGTTCACAGATGTGCTAATGCCAAGGTCATGCTGAGATATGTTGATAAGGACCATGGCTGCTATCAGGCTACTTACTTGTAATGGCTTAATTTAACTACCACAAGTAGTATCTAGAGGTAGAACATTCCCAAAAGCTGGGGTTGGCAGCCCTGTGTGGTTTCCCAGACCAGTCCCTGCACTTGTCACTTCCCACTACCTTGGTGAATCCTATGGAAACACTTTTGCAAAGATATATGATTTGTATGTGAGCAGAGGAAGATGCAGTGACAGTCAAGGATGTGGTGGAAGGTGCTGTAAAGAGTAAAAGTAGTAGTATCTGTGTTGGACCTTTTCTGTATTGTAAGAAAGGAATAAAAGGTCCTGGTTCAAGCCACAGTGAACTTGAAGAAAGCATTATCTATTCATTTCAGTCTTCCTTTTCCTCTGGCCTTAAATCACATTTGTAGTCCCCAGAGCCTTTCTCTGAGGTTATATATGTATATATATGCATATATATGTTTCTATTTCTATCACAAGTATCCATAAGAAACATGAACACTCATAGGAAACTGTAAGTACCAAGAATTAAAATAGAGCATTGGGTGTTTATATCCACGTGGGAAATGGGCTTTGGGAGTTCTGGTTTCTCACCTTCCCATCACAAGCTATGAAAGAAAGTGTGAAGACATTGCAGTCCACTGTGTAAACACTGGTTCAGGTCTTTCCTTTTTTTTTCTTTTCCAAATTGTAAATACAAGTTTAGTCTTAGCTGAGTTACAATAAATAAATAAATAAATCTGGTGAAATAAGTGCTTGTTTTGTAGGCCAAAACTGTTTTATGAACAATACTCTATTTATAGTTTTTCCAAGAAAGGCTGGATAATCCCCCTCTCTCCTCCTATTAAAAATACAACAAAAGAGCAGAAGTTGTGTTTACAAATATTGACTTGGCCTAGTGCTGACAGCAGTGGGGGTTCCACCCGCCAGCATCACAGCTCTTGAATTATCTACTCCATAAATGGAGAATCGATCTACTTCTGGGATTTGGCATATTTTTTTTTGGAGGGGAGAGGTGTTTGAGGCTGTGTTTTTATTTAGACTAACTACATCCAGGCTGATTAAGCAAATGTGTTTGGGGCCACTCTGTGGCACAGAGGGGATCTGGTGTGGATGGGGCTGTGCATGGGGGATGTTCTCCTAAGCTCCCTTTCTAAGTCTCTAAGGCAGTGGCAGCATCACCATCGCCTCTCGGGATATAGCTCCTGAATTTTACCAGGGAATAATTCTGAAGATTTCTGTTAGTCCAAAAACTTCCGTCTAAAACATTAAAGTGAGTGCAGGATGGTTCCCTGGTGCTGTGTGAGTTACTGTGCAAGGAGCCCGAGCAGATGAGGTTAATAGAGCCTTTTGTTATTCAGGCTGACCCACTTGTCAGCCCTTGAGCTCCTATAAATGCAGTTGGAGTGGCCAGACTTAAAATAAATCTTGAGGCATTTGGCAAACAGCAGCTAGTTGAAGGGCACATGCTGCCCATCACGTGCAAGAAGCCTGAAGCAAAGGCTTAAGGCCAGGGTCTGAGGCTCTTGTCTTCAGATTTGGCTTTATGCGATTTGGTAAATATTTACACACCACTCTGAAATCCTAGTCCATGCTGCCTCCAAGATGCCCTGTCAAACCTCTTGGAAAAGTGGTTTGGCCTGGGGCAACTTCCTTCAGATCCCCAGGAGAGAAGCCAGGAGCAAAGCTGGGGATGCTACAGCGAGGAGCTGCACTGGATGAGCATCACATTTGAGTGGTGCAATGAGGGGGATCCTGCACCAATGTGGTGCACAGAATGAGTTAAAATGATGGGGTTTAACAGCAACAATTGTGGTTTTGCTCTTTGTTTCCTGGCCTGAAGCCTGCAGCTGAGCAGTGAATGAGACCTCTTTTGCTGGGCTTTTGCTCGTTCATAAATTGAACGTATTCTGACAGAGCTTTTTCTCTGATCTTTTTTCCTATCTTTAATCCCCCCCACCACCCCACCCCCAAAAAAACAAACAAAAAAACCCATAAAGGAGTGTTATTTAAGCAGTGGTACTTCGGTGGCTTTTTGCAAAACCTTAAAAAGTTTTAGGAACAACATGTTTTTCTTCCTCCAAAACGTCACTGTGGGAGGAAGGGATTAATTTTTTGACTTTTAAAAACTTGTATAAATCACTATTACCAGGCCAGGGACACCAAGAGGGAAAAAGAGAGCAGCTCTGGGTATTTCTGTACCCTCAAAGCAGCTCCATACCTCTCTGCCTAGGTTGGGGTCTCACGGGAACTCTGCGATCACAGGCTGCCCTCACCTACCCTTCCTTGGCAGGAAAAATAGCAATAATCCATGTGTGAAACAAAGGCTATTTATACTTTGATTTCCTCTGTCTGTCCCAAAACATGTGAACTGTTCTTGCTTGGCTTTCTCTGAATCACAAGTCCAGTCCAGATCCTTAAGAAATTAAGCCAGGTGGGGGGAGCAAGAGAAAGGAAACAATTCATCTTTCTCCCTATCCTGCTACTCCCTCCTTTGCCTGGTGCTTTTTGTTCAGCTGCTCTGAGTCAAGAATACTTTGCTGCATAGCTTGTGGCTATCAAGGTCAGCCTGAAGGAAGGTGGTGAGTCATTGCCATTCAAATAGCTACTAACTGTAATTCAAATAAGGCCAAGAGCAGAGCAGGGAGGCTGATTCAATAGGAAAGAGTCAAGGTCCATAGGTGGAGGCTTTGCCCTTTAAGAAATTTCATCCTGAAACTTCTCGGTATGCAAATGCTGCAGCAGAGCTGGAAGCTGGTGCTGCTGTGTTGAGGGATCTGGGCTGATCAGAAGTTTTGGGATGGACAGAGAAAAGCAGAGAAAATATGTTGTGAGGAATGCAAAAAACCCTGAAAATTGTTTCTCTTTTTTTATTTGTGTGTCCCTAGGGTGCAAAGAGTTCTCCATGGCTTAAATGGACATCAAAGCATGTCTCTCTGATGGAAAGTACATCCCCAGATGGTCCAATCCTTCAAGAACTAACTTTCAAGGAAAAGAATAACCACCCTCTTCTTACTACAATTTGCTTGTTTTAATGTATAGCTTGCTCTCACACTCAAAACCTGTATTTTAATGCTGATATTGCTGCCCTTTAAATATTCTGGTACGTGGAAAGACAAGGGTCTGTCTGCATTAAACCCTCATCAGGAGAGGCTAGCAGCAGGACACAGAGAGGTGGAAGGAACTTGGAAACACTGTGAGAAGGTGAAAGAAAATACCCAGCCTTGCCTTCCTTAAGCCCTTTTGGGATAGATTAAGCTTCTTCCCTTATGGATGGAGGTCGTGGAGTCAATCTGTTCAGCCTAAGCTGGGGTTTGTAACTGGCAGGGGCCTGTTGCACCCTTTGCTTCTTGCCTTACCTTGGACCTTACATTGTACTTGGTCAGCAGTGGTGGCAGAACCTGAAGGAAAAGATGGTTGTCGTAAGGAGGAGAAATGTGAAAATGTTTACATTTGCCTTTTTGCTCATCACGGTAACGTCGTTTCTGCTGAACTACACACACCAGGTGAGCACGACCATCTGGGATCCCCGGCATCTCGTCACACAGTTTTCAGAGCAAGTCCAGAAACTCTTCAAATACCCTAGGAGACCTTGCAGCTGTCGCACTTGTATTTCAGAGATGGGACATTCCCTCTGGTTTGATCAGAGATTTAATTCAACTATGCAACCTTTCCTGACCTCACAAAATGCCTTGGTCCCAGAAGACAGCTACAGGTGGTGGCTGGTAAGTGGGAGGTGTGGATACAGCCTGGAGTTTGGGTGAAGGTTGCAGCATCAGGCTTCAAGTGGTGCCCAGCAGATAGCAAGAGATGGTTTTTGTCAAAACCATTTGCTGTCTTAGCTGACAAGGAAGGCAGAGGTGGGAGGAAGTGGGTGTTTGTGCTGCTGTTTAGCTCAGAGGGGCTTGGTGTGCATGTTCACTTGCTCAAAGCTAGAAAAGTCCCTGACAGGGTTATGTGGTAAATCCAGCATTTGCAAATGTCAACATTGCCATTTTCTCCTTCCTCTCCAACAGACCAGACTTTGTAAGCCGGCTGTTTTTGTGTCATCTGGGCTTTTTGCCATCCATCGAGGTGGCAAAGCAAACCCATTGTGAAGTGTTTAATTCCCCTGGGACTCTCCCTACCATAAGATATGTAAATAATTAGCATGATTAAATGGAAAATTATTAATTCCATGCATATGAAAACATTCTCCGTCACAGCTGATGATGTAAAACAGGTCTGGAAAGCACATGGGTGGCTGTGAGCCTCTGGGAAGGAGCAGCTCCAGCATATCCTTGAGCAGGGTGGTCCAACCACCCCTTGGAGCCTAATCCAAGTATCATGAAAGCTGGCAGATACCTTGTTCAGAAAGCACAGAAGGGAAAAAGGACCATCCTGATGTTTTGCTTATTAGAAGTCTTTTTTATGTTCTTTTGAAACAAGACATGGATTGACTGATCTACTTGTGGCCTGCACTGCCCAGCTGCTAAAGTGCAAGTTCTGGCTGCAGCAACCCCAGTGAAATCACACATTCATTGCACTTGTTTTCCCCCTCTTCAGGAAAAAAATAGTCTCCTGTGCCTTTCTCTGAACACAGGACAGCCTCCAACTTGGTGTCTTGTGGTGACCAAAACCCTTTTGAATTCAGGGCTTTCAGCCCTTCTATGTCACTTGACAGGCACCCACTATTGCAGTGGGGATGTTTGGGTTTTGGGGGAGATGTCAAGTGCTGTGGGAATGAGGCTGCATTGGATTTATCACTTCTCACTCTGCTAGCTGTTGCATTTACTGGTGAAAAAGAAATGCCACTGAACTCTGACATTTTTAACTGTTATATAAATTATATTGTTGTCTTATGAATAAGCTGTCATTTTTGGTGTAAGTCTCACGTACTCCAGGTGCTGTACCCTTCCACCTGTCCCTTGGCCATGACTCTGATTTGCCATCACTTGTGTTTTTTCTGGCATCCTCTAGACACTTTTCCTTCTAGTCCCCATGATTCCCAGCTGGGCTTTGCTGAAGCCATGAGAAAGGAAGATGGCAAGCTCAGCTCCTAATTCCCCTTGCGCTGGCTTGAGGTTTCATCAAGGAACTGAGCTGATCCCCAAACAGCTCAGTAGATGAGAGGATAAGGTTACTCATGGGCACCGTGAGCTTGCACATCGCCCCAAGCAAAGTCATGCTGCATCCTGCATTCAGACCTCACTGATTTAAAAATTAGGTTTATTGAAGAAAAAGCTTGTGACTTAGTACAGAAGTCTAAATTTGTGATTCTCCTTGTAGTGAAACTGAGAAAAAAAAATAAAAAAGTGATATCTGAATTCACAGAATCAACTAGGTTGGAAAAGACCTCTGAGAGAATCATAACCCATGATTGATCACCACCATGTCAATTAGAACATGGCACTGAGTGCCATGTCCAGGCCTTCCCTGAACACCTCCAGGGATGGTGACTTCACCACCTCCCTGGGCAGCCTGTTCCAGTATGTCATTACCCTTTCTGTGAGGAAATTCCTCCTGATGTCCAACCTAAATCTCCCCTGGTGCAGTTTTAGACTATGTCCTCCCATCCTGTCCCTAGTTGCCTTGGCTACAACCTCCTTTCAGGTAGTTGTGGAGAATTATAAGGTCACCCCTGAGCCTCTTCTTCTTCAGGCTAAACACCCCCAGCTGCCTCAGCCGCTACTCATAAGAAATGTGCTCCTGACCCTTCACCAGCTTCGTTGCCCTTCTCTAGACTCACTCCAGCACCTCAATGTCCTTCTTGAAGTGAGGGGCCCAGAACTGGACACAGTACGTAAGGGCATTAAAAATTCAGCTCAACACGAAACATATTCTTTCAGGGAAGGTCTGTTTCTTTTTCAGCAAAATGAAAAAAAACAGTGCCTTTCAGAACAGTCAAAAGTCTCCCCTCCTCTGCCCCAAATAAAAGCTGTTCATTAATTTTCAGAGCTGTCTAACCCTATTTTAGTGTTATTTTTATTTTATTTTTTTTTTAATTCAGATCAAGTTCAAAGGGAATACACCACTTCAGAATACAAAATCAAAGCATTCTTTTTCTTAGATGGTAAAAATAAATCTTTTAATATTTCTAGATGGTTTCTATCTTCAACCATGATGTTTGAAATTTTTTGGTGTCCCCCAAAACTGCATTGTGTATTGGAAGTTGGTAATTTACTGAAAATCTTGGCCCTAATCTATGGTAAATGGAAAAAGTGCCCTGACTCCTCTGAAAGATGTTTTTGCACAAACCCAGGCATGATGTGGCTTCACGTCCTCATTGCAACTGATTTCTAATGTACATGTTGCTTTGGTTAAGCTTTTTCAAGACAGCCAGTGTAATTTCTGAAGTGACTCCCAGGTGCATCCTGATGGAACTCCCTTTTCACTGTTCATTTTTAAGTTCATCTTCAAAGCGATTCTGAGATTTTAGCCAGTCTTTAAGAAAACATTGCTCAGGGCCATGTTTTACTTTTGTGTGCCTTACCAACTCAGTAATTTTTGACTTTTTACTATATTTGTACATAAAGATGAGGCATGAGGAGACCTGGGATTGCTCAAACTTCTTTTCAGGGAAGAAATTATTGTGTACCCTCTCAGGAACTGCCTTCAGACAGTGTGGTGGTTTTGTTGTGCTGTAACTGAGACACTGAGATGATGGTCACTGCACTGGAGCTATTTATTACACGTCTGTGACTTTCCTGTCATGGGATGTGCTTGGACTAAATGCAGGCAGAGCCCTTGCCAGAAAGCTGCCCATCTATCAAACTTGGTCTCTCCTCCTTCCCCCTTTAACCCTGTTGCTGTACATGTGAATGTTATTCATCCAGATGGTCCTGCAGCATTAGTATCCCTCATTTATTAGGACAGTGAAGACTGATTTCAGAGACTAATGACCAGCACTGGAGACAAAATGACATTTGGGGCCAAAGAGTGTGGGGGGGGTTCACTTGCTTACAGCTCTTCACATGGCTCCCAGGCTGCTTCATGGTTTATTTGGAAAATATATGGTTTAAACTCTTTCATCTTGGTAGCATGTGGCCTTTTGGAAGGAAATATTCCTGCCTGCTCTGAATACAAAGGTTTTTGTCCATCCTGGATTTAGTGCTACTACCTGTGCAAGTGGGAAGGAGCAGGGAAGAGAAGGTCTGTGCCACCATCCCTGCACTGGCTCATCCTGCTGCACAGGACAGGGCTGCTCTGCAGAAGCACCTGAAAATGCACCTGGCTGTTTCTATGTTCACAGAAACAAGGGGCATGTTGTCGGGACTGCTCATTGCTTTTAATTTGCTTAAATCTAAACAGCTGATAAACTCCCCCCTCATTACTTTAGTTGGGTAGCAAATAATGGCCCAAATTCTCTTCCTGGGTACACTCTTGCAGCTGCTCTGTGCTTTTTGGGACTTAAAGTTGAATTTGAGTCCTCTGCTCTTGGGGAGGATCTGGGCATTAATAACACTCCAGGCTGTAACCATTTTATTAGAAATTCCTTCCTTTCCCTCTGTCTCCCCTCATCGTTTCCTGTCTCTCACCTCCTCTCTGCTCTGCCTTCCCTTATTTTACTCTCAGTGACTGGGAGTTTCAGTATTTTGGAAGGTGGCACCTGGTGTTACGTGATACATTCCTTCTGTTTACATTTTCTTTCCCACCTCCCTGAGCTGGTTCACCTGCATGTTTTCCATTGTTTTACTATGACACAAATTCTGTGGATGTTCTCACTAAATTTAGTAACCCTTATATTAGGAAACAGCAAGAATTACATGCTGTAACACAACACAGCATTTATTTATAGTTTTCTTGTTTTGTTCTCAGGGGTGGATGCATTGTTCTTGGTGGTCATAAAGTATTAAAAATATGAGATCAGAACATGCTGTTCTAAATTCAAAATAAATGTGTTGAGGTTGATGGATTAAAGGTGTGATAAGTAAATTCAGACTCAGAGTTTCCTGGCAATCTTATCTGTGGCACATTGTTCATAAACTATCATGTCATAGCAATTTTTATCATGAGTCTTATGATATTCGAGAGTTTTGCCTTCTTTTTCTTTGAAGATAGTTCAGATCTTGGGGCCATGTTATTGGTATATCTAAAAGAAAATATTCATTTTAAATCATTATGTTTGTAGGAAAAAAATGTAATATATGGCTTAAAAATTTGCTAATCAACTGATGAACAAAAGGGCATCCCCAACACGTGCACCGGGGAAGTTGTGGCAGCTGCACTTAAAGACAGCAGCAGAGCTACTTGGCACCTGAGTCATGCTTTTTGAATGCTCTTTGTAGAAAATGGGCCCAGGTCTTTGATCACCAGAAGTTTTCTTTAAAACTGGGACGCTGTTTGTGACACTTTGAAAGCAATACAAAAGACTAAGCACACCAAAGGAAGAGTGTAGCTACCAGATCTCTGCAGAAGGTGGTACCAAATCCAGGCCAGGTCCCAGGCTCTGGTCCCGGTACCTGCCACATGCCAGTCCCACCTGCTGTTGCACTGCTTGGTAGGAAGTGTGACATTTAGAGAAGATTTGGACTTTCTGGAAGAACCTGACCCTGGACTACCTCTTACCCCCACTGGCAGCCCCCATGTAAGTCCAGCTGGTCTGGAGCTGCTCCTCCTGTGGTGAGGACAGATGGATCTCAAGGTGGTCCAAGCTCACAGATCTCTCAAAGTACTGCAATGCACTCTCCTGAGCTGCAACCATCCTGCAGCCAGAAACAAGGGCACACAGAGCTTGCAGAGGCATGGTCTTGACACCTTAGAGTAGCGTAGAGGTGACCCATACCAGCCATGGAAGTCAGAAATCACACAATTTGGCATACACATAATATTGTTTTGTTTACATAATATATGCACATATATATTCATATTTAAGAGCATAAATTTTTTGATGACGCAAAGCATTGAATGAAGGCCAAAGTCTTTAAAGTCTCTATATTCTTTCCCTTCAACTCTTTGATGTATAGTAATTGCAGGATACTAAATACAATAATAATAATGCCATATTTTCCAAACTGAGGGGGCATTTTTAAAATCGATGGCTTCCTTTTAATCTCTCCTTCAGTCTTCAAAATGAAGATTACCTGGGTTTGCCCCACCAGACTTGCTAGGGTTAATCTTTATATGATGTCCTATAGCTGGGAAGTGTTGCATGAGTGTTAATGCCTCCAAACTGCTGCAATGAGGCAATTAGTAGCTGTGCAAAAGAGATTCTCATGGGGCTTCATTCCCTCTTAAACTTTTAAAAACATGGGGCCTTTGAGGCCCCAGCATAAGAAGGATGTGGATTCTTGGAGCAAGTCCAGAGGAAGTCAGGAAAATACTTAGAGGTCTGAAACACCTTTCCTGTAAAGACAGATTGAGAGAGTTGGCATTATTGAAGCTGGACAAAAAAGGCTCCAGGGAGATCTTATTGCAGCCTTTTAATACCTAAAGGGGGCTGCAAGAGTGCTAGAGAGGGACTTTTCATAACGGCATGTAGAAATAGGACAAGGAGGAATAGCTTTAACCTGGAAGAGGACAGGTTTAAGATTAGTTATTAGGACGAAATTATTTCCTTTGAAGGTGGTGAGGCCCTGGCACAGGTTACCCAGAGAAAAGGATATCCCATTCCTGCAAGTGTTCAAGACCAGGTTGGATGGGATTTGAAATAAATTGGTCTAGTGGGATCTGTCCCTGCCCATGGCAGGGGGTTTGGAACTAGATAATCTTTAAGGTCCCTTTCAACACAAACCATTCTGTTATTCAATGATTCTATGACTGTAGCTGTGTCCTCACCACTCCAAGCTGTTAGCTCTGAGCAGCCTTGGCTGAATTCACACTCTCCCTTTGCAACCCCTTATCCAAGTTTTGGGTATTGCTTCTTGGCAAGAGCTGTCTGTGATGGTTCCAGAGAGCCCGCTAAATTCTTCTGAGAAGTTTATATAAGCAACAAATTCCTTGTCATTCTTAATGGAGCTGTGCACATAGTGATGAGAGAAGGAACAACTGGCTCTTCCTTAGGAAGCTATTCATGGCTAAAGAAAGGAAGCGCATAAACTTTGAGGGTTCTTTTTCTTGCCTTTTTTTATTTTTTCTTACTTGCTTTTTTTATTTTAGAATAAGAAGATGCAAATACAGCTAGTAAATTTCTGTATGTGAGATGGGGAGTTTCTAAGGCTGAGTAACAGCATAGTTTATCTTCCTTGTGAAGATGATTAGGAAACTTCTCAATCTGAACTCCCGGTTACAGTTTTTAACAACATAAGGTTAACTCTCAAGTGCCAGACAAATATTTTATGGAGGCAAGCTGGACTGTTAAGTGATCCATTGATATTTTATATATTGGCACAAAGTAGGTTAAGATGCTTTGTGGCCTTAGTCAAGAGGTTAAACTGCTTCTTTACACAGTTATTTTTTTGCACAGACTTCTGAGAAAAGCAGGCACTTCAGTCAGGACACAGGGGTCAGGTATTTCAGAGTATATAAGGCCATTTCTAGCAGCTGTACCCATACACATACTCCTGTCACACATCTACAGCACTTAGAGGGAGGATGCTGTCCCAGCAATGCCACATGGCACTGCTATAGCTCGAACTTGCACAGCATGGACAGACTTTCACCTGGTGCTTTTGTTGATTTATGGGAAAGGCCAGACTGGTGGCAGCTTGTTAAAAAGAAAAAAAAAAAAATTACATCACTAAAAAAAAGACAAAAATTTGGTGTGGGAAAGTGAATTATAATTGGCTTGTAATTGTAATGCTATTAAAATGGTCTTTTTCAGTAAGCCAAGCAAACATTGTACAATAAGAAACTGGCTGCATGTTAGGTCTAAGCTTTTCTAAACTGAATATGCCTTGGAATTAACTGGCTTTCATGCCTACTCTGCTGTTTTGCTGCAAAATCAAAGATTAACCAGTGTTGATTAAAGATTAGGCCTGAAAAGTAAAGTTCAATCACATAACCTTAGAGGAAACTAAAGCAGAGAACTTTAAATGAGTTAAGGACAGCTGTTTTCATTGTATGGATATTCAGCACACAGTGTAATAAGGTCATCATCCTGTTTGAGGTCACTGAGAGAATTTCTAACAATAGTAATAGTTTTTCCTGTAGAAACTGTACTTCCTGTGGTAGTTGTGAAGGGATTCTAGGATTATGGTGTCCTGCTTTCAGGCTCATGTTGGTGCCTATGTTTCTGCTTGGTTGCAATAGAGTTACACTATACTGACAGTAGCATAGCAGAAAGGCAGATGCCTGTGCTGTGCAAATGGTGGTGTCTATCCAGGATGCTTTTCACCATTTTAGTGCATAAAAAATATATCAATACTCTAGGTCCTTTCCTTTTCCGATTCTATCATTCTGGATGAAAAGGTAATTTAACTTAAAAAGGGGGCCCATGTACTTAGAATTTTCTGGAAATTACCTTCCTCATCTGAATTTTCTCAGGCAAAATCAGTTAAAGAATAAGATTTTGGTGGTTTTTTCCTTTAATTTCTTAAATACAGTTAAAAATCATCTCACCTTTACAGAGAGAGAGTACGCATGGGCATATGCAAATGTGTGTTCAAATAACTCAAAGTTCCTTTTTTAAAAAAGGTCAGATTTTACTACATGATACACCTGCTACTACACTCTATGACATCTCTGTCCCCAATTATTTTGAAGACTGTAGGCTTTCTAACACTGTTTTTCACATATTCAGAGTAAGACCAAGTTAGATTGGATTCATAAAGAATACACAAGAGTTTAGATATGTGGCCGTGTGTTTGTAGCATCACACATGAATTTGGAAGATAACCTTTTTCACTTAAATGATTGAGCCATCTAGTAAACAGTGACGTATGTGGTCATAATTGTAGTGCTTTTTGGGGCACCTAAATCACTTCTTACAGTGCAAATACAAGTATATAGACTAGGAAGGATTAGTAGGAAGATTAAATCTATGAATTCAACATTTCCTTGTCTTTGTTTCAAGTCCTTCACCTCAATGTCGTATTTTAGCTCTGAGCTCCACAGACCTGTTGTTCTTTTCAGTGCAAATGACATTCTGCAAGGACACAGCATGGAATTTAAACAAAAATTACAGTGCTACATCTGTTTGCATTTGTGTGAGAGAGGGAGATAGGAGGACAAATTAACAGTTCCTCGTGCAGTCAAGGGAAACACATCGGAAACTAAAGCCAAATTACCCCAGGCCATTCCTGGGAGTCGTGGGAAAAGGTGTTTCTCTTCTCTCCCTCGCTGTCTTTCCTTGTCCTGGTCTGGTAGAGCAAGACAGAGCCTTTTTGGCCCATTCTGTGCTGAAGCCATTCTCCCTTTGTAAGCTCGCAAGCAAGTGGCACCACAAGGGTGGGCATTGGTGTTTGTGAGCCTGCCAGCACTCCCAAACTTTTTAGTAGACCTCAGAGAGCTGAGGCCCAGAAAGGGAGTGTCTGACCATCACCTGCCCCGCACCTTGCCTGTACCTTCCCGATCCAGCCATTGTTTCCACCATGCACCACAGAGCTGCTACAAAACAGTTTCCCTCCATGGCAACAGACACAATGACCAAGGTCCGGGTGGTTTTCTCCATACTGGACATTTTTATTAGGTGATTTGACATCCCCAGCCCTCAGGAGTAACTCCACTGTAGTTTCCTATTGCACTAGCAGCTGGTTCCTCCACAGTTCACTTCCCATCTCCTCTCCCACTTCCAGCATATGCCAAAATTTGTGGAAGGGATATAATTCAAGTCTGTGTTCCATCAGGTTCCCTGAGACTTTTCTGTCCTTTTTATGAGTATTATAATAAATTACACATGTCCTTTTTACAGAAGGTACCTGGCTCAGGGTGGGTTTAGGCTTAGAGACACCAGAGGAACATTTATTCTGCTAAGGCCAGCCTTGAGGAGAATATGTGATCCATTCCATCGTGGCTAGACAGAATCTGAGGAGGTGTGGGAATCTGAGGAGATGGAGGAGAAAAGGGCAGCCAAGTTAAAAAAGTTAATGGGAAGCGGTTTTTGCTTTATTTTTTTTCACACTTTGGCTCACAACCTGAAGCCTTGTACTGCAGAAAGCAATGTCTGCAAGCAGATGCAAGAATGGTCTTTGAGGACACACTTAAAGCTACATCTAGCTCACAGAAAAGCTGCCTGTGTTGGTAACCAGGAGTGGTTTTTTCCCTAACAGAAATTGCAAGCAGAGAAAGCTCCGAAGAATTTGAACACCACTCTCACAGAGTTGTTTGGGGTGATTCCTGGGGATGGGGATCCCCTGCAGGAGCGAGGTACTTACACATGCAGACGATGCGCCGTCGTGGGCAACTCTGGGAACCTTCGGCAGTCCCAGTATGGCCAAGATATTGACTCCCATGACTTTGTGCTCAGGTGAGTAAAAACCACCTCAGCTCCAGATGCCATTGTTGTCTAAAATTCACTAGTATTTTGGGTACAAGTGAGCAAACAAGATTTCAGGGGCTGTCTACTGAAATCTGGAACTTAAGTAAAATCTAAATTCCAGGCACATAAAATATGTGTGCTGGAGATACAACCCCATGTTTTAACTTAGTAAAAAAGAATGTTAATAGATGTTGATACTGTATCTTGTTCTGCACAATCCATACTTGCCTGTGTTAAAAAACAGATAATAAAATATTGCCAGTTTTGATAAAAATTACTTTGGCAGCTAGTACTCACAAGTACAGTCTTTTAGACATTTAATTGACTGTATCAGATTTTACCTTCTTGCACTGATTCATTCTTAAGGAATGGTGGGGTGGGCAAGCCAAAGTCACTTTTCAGGGGACAGGAAGCAATTGGTTGGAGGTAGTTTTTAAAGGATCACATTGCCTTTCCCTTCTGAGGCAATGAAAGTTGGCTACTTTGTCCCACTGGCAGGAACTAGGTAAGCAGAGCTAATCACCCTGAGGGCAGCCAAGTTTCTTGGACTGAGTAAGTTCATCTCCAATGTGTTGTCCACCTTTCACACCATAGCTGTCAGTACAGTACAATTTGGGGATCAATAAAGGGCAAGAAGGGAGGGATTGCTATTGAAAATGCCACATGTGGGATTATACTCTCAGAAACAACAAAACACTTGGTAGGAAACTGTGTACTGAAGCCAAGAGCAAATCAACACAAGATAAGCATTGTTTGAACTGTTAAGCCACCTTGGCTTCTGATGTGGCTTGGACATGCCATAGAGTCTTCAGACAACATCTAAATACCCACAATAAATCACTTCAGGTGTTACTTCCTTCAGATGCATGTCTTGCTCCCTGCCAAAAGTACCTCCTCAAAGGCAGAGGCAGCCAACATGGTCTTCAGATCCATGAAGAGGAGGGGAGAGCCCTCAACATGAGTCCTACAGGTTACAAATGTGGGAAGCTGCGGTGCATTTATGCTTAACTCTGTGTCCCTATTGAGACACCCCCATTCCTGCCTGTATTTTCTTATATTACCTGGCCAATGTTTCCAGACTCATGCAGAAAAGGCTTTGCTAGACTCAAAACTTGTAGTAGTAACCAAAGAGTAACACACTCAGGTGCATGTTTCTCTTCTGAGGCATTGCCCATCCCATAGCCATGCATTCCTGGCAAGGGCGAAACTCTCTGTGGCTCGAAACTTAACTTTCCAGTCTCATATTTATATTTCAGCAATCCTAAGCCAAATCTGAAAGGATTGCACAAGATTTCAGGCTTCACCACGGGAATTTGTGCCAAGAAGTTGACCCCTCTGTGCGTCAAACACAAAATCTCTGGTGACCTGGTACTTACTTCCACATTCTTTGGCAATCCAGCCAACTGTAGAGAAGAGCCAGGGAGTCTGAGGGGACACCTTTCCTTCCAGCATGTTCCAGCCCACTTTTATTTGCATAACTACCTACTTTAGTGACACAAGGAAATTCCTGCTCAGTCCTTCCTGCTGAGGCTGGGTGTGAATGCTGCCTTTTGCCTTGGGGCATGGGCAACCCCACCATGGATGGTAGGAAAGGTGCCTGAGGGCAGATTGTAAGGTAACTAAGATGTCACTCTTGTCTTTGTCTTGGCAGAAAGAAACACGCATATTTTATACCTGACTATAATGCCAAGATAAAATGTAGAAAGTCTTATGCTTTACTGGTATTTCTACACTGATAGGGGTTGCTGGCAAGAAAGCAAATAACAGGGAACTCAATAACAAATCCACATAGGCTGGCAGGCTATTCTGCCTACACTAATAACGCCTTTGTAGGGAGCTAGAGGAAATTTAAGTAATTCACCTGGGGGAGCACTGCAATAACACAACCTGGCATAGACTTGATAAACAGATTTTGCCTCCCCTGTTATCAGCAGCCAGGGCAGCATATTATCTGGCAACGTACGATGCTCCTCATCACCTCATCAGTTACATCCTTCCTTGTCCTCCCTGAGCTTCTGCCAGGAGCTGAGCTAATGTCACTGCAGAAAACCTCATTGTGCTCACAGACAGCTGAGGGGTTTCTCCATGGTGTTGCACAGCACCATGGATCCATACAAGCTGCTTTAGAGGTCTTTAATCTGCACTTTGCTGCACCACAGAAATATGCAAATCTCTACCATCAAGGAGCTAAAGCATCAGAGAAAGAATTGTTGATGTGTTCCCAGATTTGCTTTCAGAAGTGAACACAAGCATAGAGGCATTTCTGCAGTGCTGAGTTCGGAAAAGCCCTCTTTGTTTCCTGATACACCCAATATAAGGCAGGGTAGCCCTGTTTGACCAACATGTCTTGATTGAGCCCTGGTGGCCCTGGGCAGATCTCCATACATTGACCACATCGTTACCTAAAGCACCTCATGTGTGTGCAGTCACCCTGAGTAGATGTATCAATGTTGGAGAACACACTTTAAAGTAAGGTTTGAATAAATGAAGGGTAAGCAGCAGGTCCTGTATATGTCCTTGTGGCTTTAGTGCCTTTTCATGAGAGAACCATGGGGAATGTTTGCTGCTTCTCATCACACATAACATAGTTTATTACCTTGATCGTAGACATTCAAGTATGCCTGTAGAGATGGGGGGAAAGAAACTGCAAGAAGTCAAGCTGATGTACTTCAAGGCAATGTTTTTCTCACCAACTGGAGGATACAGCTTTAGGAGGAAATGAGAGGTGTCCTCCTGGACTCACCACTCTTTTGATCAGCTTTCTGCTGACTGTTAAGGGAACTCAGGAATATGCTCAGGAATATGCTGCCTGTTCAGTAGAGACTCCTATTCAATCAAGGAATTACACACTAAAGTTGAGTTTTCATTTACTTTTTATCCACATTGGTGATAATCATTCCAGCTTTCTTGAGGACCTTTGCACTTTGTCAATGCTGTCTGAAGAGCCTGCATACAGCACTCTTCTTAGGCATGAGAGAATGTTCCTGCCCCTCGACAAATGACTTTGTGAAGATTCACACGTGTTTGTACCTAATTCCTCTCCTAATTCTTCACTTTCTCACTTCTTACTTTTGGGCTGCAGAATGAACCGTGCCCCCACCACTGGCTATGAATCAGATGTTGGGAGCAAGACCACTCACCACTTTGTTTATCCTGAGAGCTACAAAGAGCTGGCAGCAAATGTGAGCATGATCTTGATCCCCTTCAAAACCCTGGACCTGCGCTGGGTTGTCACAGCTCTCACCACAGGCACCATCAACTTGTGAGTAAGGGCAGGCACGAGGGGTGGGAGCTCCACACTTCATGTTGCTGTAGGAGATCACAGCTTACACTGGGCAAATCCCTGCTTCTGATAAGGCCTAGTGGTGCTTTACAGACCTTCTCAAGTCAGAATTCAACCCTGAACACTTGCTTTCTAGGAAAAGCTTGATGTTATGGTACGGTCCTTGAGGCAAAGATCCAGACCCATTTTTTCACATTCCTATACAGTGGTTTCACAGATATGAAAAGGGGAGATGTTACTGCTAGAGGTGGCCAGTTTGAGAAGCAGCCACCTGAGCTTAGGGGTTCAGTGGCTCATTTTGGGTTTCTGCTCGTCCTGCCTTGCCTCTGGTAGCCTGGGAGTACAGTGAGTGCAGCCAGCATACCTGCACCCAGGTGTACCCATCAGAAAGCAGAATCAGGTGTTTGGTGGGTTATTCATTTAGTGGTGGCCGTAGACACCTGGATTACCCCACCCAAGACACTTGGGTGGTCAAGTGGTCCTTCAGCATATAATATTCCACTTGCAGAAGGGGACAAGGAGGCAGGTGTGTGCAGGTTCCTCATGCAAAGACACAGCTCACAGAGCTTAGTGCCCCATCCACAGCATTCTCCCCTGGACAAGGTGGTCAGGAGTTTGGTCTGTCTTTCCTGGTAGAATGTGATTGAGAATTGTGCAGAGTAAACAATGTTTTGTGTGTCAACTGCATGTCTTAGCCTTAAATTCAAGTGTTCTACTTGTCAACAATGTGCCACACTGGAATTTATTCTCCAGTTCTTCTTTATGAGTGCTGTCAGAAGTAAAGGTTGTCCTGCTTAATATGGCAGAACCAGAAATAGAAATGTGATCAAAATGCATGTTCCTTCTGGACGCCTACTAGCAGATTCTCTCCCTTCCCATAAACTGGCTTTTCCTAATCCAAAGTATGTGTCATTTGCACTGTATGTGAGGTTATCTGCTGGATGTAAAACCACAGCCTTGTGGGATTACTTGGTGGCACTCTGTTATACGTAGTCAACATGAACAGATCAGATTACTTTGTTCCAGAGTGAAGTATTTCTACATTTCTACTTTTTTTTCTCAATTTCAAAGTCTCAGAAGATTTAAAACTTGAAAAAGTACATCCTGGGCATGTTGTCTGGGCATAAGACCCACTTTGCATTTTTAAGGAAAATTTTTTGATGGAACAACAAATGAAGCTTTATTTCTTCTTTTTATTTTCTTTTCTCTCTTTGCATATCATTTTAGATTATTTTCACTTCTTATTAAGATTCTCTTAACTTGTAACAAATCTGGGTCCATTTTCTTTTACCTTTTTTACCACCAGCATTTAATTGATACAGTCATAAGTTGTGTTGAAAAAAATCCATCCTCAGGACACCATTGTAACTGGAAAAAAATCACTTAGAAAACTGGACAATTCACTACAAGAAAGACAATGAGGTGCTGGAGTGTGTCCAGAGAAGGGCAGTGGAGCTGGGGAAGGGTCAGGAGCACAAGTCTGATGAGGGAGCTGAGCGTGTTTAGTCTGGAGTAAGGGAGGGTCAGGGAAGACCTTGCTCTCTACAACCACCTGAAAAAAGGTTTGTGGTGAGGTGGGGTCAGTCTCTTCTCCCAAGCAGCAAGTGACAGCACAAGAGGAAATGGCCTCAAGGTGTACCAGGGGAGTTTTAGATTGGATACTAGGAACAATTTCTTCACCTAAAGGGCTGTCGAGCATTGGGACAGGCTGTCCAGGAGAGTGGTGGAGTCATCATCCCTGAAGGGTCTTAAGATATCTAGGTGTAGCACTTAGAGACATGGTTTAGTGATAACTTGACAGTGCTGGGTTAACATTTGGCCTTGATGATCTTAGAGGTCTTTCTAACCTAAATGATTCTGATTCTATGGTTCTATAATTCATCTGGGCACACCTTTTGCAGGCAGGTCTACTGCCTGTCCCTGCCCCAGGAGAAAGCTCTAGGCACCTCCTGAACTCTGAGGTCTGCACTGCAAATCCAGTGAGCCCTTATCCTATTAGGGAGACATAACTGGTTGACTACAATGCAGTCACAGCACATGAAAGGGAAAGCATCTTTGCTTAATAAATTACAGGATATATTATATATTTATAAGTACATTGTATATATGGGCTTGGTAAGCATCTGGTATAAATTAGTGTGTAAGTATTTAACCACATGGAAGAAATACCAGTATTTTACGATTTTTTCCGTACTCAAAACAGGGAAATTGCATAATTAATAAGCTGGTACATTCTGGAATAATAAAAGCAGGAAATCATAAGCACACAAATCATAGCAATATATGTAACATAATTTTAGGCTAGCAGAATTAACTTATGAGCATGCATTAAACACAATGTCAGACACCATGTATAAGGAAACTGTTCAGTGTACATTTTTAAATGGAAGAAGGCATGAGATAAAAATAAAACACATCTGAAAATTGGTATTTTAGAAGAGAAGAAGTACTCATCTCTCTACCCCGACCTGCTAGGTCATCATGCCTTCTGTGCAGGCTGCATAGTGTCAACTGAGTTTAGGCTAATAAGAATCTAAGTGCACTTATAGTCATAACAGATAAACATCCTGTATTGGTTAGACTTTTACACAGTGTTTATTTTTCTGTTTCCCATTCAAATGAAAGAATAATTTCCTAAAACTCAAAACCTGTGAGTTAAATATATTGTTCTCCCCATAGTATACTAAGAATTTTTGTGGTTGAAAACAAAAGTTAAACTGCAGATTGCCTTAATATATCTTGAATTGATGGCTGAATGATTCACTGAGACATGTCCCATTTAACTAATATATATGCCATCTTAAAGTGTCTAAGCATTATCCCAGAAAAGCCTTTTCAGGGGTAGGAAAACATCATCAGCCATAAATTTAGACTAGTTCTTAACTTGTTTTCTGCAAGTCTTCTAGGACTCTGCACAGTGGAAGAAAGCCCCACTTGGTTTGGCAAACACTGGTTTTGTATTCCTTAAAAGGTTTCACATCTTCCACTTGCATCAAGGATTCAGTAAATGTCTTCTACAGGGTGCCCAGGAACAAGGACAGGCTTCACTAGAGCCCTGCAAAGTAGCTTATAGAAGATGTTTCCCAAAACTTATGTTATAACCTCTGTAGCCACCTTCCTCACAGGTTTCACTGTGTCCTGCTCCTGTGTGGCACTTACTGGGTCACTCACCCCCTGGCTGTCATGCAGCCCAGGTTTCATATGATCGTAAGAGCATAGGTCTTCATTTGGCCTTAATCAGTGTGCCAATATTTTCTGTGCAATTTTATGAAATTCTGCAACCAAGTGACAACAGAACTTGTGTATTACTTCTCAAAGAAGCCCTTTTTGTCTTCATAACCACAAAAAGGACATGGGATCACCAAGACTACGTCTACTGATTTACCAATCAAGGTCAGGCATGGGAAGCAGCTGCAAGGGCATATTTGCTGAGAGCAGATTAAGAAGTTTGCATCAGTGTCCCTTTCCCCATTAGCATCTTGTGCCACCTCTCAGGAGGGCTGGAACCACCTGTCATCTCTCTCACTGCATCCAGACTAGAGTAGGGATTACAGGTCAGGGATGCCCAGAAGTACCGAGGGAGATGAGAACATTGCCAGGTCACCAATGGTTTGGGAAGATTTAGACTAAGGTTTCAAAGTGTTTGTGGTCCATGGTTCAACGACAATAAAATCTCAATGACAGGAGCCTTGTCATTATCAAAACCCAAGTGAAAATATTTACATTAAACTAATGACTGGTGGTTTACAACAACCCATCTAAAGAGTTTATATATACTACAATTATAAGGACAGTTCACCAGAATTTTTTCACTTGAAACAAACTCAGGGAGACGGTTTCTTAGAGCACTCGTGATGATCTGTGCAATTGACAGCACACACTGTGCATGAGGTCTGCGGAATAAAAGTTTTTTTGTTTTCAAGACGTCTTGTGATTTTAATCCAGTCATAAGGTATGACTTGGAATTTTTATGCTGGGAACTGCAGGAACTACAGGAAGCCTTCAGCATTGCCCTGAGGAGGAGGGGACTAGCTTGCTGGTGAGGGGCTGTGTAATAGGAATGCCTGAGTTGCACATAACCATAGAAATGATGAACTCTACTGCCACCAACGCTGAAAATCACGAGGTAGCTCCAAATATTAGGAGGGCAAAAGTCTCCCCCTGGTGGGGAAAGGTTTTTCTTCCATGAAATTGGAAACTCCTTCCCATCATCCAAGTGCAAAGACTGCAACATTCATGATTCAATAATTAGAAGTCTTGAGCTCCACGTACCTACAGTATACTCTACAGTATATTTTCAACTAAATTTTTGGTGTCCTACGGTCAATAACTAGTTTGAAAATTTAAGAACGTAATGGTTTCCCATAATCTTGCTTTAGTGACAGCTCAGTTCTTTTCATGCTGTGTTACTTAACTGCAGCCTCATTTTACAACAACTTCTTGAATTTACTGCTTTCAAATAAGTTGAATTTATTATTGCACATGAAGAATATTCTTTATTTGGATTTACATGAAAATATTATTAAGTTAGGCTTTCCTTTTTCTTTTCACAGCACGTATGTTCCAGTTCCACGGAAAATCAAAGTCAAAAAAGAAAAGGTGAGCAACACTGGTTTATGGCTTATGTCCTTCTAATTCACTTGTAGGTTATTTACGTTTTTGGGAAACTGCAAGTAACTAAGCAAGCCCTTGACATTCATAAAAAATTGCAGCTGAAATACAGACACTTTACAAGGCTCAGCTAAGCTAAAGATTTAGTTCTTGTGTGCCATTTAGCCTGTAGATCAACTGCTTAATAACTGAGGTTGGAAAGAAATTACTCTTGTGATTATGCCATAGTATGAATGCTGTTTTGAAGGTTGCATCACTTCCCCTGGTGCTGCTCAGGGACATTAAAAGTGCACTGTTGTCCTCCACAGCATTTGCTCTGTTCCCACCCATTGCAGTCATTTGGCTGTAATGACACTTTGGAGAGACTTTGGAGGGTTTTTTTTGAAAATAAGTACAGTATTTGAACACCAAGGATGTTTCTCATTCCCAGGTCAGTTTCTTGTAATAAGTAGCTAAGTGAAATCAGAACAAATAAAACTGTGTGTTTTTAAGTTCATGGAAAATTTCTGACGGTAGGCTCTTAGCTCACAGCTAAGCTGTAATAACGACCTGTACCCAATTAAACAAGTTTAGAGACTGGGCTCAGGCCATGTTCAAGCAGGTTTTGTTCCAGGTATATTACTGGTCTCACAGGCAATGTTCAAGCATGTTTGGGAGGATAGCACAGACCAGAGAACATTCCCTGCTTTGTACAGGGACAGGCTGAAGGCAGGGTTTCCCATGAAGCAGGATTCTAATTCCTATGTTGGGTCTTAAGCCACCATGCAAAGACTTCTGTTGTTGTAGCTGCATGGTTTGAGTATATAACCAAGGCAGGCTGTGTAGGGAGAGGAAAAACATCTCCCATAGAGCTTCCAGCAAAATAAAAGTCTCATTCTCTCAGCCTTTGGAGAGGCTGATTTTCAAAAGGAGTACAGGCATCTAATGTCTCAAGGGCTGGTAAAACATGACATTAGCTCCAGAGCATTAAAATTACAAATTAAAGCACACACCCTTCATTGAAGAGGCCGGGTATTGCCAAAGGCTTCAGATGAGACCTTCAACTAGTATCAGTTTATATGCCTGTGCTTCAAATCATGGGCCTCTAGGGTGCATTAAATAATCCCTTATCTCATCCCTACCTGTTGTGAGGAACAGGATAACCTCTGCAAAACCCCTCTGAGATGCAGTAGGGTGGGTTGTTAAACTCACGTCACAGTGGAGTAGCAGCAGCTCAGCATACAGCTGGTGATATACAGCAGCTTCCCAAACAGGGAGAGGAAAAGCTTCTGTTTCTTCCCACACTGTGCACTGCAAAACACCCTGTGAGAAGCGATTACATATGGATGCAATATCAGCAATTAACCTCTGACTCTGTAAAAGGAAAAGCCCTGCAGCTAACCAGATAGCACTGAAACGCTGTCACTCTAATTAAAAATGCACTGTGGAAGGAAAAGCCTCTATTTGCCTCATCCAGGGGAGGGGTTGAAACCAAGGGCTTCCACCAGTCCTTGGATTTACTGTATGCTCATGTCTGATCTTAAATGCTCTGTATCTGTGAGATGACCTCATAATTTCCCAGGATATAAGCAAGTGCATTTTCTGTCTTGCAAGAAAAAATATAAAGCATAGAAAAAATTGTATGTTTGGGAAATAGGAGAAAAGTAGCTGACATAACCTGATAGGCTTCCTTATAGTTTAAACCTGACCCCCGATTTCCTTAAATCCGTACCTCTAGAGATACCAAGACATGGTGGTGTATTGTGCAGAAGATGCAGTTGCTCCTATGTTCCCACTCAAATTATGGTTGGACTTGATGATCTTAAGGGTCTTTTCCAACCTAAATTAATCTATGATTCTATGAAATGTGACATGGCATCTCATTTTGTCTTGTTCAGAACTCCAGCCTCCCACAGCTCACCTGCAGGGAAGAGTTGAATGGCTAATGCCTAATTTTCATCTCCCTTGTGACATTTCATATCTGTTGGTTTCAGTAGAAATCACCAGGATTTACTTTAGTGTAAGCAGGTGAGATGTCAAGACCAAGAAAGGACTATTCATATGCAATTTCACATGGGAAATATTCCTGAAAACATTTAATATAGGACTTAATTTTTCTCTTTCACCTGCCCTCAAGGAATAATTATTATTCCTTTATTACCCACTCCCCTATCCCAGTGTCCTTAAGGAATTATGTGCTACCATTGTTTTTTTCTCAGAGTATTTTCCTAATGGGTTTTTCACTGAATTTTTGCCTAGATCCTGGTTTATAATCCAGCTTTTATGAAATACGTCTATGAAAACTGGCTCGAGCACCATGGGAGATACCCCTCCACAGGCCTTCTGTCTTTGATGTTTGCTCTCCACGTATGTGATGAGGTAAAGTCTGGCTGTGTTTGGATATGTGAATACAAAATCAGGACATTTCACAATGAAGAGCCAGGAACAACCCCTGAACACTCACTCAGACTTTGTTTCCCCCTCTCCACCTTCTCTGCCTTTTGCTTCTTCAAATATAGGCAGATCCTTCAGTAACATGAAGTCACACTCAACTGACAGTGATGGATTTTTTAATGTCATCAATTGGTAGAGTTTAAGATGCATTCCAGGAGAATATAATTAAACATAGAGAGATTCCACTTGGTATCAAAAGACATCTAAACATGGATGATGCCTGTGCCCATCTTACTAGTAAAATTCCCAATTATATTTTGTCCATCTGTTAAACCTCTAAGAGCCATTGCTGTTGCCCTAGGCATGTCCTCTGCCTCTAGCTGCCAGACCAGAAAAGCAGGGATTTCTTGGCTTTGTGTGAGTTCTGCCAGTCTGGAGTAGATGTTTTGAGTACTCAAGGACATCTCAAATGGCACTTATGTTTGGCAACTGCACTGAGGCCTTACCTGTTTAATCAGTGGAGCCAAGAGACTGATTCAGCAAACCAAGCTCCTGGTAGGACTCTGGGGGAGCAGGATCACTCCCTGGTATGCAGGGGCTGTGTTGCCTGAATCACCACTGGCTGTAATGGATGCTCAGGCACCTCCATTTGGATATCTAAATCTTAAACAGAATCCCACCTGAAGAACTTTGATGACCAGCTCTTGCATAACCTCCTATGATGAATGTGAATGGTCTATTTTTAAATTCAAGCTTTTGGTTTTATACAGTAGGTTATTGTAAATGCCTCTGCTCCAGCAGTTACTTGAGGAAATTGCCTGGTTTCACTGATGTAAGGTGTTCCTAGGTGACTGCAGAGTCAGCTAGAATAAGGCCAGGTTAGCCTTACAAAATCCTGCAAACATGGGCTTCTCAGTATGGGGGATAAAAATCACTATGATGGCAAAATCTCTGTCCTGGACAGAGATCTGCTCATGAAAGAGTTTTCGTCACCCAGGCCTGTGTTGCACCTTAGAAAGGTGATGGAAATACTCCTAAGAATACTAGAAGAAACTGTACCTCAGTCCCAGCAGATAGGATGGGTGGCTTGGGAGAAGCCTGCTTTCTGGTAAGCAGGCAATGAACAGGGCTCTGACATCACCAAAAAATAACTTAAAACCAGCTCATATTTGGTTGGGTCCATGTGTGGGTGATTTAGGGAGTTTGTTTTATGGCTATGACCCATTCAAGCCCAGACATATTACCACTCTCAGTTTAACTAAATCAGCAGTGATCTTTGGACTTTTACCACCAGGGGAGACGGGCATAGCCATTGATGAACAAGCCTTCGGGAGGGGAAAGGCTGTAGACGTATACACACAAAGAGCATAATGTCCATCTCTCTCTGAAGTAACTGCAAAGATCAAATAATTAAGCATATAAGTGGGATCAGCATGGGTCATTATTTGGAAGACTAGGATCAAACCAAAATTTTTTCACTCCCATCCCAAACCACTGATCTCCTGAGGTCAAACATCATGTTTAAGGGATAGGAATGCGTATTTCATATTACTAAACAATAATTAATGGATAGAAATTTCCATTTCTCTTTGAGTCCAAATATGGGGGTGTCTCAGCATAGCTTAGGATGTAACAACTCTTGAATAGGCCTTGGGCCATTATTCTCTGGTTGTATCATGTCCTGCAGTACAAGATCTTGACACACCCCTGGAGTCCTCAGGTGCTGCTGCCTCTAAATACACTGAGAAACAAGCGAGTTTCTTCACTATTGCAGATGGAGACCGATTGCTTTCTAGTCCATAACACTAGTTCTCCCTTACATCCTAGGTGAGTGTGTACGGCTTTGGAGCAGACAGCAAAGGACACTGGCATCATTACTGGGAAAACAACACTTCAGGTGGGGCTTTCCGGAAGACAGGCGTCCATGACGGGGATTTTGAGTTCAATATAACTTTGACCCTTGCCTCCATTGAAAAAATAAAATTTTTCAAGGGCAGATGACCCTGGCCATGGAGAGGAGTGGGGCTGCAATTCCCAGCACGCAGCAGAACAAAGCTCAGTGAAGATGATCTGGGCATCAGCCAGGTTTGAAGACCTGTGGTGGGATCGGAGCATCTCACACTGCAGGGAACTGGGCTGAGGATCGGCGTCCACACTGCACATGATTTCCTATCTACGAATAGCTGGGAGCTATCAATCAGTTGTGGGAATAAATTAATCTCTGCTTAGGCTCTACAGCTTGATTCTTGAATTCCTGATGAAAGATCTGCCTGTTGCAATTCGAGGAAACCTGGGCACAGCAGCTGCTGTCTGTGTGTCCATTCTCTCTTTGAGCAAGGCAGGAGATCCTTGAAGATGAGTGAAAACGACTCTGGGACTTGAAACCCACTAAGGCAGCTGTGAACATCATAGTAAGGATTACCTCAAAGAAATTAATTCACTTTTGCTGTTGATCTTTTTGAACTGTTTCTTCTGTTTTCACTATTACTTCTGTTTTCATGCTGTGTTAAGCAAAAATATGATGAAGTTGCCTGGAGTAGTAAATATTTGAACCATTGCCTCAGTATGCATTGATAGTGTCTAGAAAATATGAATCAAACCATTTCTTGTGTTATTTAATATTGCTTCCTATACATTTGTAATAATGGAGGAAACAGTACTGAAACTCCAGAAAAAAATGGCCTTTTTAGCCACCTACTTGTTTTGTTTGGTTATATGTAATTTTTGTTCCTTTTTTTTTTTTCTGTGGAAAATACTCTGGAATGTTTTTGTTTTGTTTTGTTTTGTTTTGTTTTTTATTTAATCAGTTTAAGGTTGAAAAGTGGACTTTCTTCTTTAAGTCATTTATATGTGCCTTTTATAATCATGCAACAGATGTGATTTTTTTTTTTTTTAAAGATGACAAACCCTAAATTAAACTTTTTTATAAAAGGGGGAAACTTAACCAAAGTTTATCCTCCATGCGGTATGCTTTTGTAGTCAAAACCAATATTAACAACTCCTATATTGCATTTGAGCAAACACAAACTAGACTAATTTTTAAAGGTAGCTTTTATGGGAAAATATCCAAAAGTCCCAAGGAAACTTTTCTTATTTTTTTACAAATTTAAAAAAAATATTATCTCTTTACAAGGTCTCTATTTGAAATAGAAAAAAATATCAGGGGTTGGGATACCAACTAGTAATACAATAAGAATCTTTTGCTTTGTAGCAGCACCTACAAAGACACAATCTACAGAAGCTCATCTTACAGCATAAGACAGACTTCAAAATTATGTGCATCTCTGGAGGAATGAGTATATTAATGTCAGCATCTCTAGGCAGTGAGATGGAGGAAGTTACAGTAGAGGTTTTATATCCACATATTTTTGCTGGAATCAATGCATTTAAGCCTCAAGGACAGATAAAAGAATCCAAGTTCAGGCAGCAAAGAATGGAAAACAGTGGTGTTTTCATCGTGCTATCATGAAAACAGGACTAATGGATTATTGACCCGCTTTCAGGTCTGGTGATGTCTGCCACAGACTTCAAGGGACTTTCAATCAGGCTTGGAAAAAATGGCATATTTAATTTTTAATGTATCATACTGGTTGGAGTTTATGGCAAAAGAAATCATCATCTAAATGTCTCCTCTTCCATGCATCAGCTGTGGCAGGATGTACAAGCAAATAGTATTTTAAGCTCAGTGAAAGCCCTTTGACCAGTGACGTGCTTCATCCAAGATTTATGACCTTGTCTTTCTCTGCCAGCTGGTAACAGTGAGGTGCCCTCCAAGGCAGCAATACATGGCACAGTGTCATGGTCAGCTGAAATTTTGGGCCACAGCACCACTCATAAACTCATAAACTGCTTTTCCCACATGAGTATTACCAAATGAATGTTCAGGGAATTGAGATCCCATTGCTGTACATGTGGCCCATCAGTTTAACAATATGGAAAGGGCAGGATTTTCAATCCTCATGCTGAGACCTGTTTATGATCTTCATGTCAAGAAGCCCTTTCCCAGCAGAACTCACCTGCATGTCACAGGCACGGCACATTGGATGGGCTTACTGTCTTCTACATGTCCTTTGTACAAGAAGGAGGCATATCTACCTGAGCCACGTTTGGTTTTTTGTCTTAAGCATTCCTGCTGTTTAAATTGCTGTTAATCAACATGCTTCTGGTGAGATGGTGCAGTAATACAAGCAAAGAAACTTTAAGAGGAAAAAGACTACATGGAAGACCCCAGTGGTATCTTCACACCGTGGCTGGATTTTGGAGCTTCAAATACTTTAGGTTTTCTTTTTTTCTTATGGACAGATGTCAGTAATTCAGAAACATTCATTGCTCTTTCAGTCGTTTTAGAAAGATTTGGAAGAAAAGTCATGGTGGTTTGGTACTCATATCCCATTGATTTTTTTCTTTTTTTTCTTTTTTTTTTTTTTTTAATCACAGGGGGCAGTTTAGAATCAAAGAAAGTGTTAAAAAGAAGCCAGCTGTATTCTAGTCTGCATTGTTCTGGAAGTTTTCTTTTGCTGTTCTAATTAAATTTCCAATTTTCCCCAAAATATTCTGCCTCTGACAGCACATATAAAACCTCATGGCTCAAACTATTGCAGATAGACTTAGTGTCTTGATCATGGAATAAGCTGCATTTCCTATTTAAGGTTCTTGCCAACAGCAAGCATTAACTGTGTACAACTGTTGGCCATTTTTCAGAGTGTGAAGAGAGCAGAGAGTGGATCTCTCCAGGTGCAGCATGAGGAATAGTCTGTGCCATCACATTTCTATTCCAGGGCAACTTTTTCTAGAGTCCTATAGGCAGCTGACTGTTGTGCTAGATCTTTGTCTCAGTTTCTCCACAATTTTGCTGCTCTTTCAAATGCCTTCAGAATAAGGAGATACCAACAGATGATGCTGAGGGAAGAGCTAATTCCCACTGCCATCACTGAAGATTGTGTTCCTGCTAGAAACTTTCTGTATTTATTTTGTTTAAAAGAACAACCAAGGAAAACATTCAGCAACGTGTCAAGGCTTCAAACTCTTGGACTGTATTTGCCACCACTGCAAAGTCTCTGAAGCACTCCTTGAGTGTGTGTTATTTTTTTTACCAAAGTCAAATCTCTTGAGCACTTTTCTCCTCCCATGATCAGATTTTGTTCCTATTTTTGTCTGACGACACAATCAGTTATGATTTGTTTTCTCTGATGGTGGAGAGTCTCACTCAATCAATGCTTTGTCATTTTATTTATTTAATTTTTCAGTATGATAAGAATCAAAATAAATTTTTTTTATAATCAAATCAAAAATGTTTGTACACACTTCTTTCCACGGTATTTTCATTACCTCCTAGAACCTCCTCTGTCATATAACGGTGTAATGAAACCTTATGCGACTTCCCTCCCACCCATCCAGTTTGACTCCATGATCTTAGAGGTTTTTTCCAACTTTTGTGATTCTGTGGTCCCTTGGGTAACATCAGCTTGTTTCAGGCTGCTGGAAAGCTTATGGTCTTGGGCATCACACTACTCACCTTTTTGCAGCTCTAGGCCTCTCTGGAGAAAAAAAAAAATGAATGTAATATGCCTGTGGTCTCCTGATGGATCTATGCTCTGTTTAGGTGATATATAAGGGAAAATAAGGCAGACTTGGAAATTAGTGACTTAAGAAGAGATTCAACTTAATTCTCTCCTCTGTGACTCACAGACCTGGCTGAGATGCTGAGGAACCACCCCAGGTTCCTCTTTTAAGGGCCTAATTCATCTGCTATGATCACACAAGCACTTCAGTCATGGATGGTCTAGATGTCCATTAGAAGAACCCCATGTAGGAGACAGATATGTATGATTAGGTATCCCTTCAGCAGGCCACACCACTGCATCTGCATGACCATGGCTTTGCATGTGCAGACTCCACCTTAGCTATTTGTTATGGACCCCACCAACGTCTCAGTTTCCTTATGTGCCATTTCCTTTCATTGTTTAAGGGAGTCATTAGGTCTAGCAGTGATGTAAGTTTTTGAAATGCAACCATCCTGGTTACTTAGTGGTAAGAAACTCAAGAAATCATCAGAGGGCAGCTCAGGAAGCTCCTGCTCAGATATAGGCAATGGTCAGACGGTCACAATAAGAGCTGCTGTGCAATGTGACCTTCAGTCAATCATGTTCTCAGAAGCTGCTTAACATTTTGCTTTTCAACCCGGGCTCCAGACATGCTACATCAGTGAGATATTAACCCCCATTAACAGATACAGCCAGAGTCATACTTGTTGGAAATGAGTGGGAAGTAGAGGCACAGAAGCCTGAGAAGCTGTCCCAGTCACTTCAGGTACAGAGATGCAAAGCATTTGCTCCTCTCATCCTCAGAAAAGCAAATTGACACCAGGGAACAGCTCTTGAAAATCATTTTGCATTTTGCTTCATGTTCACTCACAAGAAATGCAGCCTCCAGGTCTGAAATTATTTGGTCAGGTAAGTAATTTGAATAAAATTACAATCTGAAAATGGCCTGAGACCAGTAAGACCTGCAGCAGCAACAACAGTGACGTGCAGACAGATGGACCAACCACAGGACTTGGGCAAAGGACTTGGCTTATACCATCAAATGAAGAAAGTACCCACAGGGGTACTATATAGCTCCAGTTCATGGCATGTGTTCCTCTGATAGCTTGCAGTCAGGATAGCAATTAAACCCAAGAAATGAAAAGGCAAGGGAGCCCCTTGCCATCGTTAAAAATCTCTGTTTTCACTTGTCTTTCCTATAGAATTTCAGAGAGCAGATCTCATTACATTTTGTTATCTTCAGGCAATATGAAATAAAATAAGGTTCACAGAGTGAAAAGTTCTCCATGGCTAGGTACTCGTATGCAGAGGTAAATCTCTGTGTTTTCAGTTAAATCTTCTCCTGTAGGAAATTCACCATGTTGCTCTACTCCCTACTTTGTAGTTTCTAAGGTAACCTTTGGTTGGCAGAATATAAATATTCTATGAGGGAGTTTGTCTGTGTCCATGACATTAACACTCCTACTAAGACAGGACATTTCCCACAATAGTTACTTTTTCCACATAATCAGAGACTCCAGAGTTACACAGCAAATATAGCTGCCTCCCTGTCCTCACAGACACTAGGTCAGTAAGAAAAGTGCCCTAACCTGCACCACTAGTGCTACATTCAGCAGCTCCATGGTATTCCTCCAGAGATGCCCCAACCAAGCCTCCAAATCAAGTGTTACATCAAGGAGCCCCTTATGGCAGTTTCTCCCCATGAGGATTGTTGTTTTCCCCTCCTTGCTTTCCTGGGGCTGGCCCCAAAGTGCTGTCACCATCCAGGGGAGCTGCACATTGCTCCCCCAGCCCAAACCCACAGTCTGGGGCTGGGTGTTTGAATGCACTGGCCATACTTGAGTTGTGCTTTGAAGCACATCCAGCTTGCATCCACATCCTGTGTTCAGCCTGCCCAAACACCTGAGTGGGTTTCATACAGTAGAAAATAGTGGGAAGAGTTATTTCACAGAATCAGCCACAGAATCATAGAATGGTTTGGTTGGGAGGAATCTTCATGATCATCTCATTCCAGCCCCACTGCCATAGGGAGGGACACCTTCCACTAGATGAAGTTGCTCAAAACCACATCCAACCTGTCCTTAAACACTTCCAGGGGTGGGGCATCCACAACTTCTCTAGGTAACCTGTTCCATTGCTTCACCACCCTCATGGCAAATAATTTCTTAATAACATCTAATTAAATCTCTGGTCTTTTATTTTAAAACTGTTCCCCCTTCTCCAATCACTATTTCCACTTCTCTTTCTCGTTAAGTGTTGAAGGATTTTGTAGTCATGGGAGAGACTGATGACTGATGGTTCATCATTGGAGACATCAAAGAGTTAGTTGCAGGGAGAAATTCTGCAAGCTAGCAGACTCATTTAAGGGTTTGTTTTGAATAGGTAGGTAAGGAAATAGAAGTAAACAGATGTTAAGGTGAAGACAAGATACATGAAAAGAAAGCCAATGGACCTTATAGAAAACCTTTTGAAGAAAACTAGAGTTTTACCCATTTGTTTGGTCCATCAAAGTAGGTGGGCCATGAGTGAATAAGGCTGGTGATGCTTTTTGGGCACACATGCTGTTATTTGACCCGAGCCAGCAGCCAAGCAGCCACCCACTCTACCCCCTCACCAATCCAAAACTCCACACTGTATAGCCTGCTAGGACGAAACCTAACTCCATTCCAGGTAGATTAAAATAAACCAGACATGTAAAGAAGCCTGTGGATTCCAGGGTTGCTAAGACCTTTCCTGAAGTCTGAGAGCTGGTATTACCAAGAGCACCTGAGATAAATCTTTAGGTCAAATTTGCACCGAAATACTTCAGTTGCTAGTTGTTTCCAGTTACTCATCCATCCCAGATAATCCACTGGAATCCGTGAGATTGCCACTCACCACGAGCAGAAATGACAGGATACAAACTGAAAAAAACAGAAGCTGCTTCAGGAGGAATGCAGCCAGGGCACTGGTGGCACTTCAGTTGTCTGTAGGACTTAGAATAACATTTTAAACCAATAGCCAGGGGCACTGAGAAATCCCTGTTTTGTGTGGCTGTGGCCACCCTCCCTAGGTCAGCACAACACTTCCTTGCCTGACAGTGGGTGCCATCCCACCAGTGGGTGGCTTCATGCTGGCCAAGGGAACTTTGCTGCTTGCAGTTGTCACCAGTTGCAAGTTTGCCCCACAGTACATGGCTTTACAGCTTAGCAGAGAGATCCAGCAGGTGCAAGTAAATGAAGCTGGAAGAAAGTTTTTATTTCCTATAATAAGCAAAGGAATGGGAAATATCAGCATGCACACAGACTAATGGGCCTTTAAGGAGTGAGATGTGATTAACTCATTTCAGTCAGCCTGGGGATCTCAGCACCTCATTAGCTTTTTCATTAATGGTTACAACTAATACCTGATTAGTGTCTGTTTCACCAGTAATGAGTTCTCCTCCTTAATGGAGATGGGGTTTTCCACTGGGTGACAGTGAAAGAGAGAGGGAAAGAGCCCTCTAATTACTGTGCTAATGGGGCACCTCGCCATGGCCTGTCACTGACCCAAGTGTCCTCCCACGCCCTTGTATCTGGCCCTGCCATTCTGGCATGGGCAAACATGCACTGTGCCAAGTGCACTCAGCAAGCCAGAGGGATAGGACCCAATTCTGGTTCCTGAAAAAGAAATCAGCCCAAGCTGTGTGAGGTAGGTGAGAGAGCCTTGGAAAGACTGTCCCCCTGCCTGGGCTAGTGGGTATCAGGGGCAACAAGTGATGTGAGATGCACAGGCATGGGAGAAGAAACACTGGAGACAGGAAGCAACAGCTGCTTTCATATGGAGTGCTCACTGCAGTGATTTGTTTTGTAATAGATTTTTGTAATAGATTTTAATAATTTCCCCACTAGAGCGTGCTATTTTCCTGTTCCCATGAGTTATCCAGGACTTCTGGTGCGCTCAGCTCTCTCACAGCACTGGGTGTCACAACACAGGCTCAGAGCTTGTTCCTTCCTATCCCTCCTATCCCTCCTCCCTACTATCTTCACAGTTGTAAGGCTTGGGATTTATTTGCTAAATCTATCTGTTTTGGCCTCTGGGTAAGAACTAAAGGGAGGAGCCCACAGGCCATGAAAGGGATGAGGAAAGAACTAGATGGGAGAAGTCCTCCAAGGTTTCACATCCCGTGAATTCATATCAGTGCTGTTATCTGTGCAGTTTTCCTTTTCTTCTTTGAAAGAGAACACTCCTATCTATGTGTAGGGTTTTTTTTCTTTTACTGACCCTTTAGAAAGGCTCACAGCTTAAAAAAAAAAAAAAAAATTCTTCCCTTGAAATGCCATTTCCTGAAAAGGGACAAATATTTGGGACTCCTGGTTCTGTTGTAATGCTCAAATCGTTTCAGACTGGGATGTAAAAGGCTTTAGTTATAGGAGATCAAAATGTCCTTTGTGGACCATAAAGGCAATTTTGTTTCTAACAGGACTTTCATGTTATGCCACCAATATCATCAGCTTGTATAGCTTTGGATTTATTTGTTCTCAGTTGTAGTACACACATGCTAAATGAGGGACAGATATACTGTACAAAGCAATCAATGCTGCAAATTAATTAGCAGGGTTCAATGAAAGCAGAGGCTCTATCTGGCTGCTGACTGCCAGCAGCACATATGCTCGTGCCCCAGAGTTGAGGCAGAGGGGAGCATTCCATCGGGAATGGCAGGGACCAAGGCTTCTCTCCCAGGACAGCTCTGCTGGGTGATCACACCAAGTCCCATTGCCTGCCCACTATGGGGGAAAGTGCCCCCATTCCCATGGCTCTGGTAGATAGCTCTGGCTCTGGCACTCTGGCATCACCCATTGCCCCCTAGATGGTTGCAGAGCTGCCTCCCACCTATCCCATGGGCTTGTGCCAGGCTTGTGCCAGGCCAAGAGTCAAGCAAAAGGGACCCAATGCAGCACACTCAGCCTGCATGGGAAACTTGTACCTCCCATAGCAATGCTGGACCTTTGCCCGGGCCTGTGGCACTAAGTTCCACTGTTTAAAACAGTGCTATTTGAACAGCTACTGCCTTCAGTTTTAAATTTCCTATCCAAATGCTTCATCAGGCTCCTGGGTGTTCAATATTGTGAAAAATTGTTCTGCTTCAGCTCTTGTGATGAATGTTTCCATAGACCACTCATTTCAAGCTGAAGAGTTTTTATTTATTATTCTTGTTCATTGCCCATCTCAGAGATGACTGTAAGGTCCTTCACCAAGCCAAACAACTCCCATCTCATTAGCCAGATCTTCATGACTGACCATGGGTGATACAGGATTACAGCCCAGGGCAAAACTGAGCAGCTTTACTTACAGATTTTTGCAGATTTTGCATCTGCTATTGCTTTGCTCTCCTTCCAGTTGTTCTCCGTGATGTGGCAGCTCATTCTTACTTAGACCCTGAGTAGCAAAATCCCAGAGCAGGCAGGGAATGGATGCACTGAGATTTGAAATTTGACTTTTCCTTCTCGAGTGTATACTTCTTGAGAATAATCCTGCCCTGGGTCCCCTGCCTTTCAGGAGAGATGTAATGTGTTTTGGTGACCATGCTGACCTGCAGTCACAAGGTAAGGCTGAGCTGTTTGCCCAGTGCTTCCTTCATAATAATGGAAAGCATGGTATGGCTCATCTACCAGTTCTACACATCTTTTCAGGAATAACCAACTATGCATTCCTGTGGCTACACCAGCACTGCTCATGTATCATCTTCTGGAGCTGGTCTCACCCACACTGCTGAGGACAAGTTCTCTCCAGCTGACTGACCATACCTGTTCCACTGAGCACATAACCCTCCTTCTCCTGTAGGCTCCAAGTACTGTCCTTGCGACCAAAAATAAAGTTATTATTTAGACTCATAATATATTTTAAATAAACATATATGAAAAAATGTAAGAGCATTGCAGCAGCACCATCAGAGTGGGATTCCTATGACACAAAGCTGAATATTTACACTGTGTCCACAGAGGTGGCATGAAGGAAATGCTGGAGAGTGCCATGGGTCAGATGCCAGCTGGCACATAAGAGGAGGCATATTCTGGGAGATGTTTATATATGTAGATATATAAACATAAAAATAGGGTATAATAAGATAGACCAAGTCTCATTCTTGTGACCAAGGGTACAGATGTATCATGGAGTATGACTGTACAGCTAAACCTCAGTGTCTTAAAAATACTGGATGGCTTTTTCTATACTGTCTTTTAGGAAGAGTGCTTGGCTTATGCTGTGTCTAAGGCTAAGCCTGGACATACTCTGTGAGGGGATGAGAATCCATGAGCTAAAAGAGTGCCAGAAAACAGCGTGTGGACTAAATAACATGAATGATCTCAGGTCCTAGTTAGTCCCTATCCTGCATGTGTACCCTGTGCCTCCTTTTCTACAATATGAGTCCAAAAAGTACTATCTGGCCTTGATGTCCCTGTCCTGCTGTTAAGGAGAGGTGAAGATGGCTGAGACAAGTTCATTTCTGTAGTATCAAATGGCAGGAGAACCAACAATGGCCATGCATTGCAGCTTGGGAGGTTCAGCTGGGCATTAGGAAAAATGCCTTTCTCATCAGGAGCGTGAGAAGATAACAGGTGAGCCAAGAGAAATGGAACCTCTGTCCTTGGAGGACATCAGTGCATAACTTAACAAAGCTATGGGTGGTCTGATACAGCACTCTTAGGTTAGACACCTTCAGAGTCCTTTCAGCTGAAGTTTCCAGGAAACTCTGGTGAACAGCATTTTTCTGTTGATTTGCAAGGCTGGGGCTGTGGGGTTATGGCAGCAGGCTTCTCTGGGAGGGAAATGGTTCTGGTAAACCAGATGACATTGCAGGATTTTGAACAAAAGACAAATTTCTTTAAACCCGTCAGTGAAGAGTCTCTGTCATCCAGGTCTTTTGGGAGAGGCTGTATTTTGCAGGAAGGACAAAAAGATTACTATGCTTAGATCAACAAAGGCTGGCCTCATGGCTGGTACAGGACACCTTTAGCTCTTTGTGTGTCAGATATTTGCTTCCTTTGATAACAATGCCCTTCAGACCCTTCTCTCCTCTGCAGTCATACAGCACAATATTACCTGGCCATGTTCTCATGGATATGGATATAGATCAGCTCTCCACAGATGTCAAAGCTACATTGATTTATTTCAGTCAGCAAGATTTTTCATTTTCCACTTTTTTCCCAGAAAGAAAAAAAAAAAATCCATTTTTGTCATCATCTGAACCTTCTCTCTGGATCCAGATTTATGGAAATGCTATAAGGCATTTATAGATACACCATATCCTGTCTTCCTTTCCATCCAACTGTTTGAACTTGTCTTTTATCAGATCTCTGCCTACTGCTTAGCACAGGAGGATCTGACCCTTAAGCAGTTTTGATCTGCTCAGTAGCCATGAAAAAAATCCCTGGCAAAACCTGTCTGCCAGTCAAATGTTATACTGCACCTCAACAGATTCCTAAAAATGCTATCACTTAATGGTCACAGGTGGTCACTAAAATGATAGCGACATGGTAAGTCCTTCTTACTGTGGCATAAGTGTTCAGGATCTTCAGTAATGTAGAGTATACCCCCAGTATCAGACGATGTACAAACTCAGAACAAAAAAATAATCCTATCCCCAAGATACACAGGCTAGGTAAGTATTTAATGCATCTACTGTGCTACCACAAATAACCAAGAAATGGAATTAATGACTAAATAATTTTCAAAATTATATCTATATATTATATCTATATTATCTATATTATATCTATATCTTATTTGTATATAGAGAGTGAGATGTATAGAAACACACATGTATTTACACAACAAAGGCCACCTATCCTTTGAGCCTGAGTTTTTATTTTTTTTAACATGTTATCTCAATCTTTTTTTCTCTATGCCAAATTTTCAGAAGTTGTGGAATAATTTTGAAGGTCAGAGAAAAGCATAAAAATCACCAGTTTTTACAACACAGCAAAAAAACACCAGAGAAAAGTGAGTTTTCCTTCGAAAAAATTGCTCATTTGTGAAGTCTCATTCACTTTAGAAAAAGCCCTCATCTGTGGAATGAGAGCACAACAATGCTGCTTTAAGCACAGGATTAACACATTTCACTTACAATAATTCATTCTATAGAGCAGTCGTTAACCATTATCCAGGTCACTCTTTTACAACATACCCTGACTGGACTGTGTCATGCTCACAGTTATAAAGTTATGGACCAGACACCCAACGTCCATCCTGGCTTTCAGGAAGCCCTTACCCCACAACACTCACCCCACAACACTCACCGCACAACACTCACCCCGCAACACTGACCCTGCTCTTGCTGGGAATTCATACCAACTGCTCTACTGACATCAGCCTAAAGCTGCTTATGTGGGGTTGGTCTGATCCCATGTTGGCCTGAATTCAGTTTAGTACACGACACGTTTGGATGAGGACTGCAGGTGATGTCCATGTCATAATTCACAGACCTTTCCCTGCTGTTGCTTCTATGAAACAGTGCAGCTCACATCCTCCCAGCTGGCTGCCTTTAAACCCACATACCAGGTGTTGCCTCATGGGAATAGCCCCCAAAACCAGGCCAGAAAACGTGCAAACAACCAAGCAAGAAGTGGTAACTGTGGGCAAGGTTTCTGTCTGTGTTTGTTCTATTTATCACTATGGGCCCAGTCTGAGGCAGCTCAAACCCAAGTCCCATCAATGCACTCCTAAGCAGTGTGAAATACCACTCTAACCAGGGCATGTGGAGCCACCCCCATATTCTTTGCCATCACTATCACCATTCCTCTCTGCTGCAGAGCAGGTGTTGGACATCCACTGTTAGATCTGCTCAGAAATCAGATTTGACATTTCTTCTTTACTAGCAAGACAGATGAAAATCAAAGCACATACATGTTTTCTTTTCCACTAGGTGGTTGGACTGGAACAATGGAAAGTGATTTATGCTGAAAAATAGTTGTAGGAAAAAAAAAAAAAGGCCATGATGCTGTCCCTACCAAAATGGGAATGGGTATGGGAAGGGAGTTCACGGTACAAAGATTAGTAAAGAAGCTGGTCCAAGTTGAAAGGTTAATTTAGGTGTGGGTCTCAATGCTATATAAAGGACAGAAATGTCATTTCATAGCTTCCTTCACTCTTTCCTATGGAAAGAACTACTTCTTTTGGAAAACTGTCTGTTCATTTCAGTGCATATTTAGCTGTGAAAAGACATCCCTGAACTGGCCTGGAGAATGGAGAGAGAGAGAGGTCCAGTGCCCCTATGATGCCATCCCAAAGTAAGTCCATGGTTAATATCAGCCTGCCATCAGGAGGCGACAGGTCCAATATCCCCTTCCCATCATCTCCAGCCTGGTCAGCTCAGAGGGGAGCAGGTAGCAACCCCATCAGGAGGTCCTGCTGAGTCAGCCTTCACTCCCTCTGATTTTGGGGTTTTACTGACCTTGGTGAGACAGGAGGTAGTGAACTGAAAGCTGAAAAGCCTCCCATTCTATTCCTCATCCCCTGCTCCATGCAGTAGCCTCAGGAAAGGCCCCGGCTCATCAGTTTGTTATTGATCCACGCCACTTACAGCAGTTGTAATTGCAGAGATGGGAATCACAATTAGAGCAGTGGGAACATCATAACCTGTGGGGGTTTCCAGAAGAGGCACATCTCCCATGCAGGAGTGGACAGAGGTGGTCCAGGGACTGCATGGTCAGGAGCAGCATAATTGGTCTCTGATTTCCAGTTTGCAAACCATACCTGAACAGAGGCCACTGCATTTCCCTCAACCCACATCTCGTTGCATGTATGTCCGACCTCATTTCTCCTAGCCTGGGGACAAACAGATCACTTGAACTCCTAAGGACTGTTCAAAAGCCTGGAAGGCAGAAGTAAACACCTCTGATAGCCACATAGAATTTGGACAAGAAGACCCCAGCCATGCAAGAAGACATACAGCACTTAATACTAACCCTGAGATAATCTGGATAGTCCATGTGTCCTGCTGCTCTGTGCTGTATAAGAAAGCTCAGCATACCTAAAATCCTCTCTTTTAAGGAATAAATGAGCAGGTTTTAAGTTAGAACAGTTTTACTGAAGAAGAACAGACAAGGATCCCCACTGTTATGAGCTAAAAAAGCAAGGCTTAACACAGCAGTCTTATTGAACAACAAAAAATTGTTTTACATAAGCTGGTAGAGCTCTAACCACACTGATGCTTACTTTTTCCCCTTCCCATCCAAGCAGAGTGAGAGCTTGTGCAAGAGAGCAGGACTGCAATGATACAACTGTGGGCAGGGAAGGAGGAGACATGAAAAGAGAGCATGAGAATTGTCCTTTCCAGCAGCAAGGAGATGCCAGACTGGTTCTCCCATTTGGTGTTGCAAGGAAGAGGCTGTACTGCTGCATAACCACATCACTGGACACATGGGCAAACAGCAGCAGCCACTGCTCATGCAGAGCTCATATCTACTGGGCTTTTCTTCTCCTGGTAAATCCATACTTGTGCCAGAGCTGCTCTGGATCGGCTGTCCCATGCAGCTGTAGGAACCAGCAATAATGAACAAACATAATTAACAGATTAGATAGTCCTGCTTCTGGCAGAGAATCCTCTCCAGTTCCTTATGGTCTTCTCCCAGAAGCATAAACAAGGACACATGACATATGTACAGCTTCATTTATTCTGACCTGCATTTTGGTCCTAGTTCTAGTCTTTTCTCTGCCAACAGCTAATGAAATCCTAATGTGGACTTGTTCTGATTTTCCCACCCCTCTCCTCACTCCAATTTCTGATTTCTGAGATGTCCTGAAAATAATTCTGTGAGGAGGAAAATAAACAGGACATTACTCTTGATGATATTCAATTGTATTTTCTCTTTCCCTGATGTCAGCCCCTGGCAGAGGGGGGTAAAAAGGAACTCAGAGCTATCGGAGAAGCTTTTCTGGCACAGACGAGGAACCCGCACGCTGCCAAACCCTTTGCTATTGTTCAGTGTGCACCCTGCTGTTTGTTTGGAACCTGGAAAATAGAGCCTTACTGTGAAATTTTAAGTGAAAAAGATTAAAGCTGAGCGTAGCAAAGGCAGGTCAAGCAGCAGAACGAGCTGGTCCAGCAAATGGACATTTTTGCCTTCTGTAACAGCTGATGGTGACAAACAAGAATTTGGATTTTTTTAATGGCTATTGTTGTTCTTGGCTTAGAGATGAGGGGTTTTATAAGAGACTGAAAGAAGTAAGACACAACACAAACCAGACTCTCATCTTTTCAGGCTCATTTCACAGGGCAGCCTTTATCCCCAGAGACACAGCTAGGCCCTTCTTGGCTCATCTCACCATGGTCTAGAATGCACTCTCAGCCTGCCAGGCCCCTGACTTCCACCATTATTGAACATCCTGCCTATCCAGTGATCCTGTGTCCATTTGTACCAATGATGCTGAGTGTTTCTGCTTGTTTCTTCAAAACTATCTCCTCTGAGTGAAACAGAGATTGTGGTGTTGCAGGATAGTTCCTTTCCAGAGAAACTTTGCTTAAGCACAATTTGTGATAGCCAAAAAACACAGTTATTAAACTTTCGAAGGACTTCCTCTGTACCACAGGGCAAAGCTGTCCCATTTCAGGGACACACATCTTGAGGAGTTTCCTCACATCCCTGCAAGGGCTCAGCATGCTCCAGTCAGGCAGCATAAGGAAGAGCCAGCTTCTGAATAGTCTCAGCCGAAACCCTGATCACAGTGAGTATTGCCACCTCACTTCTCAGACTTTCCTCCAGATGGCAAACAGCATGTGCTCAGTTAAACTGAGTGACAGGCTGCAATAACAAGTGACAACATCAAGAATGACAGCAAGGGAGAGATATTACTTGAGGCAACACTTCAGACTGAATGAAGCTGGCTGGGTGCAGGAGGGCAAACAAGATGCTCCAGGTGACATTCAGAAGACATCTGAAATCACTCTTTTCTTCCTCACAATGAGCCTGTTTACCATGCTGCCAAGCATGTTGCATTGCTTTTACTTTGATTGCTTCTGAAATGTCTTAAGTAACTGCTTTCCCTCCCAGCCCAGATTTTTCCCTGAAAAGCATAAGCCTGGCCATAGAACAACAGACCAAAGGTTCAGCTGCCCCAGCATCCCATCTGCAGTGGACATCCTGGAGTAGATGCCTGAGAATGTGCACACACAGCAAGTCAATTATTTCTTCTCTCTCAACTTCTGGCAGTTGACACACCACAGATGGAGTTACACTTCATTCTGTCCTACATGGATTTCTCTTGCTGTTTTGATTCCCATTGAAAGGCACTGCAGGCATTGAAAGAAGTCTGAACACTTCCCATCAAGAGAGGGCAGTGCTGTTCTCACTGTCACAGCCCAGGGACACCTGTGCCAAGGAGAGATAAAGCACATGATGAGTTATTAAAGTGGCACAGCTCTGTGTTTTGGTCTCCTAGTAAACCAACTGAAGAACTGCGGGGGTTACAAAAGCCAGGAGTTAATCAGTAACTCAGATGGTTATCACCTGCATGTTTAACTATTTTTTTCCTCCACTGCACTACTTGCTGGTTTGGGTTATTTTGCCTTCATTTAATGAGTAACTGCTGGGAAGGGGATTAAATACACCTGTTCTCTCATCATATTGGCACTTTTGGTGGTGGCCATTTTGACTGTATGCAGCTGTATCCCACCTTCATGGGCACATAGAAAGGAAAATTCCAGTGTTTCTAGAGCAAAAAAGAGTTCAGCCCCTTCAGTACAGACCAGTCCCTCCCACTGTCTAGTCTGGCACGTTCCCAGTTCAGTGTTGTTTTGCACATGCATCTCCATGCACACCCCAGTATGACTTTACCCCTTACGCATTCTGCTAACATGTAACCTGAAGCAGTATGGTCCAGGAGCACTGCAATGGTAAATCAGATGAGCGTGAAGGTTTTTTGGCTTCTATAAAGTGTGTTAAGGCCGCATTAAGCATTACTATGCATTTTTTATGCAATTCTTCCTGAAGAATGGTCTGATCTCCCCATGCCCCTTCCCACTCTATCACTCTGACGGACACACATCTTGTGTTTCATTGCTCCCTATGTTCTCACTGTGCTTTGCTGTTTTTCTCTCTCTCTTTCTTCAAAAAACAGCTTTTAAAGCAACTGTGAAAAAGTTCACGGCATCAAAGTTTTGTGCATATTCATAATCCACTCTTCTCGCTCCTGATAATGACATATAATAATCCAAGTTTAACTACTCTTTGCTCAGCAGAAATGCTACAGCTCTTCTTTTTAACTCAGTTCCACTTTCCTGATGGGGCTGTCTGCCCCAGAGCCTCTGCTCACCCACATGACCTCCAGCAGAGAAACAGGCTGTGAACATGGGCCTGAGCTCACTGAAAATAAAAGCATGTATGTAAATGAAGGCAGCAATGCTTCTGCAGTATGTACTGGTGATTCTGGCTGAGCCCAAAAACACACGACTTGGATGCCAGCAGCTCAGACTGAGGAGTGGTACTGGGAAAGGAAGGATGGATTGATGGACCTATGCTTCCTGTAAGCTGGAAAAGTCTAACCACAGACAGCCAGAAACAACAAATCTGGAACTGTGCAGTGCAAATTTCATGGTTGCTTTTAAGAGAAGAAACTCTCTTGAGCTGGCAATGATGTTTCTAGCTTCCCAGCATTGATTCTGAAATCCCCTTCTCTCCTTCCAGCCTAAATTAAACACTAATTAAAGCCACCTATTGCAAAACCAGCCCTAAAATCACAGTACTATTTATTAAGCTGCCTGAAAAGCCCCAACTCCCTAGTGAGATAAGAGGGAACAATATTTTTGTGTTACCAATTTTTTTATTAACTCTGTCAGTTGTATGCAGTGAGGTGAAAGGCAAAAGAAAGGAATAGCAAAAGACGGAGAGATCTCACAAAAAAAGGGGGTCAGTAATTTTCCATTTTCCATTTGCTGGAGGTAGAGTAGTAGTTTGGTCACAGAGAACAGAACAATAAAGAACAAGCAGAGGTCTATACTCTGCAGCATGAACAGAAATCAGTCTCCACAAAATGTGCTAAGAAAACCTGTGACCACCACGAGAGGCTAATGGTGTTGCATAGATTGGTCTTCCATAGCATGTCACCTGTAGGGCATCAAAATGTCATGCAAAGTCATTGGTCAAGCTGAAGAGTTTGGTCTCAGAAAAAAACAAGCTTCACATGAAAGCAAAAGTCATGCCTAGATGCAAAGTTTTCTTTGTAATTTACCTTAAGGCTCCAGGCAATCAAGGGAGACAGTCTTCTGCAGGTCAAAGGGGTAAAATGCTCTATGACATCTCCAAAGTGTTAAACCTTAAAAACTCTGCTACCTCTGTCTTTACATATTTACCTATAAATGAACTTATTGTGGTGAGAGACAACAGTGACAGTGCCTCTGAGTTCCTTACATAGCTCAGATGTGTTTGCTGATTACATACCCAGGTGGCAGCTCACTGAGCTGAGGCATCCAAGCCTGAACTAGTGATTGCCTTATTGATTGTATGTGCCCAAAAACACACTGAAAGGCAGGTCTCTTGCCTTACCATGGTGGTGCAAGTGACTGCCTTACATTTTGGGCTGGTGCCCAGAAAACGAGGCATGGCAAATGCAAGACAGGACCTAAGGCCATTCCTGGGCGTAGGGTGGGAGGAAACACACTGACCTGTGTGGGTCGGTCACCTCATTCCTGTGACAACAGATGGTTTGGTGGCAGAAGCTGAGGCTCTTGGGAAGTCACTGATGCCTGCATACACCCCAGTGCAGACTGCTTGCAGCCCACATCTCAGGCAGCTGCAGCAGCTCGTGTGTTTACTGTGGAGGCTCCCAGGTCTGTCCTCTTTGTCCAAGCTAGAAATCAATGCAAGAATGTCTACAGAACATGTGAAGAGGGGATGATGGTGCACAAGCCACCCTCACAGTGCTGAAGCTTAATTGCTTTTCAGGGGCTTGGATGGAGAAGGGGAAGTGGCACTTTTGTGCAGGGAGGGTAGAGAACTAATCACTTATCCTCCTTTCCCACAGAAAAACCTGCAGGACGAGCAGTGAGGGAAGAACCTGGTCCAAGGACACAGAGAAGCTCCAAGTTGTAACTGTGGGGACTCTCCAGATGCCCAGACCCCAGGTATGTGGCAACCACATTCCTGAAGGCTTGGAATGGTCAGGGGCTAAACCACAACCATGTTGCCCTATTCAGTGATTGTTAACAAGCCAGTAACAAATTTGTACATTTCTATCTACATTCATCTTCAGCTTGTCTAACCAATTTATCTTTTCTGCTCAGTCACTGATGTGTCATCATTTTTGGTGGGTACCTTTGGTCAAATCATTGCAGGTGAGAGAAGCACATATAGGCTTCAGTGCTGTCAGTGGAGGAAGGATAATGGTGGATGGAAACAGACAAGGGGCAAGATAGGAAATTCCCTTGGTTTTCCACTAATTTCCCATTACATTTTCCGAAGTAGATGTTCTTACACTGTAACCTCTTCTGAAATCTTCTGATAAACACTGGTCATGGCAGAACTGGGTGTTTATAGGCACGTATGACCTGCAAATCAGGAAAGCTAATTTGCTGTGTTTGGAAAGCTTTTCTTTCACAGTTTGCCTTGCCTGAAGACAGATACTCTTTTTTATCTGCATTGCAAGAAAAGGCATTATCTTTCAGAAGCATATCAATATATTCACATGGAAACAAATCACACCCAGACCTGTAGGCAACAGATATTGGGAAGAAGCACCACAGACTTTAATTCTCAAAAACAATTAAGAAGGGAAGAGGGAGGATGAAAGAGAACAGTTCATCGGAGGCAATGACATGTTCAGAGCTCACACAGGTCAAAACATGCCAGACAGCATTGTTCTTCTTTTAGCACTGAACTCAGAAACATCACACAGAAGGTGTATGTCCCAGGAAAAGGTATCACCCACTCTTGTGAGACATTATGGACGTGCTTGCAGGGACGTGATTTTAGAGAACCTGTTGCTGATTCACCACTGGGATTTTCATCTGAGTTAAAATTTTACTTTACTTTCCTAACACTATACAGCTCAGCCTGGAACTCACTAAACCTAGCAAGGTTTATAGTCTGCTAACCTTCAACTTTGCCTCCACTTTTCTCCTTGCTTCCTCTCCTGTGCTACTAATCATTGCTTTATTTCTGGAAAGTTGAAACCAGGCATCGGGACAAGTGACCAATCAAGCAATAATATTGCAGCTCCTGACAATGCCAGACACAGAACTTCCTAACTGTGCATTTACACGTACAAGGACTAGGAGTCCAGGAGCACAAGGCTCGAGAGAACTCCTCCTAATAACCACCTGGGGGGCATTTCTACATCCAGTTTTTATCCTTTCCCCCAGAGCAGACATTCACAAGATCCAAGGCAGCCCCAAGCCTCAGTTTCCTTTAAGCCAATGTGGATTCTCAGAGGAAATTCAGCATTAATCTTGCCTTGGACTCCAGGCAACTTGGAAAGGCCTAGTATAATCTTAGCATTTGTACATATACCACATCCTGTACCTGGTGAGGAGTTCTGAGATTGCCCTTTACATTCAGTGGAGCTTTTAACACCACTACCATTCTGGAAAGTGCACAAGGGCAGTATGCAACACACAAACACAAACACACACACAAACACACACACCAACATACAGGAATTTCACACTAGGTTTCTGATTTCAAAGTTTCTCTTCATGTATCAATATAATAAAAAACATAAACTAAGACCCAAAAAAGTAAAAACTTAGGGGCTTCTTGTTGTGTCCTCTGTGACCATTCTCTGAATTCTTCAGTGCCTTTCACCTTCTCTGATAACAGTTCTTTGTCTTGATAAAACAATGTCCATCTCTTCTCCCTGCTGCCAAGTGGTTTCTATGAATCTTGACGAGTTCTATCTCTCTTCTGTTTTAAAACACCCTGTATTTCCCTGAGCTTGTGTGGGAGACATTTCACCCTCCAAAATGCCTTCCAGCACATAAGGAAAGGAAAAGATATGAACTTCATCCTGCCCTGTGTGTGGGTAGAATGAAGTCATCAGATTTGATGACTCACTTTGCTCCTCTATACAAGGTGAGACACTCTTTTCTCATCAAGGGTGGCTACAAAGAAAAAATCTTGTTCTGCGCATCAGCTTGCTCATACCAGAATCATGCCTGTAATCTGTATGGTGCACATGTCCTGATACTCAGACAGCACAGCGGGCCTCAATTCAGAGCTAAGAGATTAAGAGAGTCAGGATTATTCAAGACATAAATTCTTTTAGGTCACTTCACAAAATCCTTTCCTTGAACTCGGCAGGCAGGCCTGGAGTCAGAAGAGAAAAAAAAAAAATCAGTCTAAGCATATGACAAAGGGGAACAGAGGTGATGACCTTGAGGAAATGAGTGTGGACCAGGATATAGGTCTCTTAGCCACACAGGGATTGTACAGGTGCCAAGAGTATCACCCTTCACACACAGATGCAGCAGTACCATCTTCAGTTTGCTGATATTTATAGTGCCACGGCCGCGCGGGGGGGGGGGGGGGGGGGGGGGGGGGGGGGGGG
>JAWWEE010000074.1:143422979-143441859 GCA_035221455.1 Xenops minutus | reverse complement strand
TTATATTTTTTGTGTCAACCCCCCCCCCCCCCCCGAATTAAAACCTTATATTTAACGATCTTAATTTAAAACCTTATATTTAATGGTCTGAATACTCCTGCTAGTAGAAGCTAAGATTGGACCTGCCCAGGATTTGAATGAGAAATCCCTGCTGTGGGTTCAGAACAAAGAATTAGACTTGATCACTTGGCAGAAAAACAGTAGAGCAAACCCAAATAAGCTGAAATGTTCTGTTTGGCACCATCTTCACAGAACAGTAAAAAGAAGATAATGGTGACATGTTCCCCACATGCAAACAGTGCTTCCTGATAGAGCATCACTAAGAGGAAAGGCTTGTGTTAGCGAGGAGACTGAGTGTGCCAGAGGAGTAAGGGATTTACGAAGAAATTGAGGAATTTTTAATACACTGTAGATTTGATTTTAGAATTTTCAGCTGGGGCTCTCTGAGTCTGGGATGGATCAGCTGTGATACCCTGTACAAAGAAAATACCTTATTTACTTCTCCAAGTCTTGAAGATGCTCCATCCCCAAACAGACCATAACAAAATTATTGATGGTCCAGACACGGACCACAATGATGTGTCTTTTCTCACATGCCCAGCTCTATGTCTTTGTATGCTGAAAGGAAAACAGATGTTCTCCAGATGAAATTCATGTTGTTACCACTTGTCCTACTGTCCTGCACTAAAAGTATTTTCTACTGAAAAGTAAAGATCCTGTGTGAGTTGGGATGGGATCAGACTAGCTGAGTGACTGGATGTTACTGCCATTCAGAAATGGCAATATAAAACTGAATAGCAGTCAGGACAGTGCAGGCTGAAACCCAAGTTTTCCCTTTGCTATAGAAGTGCCCAAACACATAACGATAGTGCCAGCTCCATCAAAGAAGAGCTAAACTCAGTAAAGCCCAGGATGATGAATCATATTAATTCAGCTATTGGCATAAAACTTTTGTTTTAACAATTGATTTCTGAGGAGTTAAGTGTTTTCTTTCCTTTTATTTCTTCCCTAAAGCACTGCAGGGCTCAGCTCAAACCAACTCCCTGACCAGACAAAACCTACCAAGGGCTGTAAAGCAGCAGTGGCACTGGAAACTGTACCAGGAAAGTCACTATTACACACCAGCATAATTTCTTTTAAATATGCAAGTAGTTCCAGTGTAAATTATGCCTGTAAAAGGTTTGCTAGAGAGGAAAACACTTAACCAGGTTCTGGAGAGCATCAGCATTGCCAACACTGCTCCTTGATGCCAGATTTTCCCAGGACAGCTGCAGATTCAATACCACCTAGCTCCTCACAAAGTACTTTACGTACTCCTTCTAGCCTGTCCTCCAAAAAGTCCTTTCAAGAACGACAGAGTTAGGAAGATTTTTCAGAGGGGATCTAGCTGTGGTATCTTTAATTTATTCCATATTTCACTGGCATGTATATGAGAAATATACTCTTAATGTATGACAGAATTCAGGAAATGTTAGGGTGCAAAGATGTGTAGACTGGGATCCTTTAAAGGACCTATGAATATGGAAGAACAGATGCTTCAGGGAATTACCATATGAATTCAAGGCATGCACAATGCCATACAAAAAATGCTGTTTATGATGATTATGTCATTTTTGTGAAAACAAAACCTGCAGCAAATGAGCTAGAATAACACTATTCAAACACTTCAGAAATGCAAAACTTCCCCAGAGGTAGTTGTTAGAGGCCTGATTTTTCTGCAATGTAAAGACTCTCTGAGAGTTAAAAAGGTATAAAATATGGCCCCCAGTCTCTCAGTTTGCACTGAGAATACCAGATAGGATTAATTAGCGTACCTGTAAATTGAATTTCAGTGACAGAGAAATGTTTAACCGTCAGCGTAAGTTACCTGCACTAGATGTTATCTAGTAAATAAATCTAGCCCACAACAGGCTTTCTCACAAGTTTTCTGGCAGCCATGCTATTTTCATCCCTCCTAAGAGCTCCACCCAAAGAAATTGAAAATTTGTCAGGAGAAGCAGAAACCTTCCTTCCCCACCCTCCTCTGCAGGTTTGCCTTCCATCCAGGCTCTTGGAAGTCCTCCAGACCTCAATTCTACTCCACACCAGCAGGCAGGTCCTACCCCTCCTTCCAGCATGGAGCATCCTACCATGCCCAGCAGTGACAGAACAAGTCACTTCTGTGCATGCCATGTAGTGCACTGGAAATGATACTTTGACACGAAATCCTGTTTTTTTGCCATTCCTGTCAAAATTCCAAAAACCATTGCAGTGAGGCAAGAATGCAGTACCTTACCCAGATTTTTGTAAAATGTGTAGCAAAGAGGTAAATTTCTAGAAGACATCACAAATCTTCCTTTCAGGTATATTATTTTCTATCAGACCATACAGGATTTATTTGCCAAGAGCAAGTCTTTGCAGTTCCGTATAATGTTTCCTTCAGGCTCCAATGCCTTGCCCTCCCACCCATGGAACTCTGTCCCAGGATTTTTTCCACTAAAAGTAGGTTGGGCCTCATCTGCTGAGGGCTGGGCCATTCTCTGCAGGATCCCAAGCACATTCCTGAAATAGTTGTTGGGTGGATCAAATTTATCCCGGGCTCCATCCTGTTTGAATATGTAAAGGATTCCATTGTTATCTGGCATGTTATGTGTAGGGTACTGCCCTGTGTTCTCCTTTCTTGCCTTATCTGGGGTTTCCTACCCTTTGAGAGCAGCCAGGAAGGTGCTGGTGGTGCCATATTACCTACAGTAATGCCTCTCTCCAGAGAGTGTTCCCCATGAATCCCATTGCAGTGGGATGTGTTCACTTGCAGAGATTTCTAACCCAGCCTACCAGAGGCAGTCTGCCCAGGAGGTTTTTTTTAATCTAGTCCCATCCTCACCAGGCCATTACATTAAATATTATTAATGAACAATATATTAGTATTAATTAATTCATAACTTTTCTGTCATGTATGGGAGAAATGTCCTTTTTGGAGGTTGGTGGGAGAGGAGATTGTGTGTGTGTGTGTGTGTGTGTGTGTGCATGCTGTGGGAATTCTGCATACACTCTGCACGTGCAGCAGACCTCAGGTACTGTGTAGTTGTGTTTACAGCCTGCTGGTAATCTTCTGACAAATCTTCATTTTCCATGGGGAAATTCAGATGCAAATAAATTCAAAATGTATACTAGGAAAGGATGATTAAAGAATTTGTCATTTCAGACTGAAGTGCCAAGAAGAAACCAGCCCATTTAGTCATCACCTCAAGTGAAAAGTTCTGTTCCCTTTTCCAATGCAAAAAATCAGGATTCCAAATTACAAATGGCCTTTTCTTTCATAATTCAGAGTGGCTTGGTGGAGCTAGGCTTGCTTTGTGCAACACCTGGGCAGGAAGAAGCCCTCAAAGATCAAGAGGCTCAGGTCTCAGGAGATCCAGGGACATTTATCCCCTCGGAATTTTGGCCAATGTCTGAGACTTTAGCAGAGACTTTCCAGCCTGGGGACCTCTGGGTAGAAACTTGTGTCAGATGGGAGAGGAAGAGAAGCTTTTTGCAGTCTGATAGCATAGAACAAGTGAGAGTGAAGAGGCAATTGGTGGGAGCTGGAGGAGAAGCAGAAACAAGGCTGCCACTGGTGCCATGGTGATGTCCTCTCCCAGCTTGCCCTGCCCTGTGGATCAGGACATCTTCTGGGCAGGAACATGAAGATGGAGTGAGGGATGGTGGGAAAGGTCATGAATCATTAAACAGAGAAGATCAGCCTTGCAGCTGCATTTAAAAGACGCTGGAACAGCAAAACTAGACTGTGAGAAAAGGAGTGTAAGGCAAATTGGCTTTTATCAGGGTAGTTGCACAGCTGAAAAAGGCAGAAGGTGTTTCTGGACTGCAAACTCTTTTCCAAGTTGGTATGATTTACCCAGCTGCAGTAGGTGGAAATATAACCTCTTCAGACAGACTTTGTCTTGCTCATATTCAGAGATTTGCACAGATGTCACATCACTTCTGAAATGACACTCTGACATTCACAGCCACAGAAAGTCCTAAGAACAGTTTCCCTACCTAGTGAGGAGCACTCCAGCATGGCCACTTGTGAAGTCTTCAGCTAATTTATTTGCTTCCCACATTCCTTTTCTATTCATTTAATTATTTTTATTTTTAAACTCTCAAATACACCTGAAAAATCAAAGGGCAGAGGTACACTTTAAAATAAAAGCACCTTGGGGGAAACAAGGTTAAAGGAGTAATTCTCTGTGACTCAGAGAATCAGCAAGACATACATCTGTTGTCAGTGCAAATGATAAATCCTTTTCTGGAGGAATGCAAAATCTGAAAGCTAGCTGTGGCTGCAGCTTTGCTGTCTTAGATTTAGGGATGTTTTTAAGAGCCAATCAAGCAATTCATCTAGTAAGTAAAACTTGTGACTTGCTTTCTCCCACTCACACTCACAGAGTATAATAATGTTCATTGTTTTGATTACAAGTAATGTGGGGGAAATAATACTTCCCCTTAACCGAGGCAGCCTGAGGCAGCATTTTAAAGAATGGTGAATCGTGTTACAGGACATTTCAGCTTCTGAGAAATGCAGTGCAGGGTCTTGATAAATGTGTATCTGCTCCCAACAGGCCTTTCAGCAAAGGTCAGTGGGCAGACTGAGTAGCTGTCTGAGGTTTCAAAATACTAGTGTCCTTCAGGAAAGGTTATCTTTGGTCAGACCCTCACAGTTTGGACAGGCTGGTGTAGCCCTTGGAGGCAGTGCTGCTCCAGTTCCTGGTGCAGCTGAGCAGTTTGGTTGGGTAAGTGCTGCAGGGTTTTGACTTCAGGCTGATATTTGTTTGCATGGGGCAGGGACACTGACCAACATGAACCTGGCTTCTGCTCAGATTGGAGTCCATCTGACCTTGTTTCCTCTCCCATCCTTTCCCAGCTCGGGTCCTGAGGTGACAGGTCCAAGTTGTTGCACCAGGAGCTGAGCTGTGGCAGTTTCATTGAGCAAGTTTTATTTTTCTGCTATCTTGCTCATCCCTCTCACTGTTGCAGTTGCACAGCCCTGTGTGTTTCAGCACTGAATGATGTGCTCCCTGCAGTAAGCTGGGTGGTTACTATTATGGCCACTATTAAAACATAAAGGGGAGATAAAGAAAGGCAGGTGAACACAAACGGCTGAGTAGTTAACACGTATGTTTGGATAAGACTTCTTATCTGAAGTCAAAATTTCACGTTTGTATTTTGAACTCTCATAAATGCCTGCTGAGCAGAAAGCAAAGTACAGTAAAGCAATATTTAATTTCAGGATGCTGTTGACCAAGCTTTGCCATATCCCCCGGCAAATCCCATTGAGTGTGCTGAGAGCTCCCTTAGCACAGTAATATATTACAAATGATAATGAGAATTTAATCAATAACTGATTTTCAGGGGGTTTCAGCAGACATCATCACTAATCTTTGCTCAAGCACATGACTGCTTTGAATAAACACATGCAAGAGAGTGAGTCCAAGTGTGCTAGTAAATAGTGTTCCAGAACAGTAGCAGGAGCAATAGTTTACCTTCTGACTGGTATCAATATCGTAGTTCTAATTCTGGAAGTGTGCAAGGTGAAATCAGCAGACATTGATCCCAAAAGGAGAAGGCTCAAGTCTGTAGTTAGCATTATATCCTTCATAGGTTCAGCAATGACCTCAGCCAGCTCCTATTCCTTTGGCATGGGTCCTTTGAGTTGTGGCTACAAATACACATCTTGTGGAAGAGAAGGTTTCCTCCCTTAGGCATAGGGTACATTTAGTCTATAAGAGCTGTTGATTTCCATCATTGATGAAGGCTTGATTGCTTGTTTTCCTTGTGTGGTAATTTTTCTGTGACCCATTACTCTTCCCCTAATGTTATTCCAAGTTGTGATCACTGTAGACAGGTAACATTCAGTCTGTTTCCATTTTCATCATGATACAGCAGAAAGAGCACCAGGCTGGGTTCAAGGAGGCACAGGGAGCTGCTGGAAGCATCTTAGGGATGTAACCATAAGCAGAAACCCCAGCACCTGCCACTGCTTGTGAAGATGGGACTGTGGAATTGCAATGGTGAGTGGGGCAACCAGAAAGGAGTGGAGAGATTCCGTAGAGCCCTCCCTGCAGCCCTTAGCAGCATGAGAGTTTCTGAGAGTTCCTGAGCTCTGCCAGTGTAAAAATAATTGTCATCAGGTAAAAAAGTGTTGGTCTTACAAAAACTCGAAAAAACAGGAGCTTCAGACATGTGACCTTTTATCCCCAAAACAAATATATACTTTCATTGTGCTAAAGTGAGTTCTCCATTTCTTTACCTCACAATACAAAACCAGTCAAGGTGTTATGTAAAGCACTTGTTACATAAACTCCAGTGACTCACCATCTTGGTGAACATCCATTCCCAAATACCAGCATCCAACACCAGGAAGCCTGGTAAGCTGAATAAGTTAATTTGCAGCAGTACGTGCTACACAGTTCGAAACATCTCTTGCATAACTGACTCTTTTGATGGGATCTTTCTGGAAAAGAGAAGAGCTGTATATACATATATATTCTGTTGAAAAGTTGTAACATGTTACTACTGGCTTTACTGGAGAAGCTTGGCCAAATGGAGGATGTGCTCTATCCCATTGATAGTAGAACAAAATATTCCTCAGAGGTGATCCTACAGATCAAAGTAAGAGGAGTCAGAAAAGAAGGGGTGCAGACCCATGTTTGCCTTTCCAGCCCGGCACACTGCCCAAAAGCATCTGTCTCGTGCTTTTTCTTTGAGTTACTGTGTTTGGAGCTGTAGGTCTGCTTCTATTTCATCTTCTCCAGACCTTTTGGGTTTTTTTCTCATGCAGCAGAGCCAGGAGAACACACAAGCACCTTTCTCATGTGCTGCACACACATACCCAGCTATGCAGATGGCCTGCATTTCAGTCATCTAAGGCCATGGAGCAGCATGGCCCTGGTGGGACTACCCTATCCTGAATCACAAACCCATATGGAAGACTGTCAGCTCTCAGGTTGCTGGGAGAAAATCAGGGCTGCATGAGCAAGGCTGATTTCCAAACCTTTATCTTTCAACTAATACTCTTGGCCTTGAAAGGTCACTGGGAATGGCTCTGATATGGCCTTGAAGGCTGGGGAAGGAACACCCCCACCCGCCCTCCTATAAGGAGTGCAATCACTACTTACAGCTATCTTCAATGAGCATTGCCCAGCCCATAACACTGCAAATTATCTGACATTACTGGGCAAATCTTCCTCAATTCAAACACTCGGCATAAATCCTGATGTGAGTGGGAGTCCCCCATCAGCCCCGGGGTCATTACTGGAGCTATTTAAACACTTCCCACTCCCTTCCCTCCTCTGCCTCCTGCCCGCTCATCCACACCCCAAACCAAACAATTTCACCTTCCCAAGCTATATTAAGATAATATGCAGAAAATCCAATACATTATCCTCAGGATTAAGTAGCATCAGCAGAGCGTATTAACATGTTGCTGCTGGGCTTATATCAGGGGCACGCTTATTCTCTGCAGGAACTAAATGTTCCCAGCAATTCCCTGCACAGGGAAGGTGGGTAGCATACCAAAGCCATGCATTTAGAGGCTGTGGAACAGTTTAACTACAGATATATTAAGGAATTTGCCTCAGGAATGTAAACAGATCCAGAAGGTTCTGTGAGCCAAGGCAATTAATTTTAAGAGTTCCCTTGCATGCACACACATGAGTACACACACGTACCTGCTACACCCTTCTGCCAGCACCACACATAAATATACAACAAAAGCAGTATTTCTGAGGCACTAATAATAGTAAATGCTCTTGCCACAGAGAAGAATACTTTATACTTATTTGGGGTGGAGTGAGAGGTCATTCACTGGTCAAACAAGGAGTTGTCCATTCATGATACAATATTAAAGGACGACTTAGGTTTAGCTGCAGTGCATGGAGAGTGTGCATAAAGTACATCTCTGAGGAGGTGAATATGGTTAAATAAATTTACTGGAACAAAGAACAGCTTGACCTCAGGAAAGCAAAATCAAATTTAATCTTGTCAGGCATTTATTGGAGCCTAGGGTCATCTTAATCCTTCAGTGCAAATTGTTTACTCCCTGCGTTTTTGTGCAGCTCTCAGACACTCAAATGAAATGTTTTTATATGCCCTGATCAGTAAGTTCTAGCCTTAATCTCTGTCACACTCACCTCTTAGGCTTGGGCTGCTTCAAAGTTATACTCAAAACACTGCATCTAAAATTCTTGTATGGCCCTTTGGCAAAAAAAAGATCAAGACATATAAAACAGGACTCTGGCAACTGTGGATATTCAATAATCCTCACTCACCACCCAGTGAATCAGACTACTGATCAGCTTCTGCACATGCACTCAGCTGCGCTGTCCAAGCAAACAGGTACCCATTCCTCATGTTCACTCAGTTTGGAAACCATGCTGGGCACTAGCTCAGTCCCCTGAGGTTCCTGTTCCATTTTTTGTGCCAGCAAAACCATAATTCTGGAAAGACCAGGCCCCTCTCAAAATCAAAGTATGGCCACTCCTTTCAAAAAGTGACCCTGTCACTCTCTACAACTATCTGAAAGGAGGTGGTAGTGAGATGGGGCTCAGTTTCTTCTTCCAGGTAACTAGTGACAGTAGGAGAGGAAATGGCCTGAAGTTGTGCCAGAGAATCTTTAGGTTGGATATTAAGAAGAATTTCTTCACTGAAAGGGTTCTCAGGCATTGGAACAGGCTGCCCAGAGGCGTGGTGGAAGGATTTCAAGGGTATGTAGATGTGGTACTTGGGGACATGGTTTAGTGGTGGATTTGGCAGTGCTGGGTTAATGGTTGGACTGGATGATCTTAGAGGTCTTTTCTGACCTAAATGATTCTATTTTCTTTAGTATTAGTGTCTGATATTTAAGAGGTTTTCCAACATATTTAGATTGAGGAATTAAAATTTCAGAATATTTTCTCTGATGCTTCTCTATTGAAATATTCAAAATATTTATGGTTCATTACATATAGATCAAAAATTGCAGTTCATGTCCACCTTTAATTTTAATATGGCCCTTTGGATTCTTACCATGTTTGAATTTTACTGAAGTTTTTTAGGTGTTTTGTTTGTTTGTTTGTTTGTTTGTTTTGGGGGGTTTTTTACTAGTGGATCAGAGAGCCCACTGTTTAATATACTGTAAATGAAACAGAAAGTTAAACAAAATGTACTGAAGAAGCTAATTCTATTGTCAATTTTTTTTTAATAACAATTGTTTGGAAACTGTTCCTAAAACTTCACACATCACAAATTACCAAACTGCCATTCTTTCTTGTTCAAATTTGTTCATCTTGTTTGAAGAGTTAAAAAAGTTCTTCTTTACGACTTCAGATAAGATGCAGAAATGTCTTAGTCTGATTTTGTCCAAGTAAAAACTTTTTATGTTTTTCTCTTTATTTATATCCCATGGTCAATACACAGAACTTACCAGAGTTTTCCTGAGTGGTGGGCAGTACTGCACTTACACGAGCAACTGAAACAGGCTGGGGATTGTTTTGAGAGTGAAGTTAAACTTTATGAAGGACACAAAATATCCATGCACTTCCCTGATGCACAAAGACAAAACAGTGTGATTTCTGGCAGCCTCATTCAGTCAGATTCTGTTTTTTCTTGGCAGTAGCAATACAGACACAAACAAATATTAGTGTAATCACTAGGGGTTTTCTTTATTTTTCATATTTTATTAAAGAGATGCTTCATTGCTTTACCAGATACTTAGAACCTGTGGCTAATTGAATCCTGATTTTTAATTTGTTCTGAGGTCATGCCTAGCAGTCCCAGCCATAGCCCATGGTCTGGGTTTCCCAGCTGTGACAAAAATACTGAAGGATGGCACCCTCTGGCTGGCACAGCGTGGTTCTTCCCCATGGACAGCAGAGCAGGACGTGGTGGGATCCACTCTGTTCTCACCACGTGGGATGCTTGAACTTTTTAAGCCAGAGCAGGTAAAGGCTTTCCACAAATCTCTAATAGGTTCTTACAAGCTACATGTGAGGTCTTGCTATGATACCTGCTCTCATAAAAGGGGTTCAGACTCTCCCTCCTTGTCATTCATAGAAGGACTTTCAAGAATGACATTACCTAACTTTGCCCACCTAAATGTTTGATACCTAATGCAAATTGATCTTTTACTCTCCTTTTGTAATCAGTGGAGAGAAAAAAAACCTACATGGGAGGACAATCCAACCCTTCTTAGACACTCCCTTGGGGATGGATAATCTTGCATAGATGCATCTGCCATGCCTACAAACAACTGACGTGCCTTTTAGAGGCAAAGAATTCCACATTTAAATCAGACACACTGAGGTCAAAAAAAGAGACAATGCCTACCTACACTGACTTCTTCCAACTCTGCACTTAAACTCAGCTGTCTCAGCAGCAAGTGGTAAAAGCATCTGCCCCTGTGTCAGTTGTCAAAATTACAACTCCCCCCCTGCCTCTGCCCTGGGAAGGGCCTTTATGTGAAATTTTGCTGAATGTCTATTTATAGCTGTTATTTATGAAGTAGATGCACCTGACCAGCAGGCTGGCACATCAGCTCACTCTTGATACTGTTTTAAAGCTGGATTTATAGTAATCTACAGTAAAAGTCTGCCTTTAGGATTGTGCCAGCTACAATTTAGGGTGGCTACTGTTAGTTTTTAAAGATCAAAGGTCCTTTCAATTTATGGGTTATGAATACAAGGGGAAAGAACAGTCCAAGAGCCAAGAGAAAAATCAAAATAATTTTTTTGTATCTGAAGATACCTAGAACTTCTGGTACTTCATGTTTTCCATATTATATCTGCTGTCCCATTTAAACTTCTGCTCAGAAGCAGCTCAGTGTTATTTCAAATCCAAATCCCATCTAGCCCCACACTGTGGGCAGCTCCTTGCTGTTCTCAGTGGTGGGGGTTGGCTGTACAGCAGGACAGCCAGGTATCAGGTGCATTGAGACTTGTCTGACCCATGTCCTGGGTGCCTCCATGGCTCATCCTCTTGGCCCTGCCCTTCTCCTGAAGTTCATTTTACTTCTTGCTTGGCTGTTCAGCTCCTCCTGCCACCTCATTTCTTTATTCTGTTTGTTTTCCTTAAAAATAAAGAAACAACAACAACAAAAAAAAAGAAGCATGAATTACCATCTTTAAGTTGTATTTTTTTTTCCTTTGGCTTACTTTGACATGATGTCAGCTGAAAAAGCTGGTCAAATACTGCTGAAATGGACCATTTACAAGCTGCCTTTTTTCTTTAATCAGAAGCCCAGTGAATAGTCTTCGTCTCTGTTTTCTTCAGAAGAGTTCACCCCTGTAGAGAGAGTATTTTCATTAGTAGTCTACAGGATATTCCCTTGTACAACTGCTCTGATTACCTTTAAACACTAACACTGTACATACAATAATTAATTAACATTAAACTAGAGAGAAGTTGACATTGGGCTCCATTGTTTTGGTAGTCTTTGATCTGCTATTCAGCTGCTTTATCTTCTAAAAGCTATAGAGCAAATCCTTTTGGAAATCTGGCTCAGTGTGCCAGGACTCTTAGGTTCTGTTCCAGTGTCACTAGCATTTAGCTTAATATCCAAGATCTCTGTTTAGCAGCACTCCAAGTCTGTTGGGAAGGTTTTCAGTGGTTGCTGAAACCAAACGATCTCGTCTGGGGTAGAAGGTGACATCACACAATGTGTGTAAGCTGCTGAACAGCTGGAGGAGAGGTGAGTTTTGCCAGACAGTGTCATCAGTTCACCAATTTGAAGATCAAGGACATCACAGGCTGTGCAAGCACCCATCCTCCCAACGAAGCAACGCTTTGTGCTGCCACCGCACAGCAAACCACATCAAACACCCCCAAATATGGGCCAGTGACACCACCACAGCTCAGCTCTGACAAGGGCCACTTCTTTCACTGCTATCCACAGGTGCTGCTCCTGGACATAAAATGAATCTGTCACTTGACAGGAGGCAAAGCAATGGACTTGGATTATTCATGCCTACTTGAGAAGCCTCCACATCCTGTGCAAGACACATTTTTTGCAGAAAAAGGGAATTTCTTTCCATCAAGAAACTAATCAATGCATGGAAACTCATGACATAAAAGCTGAAGTTTTTCAACAGTGTGTCCAAAACTTTTTATCATCCTGTTTTGAGAAATGATTTATCAGAGGACAATTTTGTAGTTTAAAAGTGGGAAAAGTTTCCAAAGTTCACAAAATTCACTTTCTTCCTGAAATCTGATATGCTGCAACTCTTCTTCACCATGAACACTCAGCATGTAGCAGGAAGGTAGAACAAAATGGGGTTTTAACACTTCCCAAAGAAAAATATCATGTGCAATAGAGTTTTTTCTTCTTTCATTAAACAGAAAATTCAAATCATAATTTTGCCAGCAAAAATAATTGCAAACCTGAAGGGAGGACTAAGATAAAAATAAGCATCTCAGATTCCTTGTGGCCTGGCTAAAACAATATTCTATCCTTATCTTCATTATAAAGAGTATGAGGAGCAAAATCCAAAAGAAATAGAATTACAATGATGCTTCATGTAACAAACAGACTTGAATAAGCACTTCCAAGTCTTTTTTGCTGCACAGGTTTTGGTCTTCTGGCCAGCGTAGGACACTCTCTGGGCTGCAGCAGTCCTTCTCCCAGCTGTGTTCTGAGCTAAGTTCAATCATTGAGATCTTTAAAAATCATTAAAGCAAAGAAATAATGCTTCATGTCCTGTTGATGCATCATTTAGTGACTGTTCGAAGTTTGCAATTTCTGCTTCTGAAATGGGGAGAAATTGCATAGAGTTATTGCTTGGGGTTATTCCTGTTTATTTTAATGGAGTCACAAATGTCTGATCCTCCAAACATGAGTGAAAAACAGTCCAATGACTTGCTGAGGGACCCCCTCACCCAGCAGTCTCTTTGCAGGAGGAAGTCTACATCTGAGACACACTGAGCATCTCCTCAGCCAGCAGCATTCTGCCATCAGAAACTCTCAGCACCAATTTACGTGACAGTTTGATATGTTAGCTTTGAGCTGCATAGCTACTAGCCCAGTCTCCAAACCCCTGACTTTTGGCAAGTGAAGGGTTGAAGTGAAGGATCAAACATCTAGGCTGGGACCAGACCAGTTGAGGCTTGCATCCAAGCACATCAGGAAGCATCACCACACTCCCCTACACTTCCAGGTTAGGGCAGATTTAAAATACAAAGATTTACTGGCATGGCTGTGTTGTTCAGAAGTGGGAAAGAATCATCATGTGGACTAAAATAGTAATATCACACACAAAACTGTCCTCAGAGAGGCAAAATATACATGCAAAAGGAGCTTATTTATACATGTATTTAGAGCTGATGCAATCTCAGTGAAATTTGATCAAATGCTTTTGTCAACATGAGCTGTGTCATCACTGGCTAAACAAACCAATGCCATATGTATTGCCTAGTCCTCCTGCCTTTCTCTTGGAGTCACCAAGTATCTCAAAAGCATGAGCCTTAGCTCAGCTGTACATATCCATAGTCACAGATAATGTGGCTTTTTAGGCTGAAAATAGTTATTATTTGGTGCCTGACCAAGTGTGCTGTAAGCAAATATTATTATTTCACTCCTCTGTTTTGGTAATTGAAAGATATCCAGCAGACATTACATCTCCCATTGACACTTGCATTTCTTCCCATGGGGTCTGAAACCTGAGGTCAACATTTGTATCTTCGTGTTTTTATTAGTTCTGCATAGGCAATGTATTTTGTACTCATTTATGCTCCCTTTAAACTCTGGAGGTTGTAAGAAGGTGGTTAATTGTCCAAGAACTGTATAGATTCAACCTGCCAGCAGCAGCCAGCCCTGTCCACTCAGCTCTGATTTAGAGATTGATGGGTTCCACCACCTTCCTTGCATCCATCATGTAAGTCCATGTACCTTGACTAGACTGAACAGCACTGGTAATAAACAGCAGTCTCTGTGTCACATTGCTCTTCATGCATTTTTTCGCTCAAATGAGTTTTGTTAGCTCAGACCTTGCTCTCCTGCTTTCAGCAGCACTGCCTTAATCATCTGTGAAAGAGCTTAAGTGGACCGCCAGGGCCAATCTTCAGATATCCCCAGGCTGATCATAAATGAGCTATTGTAGGAAAGATACAACATAATCCTGACAAAGCAGGTCTGGACCCAAAATTTATTTGTATTTTCTATTAGATTTAGTTTAATAATGTCCTGAAAATTGCTCTCTGGAATTCTAGAGCTGAAAATTAAGCATTTTGCTGTTTAATAAGACAAAAACACTGAAATTTTTTAATCAAAGACATGTGAACAGGGAGGGGGAAAAAGAGAGGGTTTATGGAACCTTTTCACTGGAAAAAATGTAGTTAGCTTTACTAATAACAATAACTGAACACACATGTGATCCCTTTTCAGGAACTACTGTTGAGGGGAGAATGGAATAAGAGTGCAGGAGCACAACCAGGCCTCCCATGAAATGGCTTCAAATTGAAAGATTTAGATTAGATATCAGGAATTCTTCACTGTGAGGGTGGTGAGGCACTGGAGCAGGTAGTCCAGAGAAGCTGTGGATGGCCCATCTAGGGATACCTCCCTAGAGGTGTTTAGTGCCAGACTGGATGGGGCTTTGAGCAACTGCTGTAGTGGAAGCTGTCCCTGCCCGTGGCAGTGGGGATTGGAACCAGAAGAACCTTCAGTCCCTTTCCACCATTCTATGATTCTATGATTCTGTGCTGGAGTATGGGAAACTGCAAGGGAGAGGCCCCTAATCTTGGCCCAGGATGTGAGATTTGATCATTTTGATAGAGAATGGAAAAGACAAAGACCAACAACATACAAGTGCTTTTATGGCACGAAGCATCTACTGACAAAACTCCATGTGCCCAGTCCTATTTTTACAATGTGTATTTTGCAAAACACAGCTGTCTTTTGGACTGGCAGTTACTGGTCTGTGGCTCTTGAGGAGTCTATGGTAGGATCTGTGCTTTTAAAAATGAAGCAACACCAGATCCTTTTCTCCTCTTGTGGAGAAATTGTAGTGAAAATATGCATTAGTGGGGAGGCCTGCAGGCATGTTGCCTATAAATGAAAGCATTTTTCCAGACTTAGCAGGATCTGCTTTTCTGCTGTGTACATGCATTTATATAGCATATGAAATGTGATCACAATATATGTTTGAGATAAGAAACAAAGTCAGTGATGTCCAAATGATTAGCTTTGGCTGGTTAATAAGTACCTACATGGCAAACATCAAAGTACAATGGGAAAGGACTGTTACATTTGAAAAAAATCAAAGCTATCGTTAAGGACAGGATGAAAACAATAAGGTGCCAAAAATAACTGTCACACTTTCTGCTTCACCTTCCCAAGTAAAATCAGGCAGCTCATGTGCTGGGTGATCAGACCCAGGAGAGTAGGCATTTCCATCAAACTGCATGGGAAACAGTGACAGGTCTAGCTGGGACCGCTTCTGGTTTTTCACACTGTCCTGACATTTTGGCTCTAAAACCTTCTTTCCAGTTACTGGGAATACTGTTAAATTTCAGGGCATTGGACTACAATTTTTCATGTTATTTCTGTACCTTAAATGAGTCTGAACCTCGAGGTTTGAATCTTAAGATGTTTTGTTTGCTTGATTTTCTTGTGGTTTTAGGTTTGCTTTGAGTTTCTTGTAGAAGTATTCAGCCAAAATTATACACAAAGATCTAAAAAACGGAAGGAAGGAAAGGAACAGAAATAGAACAGGGAAGGATAGGCCTGCTACCCACAGAAAGGGAAGAGACCATCCAAAAAAAGAAAAACAAGAAAGCTGACTACAGTGGAGCTAACGACTTGATGAAAGAAGAGGTTGAGAAAACACGTGGAGCACAGTGAGAGAGAGCAAGAGGAGGTCCTTCATCCTCCAACTCTGCCAGAGCAACAGGGAAGATGAGGTTCATGAAGAATTGAAATGACCTGTCCTATTTCTTTTTTAAAAAATCAATATCCAGTTGCAACATTTCTGTAAGCAAAGATTGCATTAACATTAGGAAATAAAGTTAACTAACCTACTTAAATTGGGAGCCAAAAGAATGTGTGTCCAGGGCCTACAGAGAAAAAGAGAACATAGGAATAACAAAACCTTTGTTGTTTACTCCAGCATGAATGTGTAAGATGATCTTGAGAAAACCATCTGCAAAAAAAAAACCCCTTAACCTAAAAATTTCAGTATCTCACAGGAGGGCTGTGAGGCCATGTAGCTGCCACTTTTCAGTTACTACCATGTTGAACTCTCTAGGACAGCATAAACAATCATTTGCTCACATTTGCTCTCTACATTTTTTTGCCAAGGGTGCTTTGAGTGCTGCTTGACCCCATGGCTCTCACACCAGAGCAGCTGTATGAAGCTGATTTCTGTCAGAGGATTGCTTTTGTAAGGGCTGTGGTGCCCTGGTATCTCTGGAGAAGATCTAAAAAGCTGATGTGGACTCACCATAACCTTCACAGGGTACCTTTATTACAGATCACGCAGCCCTGACCCAGAAAACCTTGCCAGCATGTGCAAACTGCTGCTTATTCTGCAGGAATGAAACCTCCTGCAGCACAGAGGTTTGCAACAACACTGAGCCCCTTTTGCTGGACCTGTGTGGCTTCTGACAGTGACCACAGGGTTCAGACACTTCACCAGCCCCCTTTTCCCTGGTTATAAGGAGGTCTAGCAAATAGCCCTTTTACTCAAGCCAGAAGTACATACAGAGGCAAATGGACCTATTTGGGTCTTTCTACAAGTCTCCTTTAGCCTTTCCATCTACCCAGCAAATCCTGTTCCACTCAGACACCTCGACCAGGCTGCAGGTGCTTCACCCTGGGGCATGCAAGATCCTCCATTCTGGGGCATGCAAGATCCTCCATCCTGGGGCATGCAAGATCCTCCATCCTGGGGCATGCAAGGTTATATGTGGGGACACCCTGAGGCAGATGACTTCATCCAGAGCTAATGTTAAGACAGCAGCTGTCCAAAGGAACCTTTCAGATGCCCTCTGCACAGGATTTTTCCTCTCTTTCCTCAAAAGCCTTCTTTAGTTAGAGTTTCTGGGGTAGCTGCCTATCCCTTCCTGCCCCTGTCAGAGCAGGGCCCAACCCTTCCTTCAAAAGGCATCGCTGGTGATGATGAGATTTCCAGCTGAAAGTGGGATTCGGTCCCTTTGTTTAAGAACAGAAACAAAACATGCTTCACTGCACCCCATGAATTCTTCCAACATAAGCATCTTCAGTTACATGTTTCTGTAGCTGGACATGTGTCTCTCACCACGGTAAGGGAGAGAAGAATTTCCGTCAAAGTGAAAGTGTGGTGCTCCCATTTATCCTGATCACATTGCTAAACAAATGAGCTGCCTGTAAAAGCACTGCAATATTTGTTTGTGCCTCCAAAAGAGGTTGTTTTCACCCTTGTCTCAGTTTACACTTTAAGTGGCAACATTCTTTTTACAGGCTCTGTTAATTAAGGCAAATAGTCTTAATTTCAGTTAGTGAAATTGCTTTGTGTGTATGTGGGTGTGTGAAAATAATACAGTATCTTATTTCAAACCTCATGAGGTTTCAGCAATTATGCCTTTAACAGAAAATCTCAAAAGTCAACAGCCTTATAATGCCTAACTCCTGGGAACCAGAGAAAAGGGAAATTAAACATCCATCTTTGAGTTTAATGGTGTAAAAATATGCGTGCAGAAAACTCCATTATGTGCATAATTCCCTCCTGCTGCAATCCCGATCCCAAAAGGCTCACCTCACCCAGACAAGGTTAAGCCAGATCCCACCACCCCTTCTTGCTTGTACCAGCCTGCATGGGAATATTGCATGTGGGGAGGAGAGTGCGCTGTGCCCGGGCAGACATTTCTAGGTGCAAAGCAGCACGTCCCAGGTGAGAAAAGCCTCACCCACTTTTGAATATGCTTCTCTTCTTGGCTCTTCCCTAATCATCCCACCCTCCTTCAGCTCCTGATCCTATTTTTTTTTCCCTTGTTTAAGGATATGCAAACGCTGCTCTGAGTCATGGCTGCTGCAATAGGAGGTTCATCTCATTAGCAAGGGCAGCACTGCGTGTGTGCATTTCTGCTTTACGTGATTGTCTGCACGTCCCTTGGCAGACAGCAAGAATGTCTCCCAAACCACAGCTCACATGTCTAATCACTTCCACTCCAGACTCTTGAGGCTGAGTTAGGGACAATATAATAACCAGCTTCTTGCAGGCAACTGGGCAGTGGTCCAGTCAAAAAAGGTTCAGTGAATCTGCTGGATGACGACTAACTCACCCAAAGTTCAGGTCCACAAATAATCTTCTACAGTCTCTTGGCAGAGGTAAGATTCAGAAAGACCTGATCTTCTTGGGCCTTCCTGCACTTGGCTTTGCAGAAGATCCTGCCCCAAAGATTTGGAGGGACACTTCTCCCTGTTGGTGTTGGTTAGGTGGTAGGAAAGGGAAACTGCACACTTTTGAAGACAGAAGGCTTGTATTTGCACACCAAACCACCATCATATGAAATTCACTATTTATTGGCAACAGAGAGATTTGCATTCAGATTGGCAGAGATTTGAAATTCTTCCAGTCCTGAAATAGTCTTTGTAGATGTTCACACAGAGTCCAGTATAATGGGATCTGCTCCCAGTTAAGTCCAGTTACAATGCACAGGGTAAATAACATGGTAAAATTACAGCAAACAGACCTTACAGAAGAGCTGCTAAAGTGAAACAGCAGTGTGTAGACAACATGGACACTGAGACAAAGACTGGTTCCACAGCCTTATCCTTACCTGGTTGGAAGATCAACAGACAGGAGAGAGGACTAAAATGACTGGGAAAAAACCTACTTTTCCTTCCTTCCTTCCTTCCTTCCTTCCTTCCTTCCTTCCTTCCTTCCTTCCTTCCTTCCTTCCTTCCTTCCTT